>JBCFYV010000052.1:0-181184 GCA_039000515.1 Timema cristinae | reverse complement strand
TGCTACTTTTGGACTAAGAGTAAACAAACGTTTAAGGGAACACAAAAATGTTAATTTAAATTAGTAGAAGAAAAATGCACAGCATAAAGTGTTTTATTTTTATTTTCTAGAAAAAAAAAAAGCCCATATATTTATTAATATTTTTTTTAAGAAAAAAAGGAAGTGGGTCCAAGTTTAAACCCTTTGAATGAAACAATTTTTTGGAGAATTTCCCAAATCTTAAAAAAGGATGAAAAAGCAAAGCCCTGGATTTTTTTTAAAATTAGCAGGAGTTTTTTGGAAAAAATTTTTAAACCCTTAATGCAGAAAAAATTTTAAAATATGACACAAATTATTAAAAACCCCAAACTCACCTGAGCAAGATTTGGGCAGTTGCTTTAAAGGGGTAGACCAATAGCATATTTTTTTTACATTTTATCAAAAACATTGAATACAGAAAAAAATCTAAGTTTATTTCAGAACTGGACTAGATATTCTAACCCCGGGTTTTAAAAGTTCTGAAAATATTTAAAATTTTTGTCACATTTAAAAGAAGGGTTTGCCAAAGTTAGGGTTGGTTTTTACTCCATGACAGTATTGTGTTGACGTCAGTTTTTGAAAGAAGATGGCTCAGAAATTTCCCCGTCCTGTGTATTTTGTTTGTGCTCAAAGTCGAGGGTTTGGGATAAAATTGATGTAGTAACGATGTTGGGTCACTTTTCGGGGTTTTGTTTGTTTCGAGTAGTCGAGTTTGGTTTTTCTTTTTTGCTTGTAAATTTTTTGGGGCCCCCTTTTTTAAATGTTTTGTTTGTTTTCGAGTAGTTTGGGGTTGGTATAAAATTGATGTAGTAAAGGGGTTGGGTCCCCCTAAATAGGGTTTTGTTTGTTCCCAGTAGTCTGAGTTTGGTTTTAACATCTGATGCTAGTAAAGGTGTTGGGTGCCACTCTCAGGTGTTTTGTTTGTGCTCGGGGTAGTCGAGTTGGTTTAACATCTGATGCTAGAAAAGGTGTTGGGTGCCACTACTCAGGTGTTTTGTTTTTTCTAAAGTAGTCAGAGTTGGTATAAACATCTGATGCTAGTAACATTGTTGGTTGCTACTACTCAGGTGTTTTGTTTGTGCTCGAGTAGTCGGAGTTGGTATAACATCTGATGCTAGTAAAGGTGTGGGTGCCACTACTCAGGTGTTTTGTTTTGCTCGAGTAGTCAAGTTGGTAAAACATCTGATGCTAGTAACGATGTTGGGTGCCACTACTCAGTGTTTTGTTTGTGCTCGAGTAGTCTGAGTTGGTTATAACATCTGATGTTTATAACGATTTTGGGTCCCATACTCAGGTGTTTTGTTTGTGCTCGAGTACTGATGGTAAAAAATCTGATGCTAGTAACGATGTTGGGTGCCACTACTCAGGTTTTTGTTTGTGCTCGAGTAGTCGGAGTTGGTATAACATCTGATGCTAGTAAAGGTGTTGGGTGCCACTACTCAGGTTGTTTTGTTGTCTCGAGTAGGTCTGAGTTGGTATAACATCTGATGCTAGTAACATTGGTTGGTCCCACAACTCAGGTGTTTTGTTTTGTTCTCTAGTAGTCTGAGATGGAATAAAATCTGATGCTAGTAACGTTGTTGGGTCCCACTACTCAGGTGTTTTGTTTGTTCTCGAGTAGTCTGAGATGGTATAACATCTGATGCTAGTAAAGGTGTTGGGTCCCACTACTCAGGTGTTTTGTTTGTTCTCGAGTAGTCCTGAGTGGTATAACATCTGATGCTAGTAACGATGTTGGGTCCCCACTAACTAAGGTGTTTTGTTATGTTCTGAGTAGCGGAGTGTGTATAACATCTGATGCTAGTAAAGGTGTTGGGTCGCACTACTCAGGTGTTTTGTTTGTGCTCGAGTAGTCTGAGTGATAAAAACATCTGATGCTAGTAACATGTTGGTCACCAACTAACTAGGTGTTTTGTTTGTTCTCGAGTAGTCGAGTTGGTATTAACATCTGATGCTATGAAATTGTTGGGTGGCCACTACTCGTGTTTTTTGTTTGTTCTCGAGTAGTCTGAGTTGGTATAACATTGATGCTAGTAAAGGTGTTGGGTCCCACTACTCAGGTGTTTGTTTGTCTCGAGTAGTCTGAGTGGTATAACATTGATGCTAGTAAAGTGTTGGGGTGCCACTACTCAGGTGTTTTGTTTGTTCTCGTAGTCTGAGTGGTATAACATCATGCTAGTAAAGGTGTTGGTCCCACTACTCAGGTGTTTTGTTTGGTTCTCTAGAGTTGAGATGGTATAAATTGATGCTAGTAAAGTGTTGTGCCACTACTCAGGTGTTTTGTTTTTCTCTAGTAGTCTGAGATGGTATAACATCTGATGCTAGTAAAGGTGTTGGGTCCCACTACTCCAGGTGTTTTGTTTGTGCTCAGTATCGAGTTGGTATAACATCTGATGCTAGTAAAGGTGTTGGGTCCACTACTCAGGTGTTTTGTTTGTGCTCGAGTAGTCGGAGTTGGTATAACATCTGATGCTAAGTAAAGGGTTGGGTGCCACTACTCAGGTGTTTTGTTTGTTCTCGAGTAGTCAGAGTTGGTATAACATCTGATGTAGTAACGATGTTGGGTCCCACTACTCAGGTGTTTTGTTTGTTCTCTAGTAGTCTGAGATGGTATAACATCTGATGCTAGTAAAAGGTGTTGGGTCCCACTACTCAGGTGTTTTTGTTGTGCTCGAGTAGTCGGAGTTGGTATAACATCTGATGCTAGTAACGATGTTGGGTCCCACTACTCAGGTGTTTTGTTTGTGCTCGAGTAGTCTGAGTTGGTATAACATCTGATGCTAGTAAAGGTGTTGGGTGCCACTAATCAGGTGTTTTGTTTGTTCTCGAGTAGTCGGAGTTGGTATAAATTGATGCTAGTAACGATGTTGGGTCCCACTACTCAGGTGTTTTGTTTGTTCTCTAGTTAGTCTGGATGGTTTTAAACATCTGATCTATAAAGGTGTTGGGTGCCACTACTCAGGTTTCATGGATGCTGTATTTCCAGTAAGATTTTTGGTTTTATATTCCTGATTAATAATTTTTACTTTGAAAATTCCAGATTACTTATTGGTTTCCGATGCAAGTTCCTTACAATTTTTATTCAGAACCAATACCCGTGACCATTGGAAGAAATTTTATCAAAAGTCAAAAACGGACTAATTGCTTTCTTTTGTTTGGGCCAACACTTCAGCTGAAACAATTTCTCCAACATTCGCTAGTTTTTGATTTGGGTGTTTTAAAACAGTGATACATTCTCAATTATGCTCTCTTTCAAATGTTGGCCCACGTTATAAAAGACTGTCCTATGGCAACATTAACTATAGTAAAATGTAATTAAATTATCACACACCACTCTCATTTAATTGTTTTCAAATTAAAATTATATTTTGTTATTCCTTCTAGTTTGCATGATCTTTGTGTAAAAAATTTATATTAAAAGGATGATAGCGAACAATTTTCGTTTTTAACTCACAAAATAAGCACAGCAGTGATAAAAACGTGCTGGACAGTAAAAATAGTCCAGGTGAATAAACAGTTCCTTGAGCGCAGTCGCAACGCTATGAACGTTTAGACAAGCCGAATATTTCCCACCAGTGTTGTGAACTCACCCACTCTGAAGGGTATGATCCAGCAGGTATGTTCAATATCCCGTGTGTTTGACAACTTGAGGAAGATGGGCTTCTCAAAGTGACCAAACACTCTAGAAACAATGACAAGGTCACAATTGTCAGTCGTGGCTCATGGAGATATAACACCTGAATAAAACCCGCAACTTGCGCTAAGCCAAGTGTCCCCGGTTTGATTCAGAGTTTTGGTGTCGTTTTAAAATCCACAAATTTTAAACCAACTGTTTAGGCATATCATTAACCACTTGTAAAAATACATCACTTGACAATGTTTTAAGAAATGGTTTGAATATTGGCTGCCCCTATGCCGACAGGAAAAAAAACGAGTGGGGGTGGAGATTGTGCACTCGTGTAGAAGGCTCTTTGTAAACGCGATTTTAGCAAATATTGTCAACGTGTAGTTTTATTTGTTGGGGTGAGTGAAGCAAGTTTCGGGTTTTAACTGCACAGATCTGTCTGTCTGTGGTGGAAATGTCTTACATAGAAATTAGGAAAATGATAGAGCACAAATAAAAGTAAAAACACTAACACTTATTTTACACACACTTCAATATTTTGTTGCTATTATAGCATCAGTAAGTGTGGTAGTTAGAGACTAAAAATACTACTACTTCCTGGGGGAATATTTATAATGCAACAAAATATTAAGCGTGTGTAAAATAAGTGTTAGTGTTTTTACCTTTATTTTGCTCTACCATTTTTTTAATATTCTATTATTTTATTTATTAACCAATTGTTCTTGCTCAATGCACTTTATTTCATACATAATATTACAATGTTTTTATGAATGTAATAATTGATTATATCAAACTCTGCAGTTATTTGTACTTCATAACAGATAAAGTTTGCTGGAGAATATAATCCAAACAAAGGGTTGGAGAGATATTAACCCTTATATGTGTATACATTTATTATTGTTGAATTTTATACGGCACGTCGACACAATAAGGTAGCCCCATATGTATAGAAACACAGATTCTAAGTATTAATTATTACATGTACAGTAGTGTTGGAAACTCAGCCTATGGCGATTGAGATAGTGTCGAGTTTATGAATGAACTCGCATAAGATGAATGTTTACTAAACAAGGATAAATAAACAGTACAGTATAATAACTGTGGTTAGTATAATGGTGTATGTATGTACAGAAATGTACATATAATATTGTATTGTTTCGAATAACACATTACTGACTTGAGAAACTAACAAACACATCACTTGTGTTCCACGAAACAAACTGAGGGTTAGAACAGTTGGATTGTGATGACTGGCGCCAGCAACTGTGTGCACACCGCGTGTCGAGTTTCCGACACTCTACTGTATTTACCTTTTAGGGCAGTTCCTGATACCTTGTATGTCTGAACATTGGTGAAAGCGCAAACTACTGTAGTTACATTAATCAACAATTTTTTTTAACTAGAATCGGGGTTGAATAATTGGTAAGGGCCGCCAGGTCTTATTTCTTTTATTTTTAATATTAAATTAAGAAGAGATCCAAATCGTGGGAGGTTCCCTTTAGTTCACATTAATTTCTGAAGTTTTATAGAAAATATAAATATTAACCAAATGTTGACATCTGTAGTTACAAGCTAATGGTTCGTTTTTGGGGATAGTTTATTGGGCTAGGCCCCCAATTAGCAGTCCATACATATTACATACTTAATAAAACTGTTCCCTTATGGGGCAGGCGAGAAACTGACAATTCCAACTCAAAAAACAACCCTGTTTTTCTACACACTCCCTGTCCATGCATACTCCTGGAGTCTTTCAACAACATCCATACACCGAGTCATACATTTTCCTTTATTGATAAAAATCTTAATGTTCTCTTTTCACACATTCATCTACAACATTTAACCAGGTCTTACATGGCCTACCCCTTCCTTTGATACAACACTCTACCTTCATATCCCATCCTCTAACATGCCCAAACCACCTTAAGACACTTCTTTCACATTGATCAATTGTATTCCCTTTCAAACAGCACTCCTTTCAGCACCCCTTCATTACTGACTCGGTCCATACGAGTTTTTTCCCCCTACATTTCCAATTTCACTCCCCTTGCTCTTGTGTTTCTGACAAACCCGTTCATCACATCCATGAAACAATGTTGGCGTAACACACTTTTATATACTGTCATCTTTGCCTCTTTCGATACTACTTCATTCCTTTCGATACTCTTCGAGATGTATTCACCCATCCATCAATTTCACCATTTTTACGTAAAATTCTGCCCAGATACACAAAATCATTCCCGTTTTCTAACACTTTTCCATTTATACCGTTGAGATCATTTCCCAAGCTAGCCCACAGATCTTTGACGCACCCTCTCAATTAAAACTCTTCCAAAATCTTTTCCTGGAATATCCAACAACCTTATTTTTCCCTTTAATTCATACAAAGGTAAATTACAGCCCTCTTCCAGTCATTTGGAACGTTCACATCCCGCACACCACATCGCAACTACCCTCACAATCTGGCAAATAGTACCAAGGCTCCACACTTCCTTTATATTGCCCTACTTTTAACACTTTAACACCTCCGCCTCGTTAATCTTTCCCTCATCATTAATTTTTCCTATTATCTGCTACTTTCCCCAACTTTTCCCAAAATTTGCTCAAAAAACTCCCTCCATTGGGTCTCTAATACTGTTTTCATCTTTAGATCACTCAAAATTCATTCTGAATGCCATAGGTCTTTCCTTGCACTCCTTGTTTCATTCTGAATGCCATAGGTCTTTCCTTGCACTCCTTGTTTCATTCTGAATGCCATAGGTCTTTCCTTGCACTCCTTGTTTCATTCTGAATGCCATAGGGGCTTTCCTTGCACTCCTTGTTCATTCTGAATGCCATAGGTCTTTCCTTGCACCTCCTTGTTTCATTCTGAATGCCATAGGTCTTTCCTCACTCCTTGTTTCATTCTGAATGCCATAGGGCTTTCCTTTCACTCTTGTTTCGTTCTGAATGTCATAGGACCTTTTTCCCTTACAATCCTTGTTTCGTTCTGAATGCCATAGGTATTTCCTTGCACTCCTTGTTTCGTTCTGAATGCCATAGGTCTTTCCTTGCACTCTTTGTTTCATTCTGAATGCCATAGGTCTTTCCTTGCACTCCTTGTTTCGTTCTGAATGCTAGGTCTTTTCCTTGCACTCCTTGTTCGTTCTCTTTCTTTAATATTGTTTGCTCTTTACTACTTTCTTTTCATTCATCTTTTCTCTTTGTGTATGTCCCAAAACTCTACAACATCTTCCAGCGCTCAACTGCAGCCTCTTTTATTGGTTTCAAGAACTTTCAGTAATCATAGCATTCATTGTTTGATGTTTCCAAATATTTAAGGTGTCTGTCCTGATGAACAATGAAAGGAGGGTTGGAGGTACTTGTGTGGAGGAAGAGAAACTACCTGATTGACTGCAACATGTAAAGGGAATCTGGAGGTACTTGTGGTGGAGGAAAGGAAACTACCTGATTGACTGCAACATGTAAGGGGCATCTGGAGGTACTCTCTGATCATCGCTGCTGATGTCTTCTTGTAGGTACTCTGCCGGCGGCTCCAGAACCTGGATAACACAACAACTAGCTCATAACAGTGGTAACACGAGGCACCAATCAATAGTCATCTTCTTGAAACTCCAATAGTGCTTGTGTCTGTGACAGACTGTCGATTAGATGAATCTCTAATAATAATAATAATTATTATTATTATTACTATTAGCAATGCATCTTACTACCCATTCAGGTTATACACAATAGTCTCTGCTTTGTACCGTGGCTACAAACTATAACCGCATACCTCCGCCACCAAGTGTACATCCCAGCACTTACCCCATTAACGCTATACCGGAGGACATACGGAGCATAAGACATGCCAGCCGACGACTGTGCCCCACAAGAGTAAACAATATCTGGGGCCTGTCGGGAACACGCAGTTGTTTCCACATACTAAACCCATGTAGTGGTTGATGCGCAAGGTGCAGCCTTGTGGAGGTTATTGGAGCTGTGTGCCCCCCCCCCCCCCCTTCATCTTCGTCTAGTACCTCACAGCGTTGTGCGCAGGCGCTGATGAGGTAATCTAGCTCTCATTTTCGTGAATGACATCACCTTACGTCATGCAATCCACTCACATTTCCCCCGCTGTTACAGCAGGATATAAGCAAGTGCTCAGCGATTCTCAGTACTCTTTGACAATAATAGTTCTAAGGAACATCTTAGAATGTAAGTAGCGTAATTTGGAGATTCAAATATTTTTTGTAACTATTACATTAGTGGGAAGGGTTGCGTACAGATATTTAAATATGTAGCCGCCTCTTTGTGCACTGGAAGAATTGCATTTAATTTATATTAATTTTTTGCACATTTCTATATTAATTTCGAAGTCGCGGAAAATTGTCTTATAATATCTATTTATTTTCGGTAGTATTGTTGAGCTGAGATTAAAGTATTAGTTGACCTTTTTCTTTTCGATCACGTCGAAACTCATTATAAAGTTTGGTCAAGGAATAGCCTTTACGCAACGGGTATAAATAAGTTATTGTAGGTAGAGCAGTTAGAGTGAGAATTAAAGGCATGGAACAGCCTAGATTTCTGTAACTCCTTTTTGTATGTACCTTATTGACAACCAAGTCTTTTGAGATTTTAATTCGAGGTAGCTCTTGTACGTTTCTTGTAGAATCCCTATTGTGAATTGTATATTACGGACAATATTAGAGCAATACTTAATGTTGTAAACTAACTTTACTGCTCATCCTATAATTAATAATTTGTAAACTGGTTATAATTTTGATTAATTGGAGAGAATTTATGTTATGTTTAAATGTCTAATATGTTGCGTAGAAGTCCTAACCTTATTACATCTTATAAGGTTATAAATTCAAATATAAACCTGTTATAAATAAACTTGCTGAAGGCCCTAATTGTTACTACTCCCTGATTTTATTTATCTACAATAATTCCTTGATAAAAAAAAAACAAGGTTAGGTGCTGACACCTGGGTGGTTGGATTGAGTGGTCATTAAAGCTCCCTGAAGATTTTATTTGTATATTTCTCTTGTACAACACTCTAGCTGTGGTGATAATTTGGTCGAAAAGGAATAGGAATCTACCACCACAGGGAGGGTTCAGCTGCCCCTACTCTGCTTCTCAGAGTCATATCTTTTTGACCATTGTACTTAAATTGTTTTTGTTTGTTGCAAGCCTCGTTCAACGCCAAGGATCACAAGCCCTGGACTCGGCCGAAATACTTGGCAGTAAATCACAAATTTACAAACTGAACCGAGAGGCGTTAATTGCGGAGCTCATCGACCGGGGGGATAAGCCGTTGATCCGAATCCACTGTTCGTGAATTGAGGACCACTGTCTGGGGAGTTGGGTGAGAGAACCCATTATATTCTGATATTAATGTTAGTGATGCGTCCAATCAGGTGGTTGATAGAAATAGGAAGTTTCAATCACCGATGCCACGGTGCAGGCCCGGTTAGATTCTGTAGGTAGCACCTTGCCCTCTCAGAACCTGCTTTCTAATAATATTATTCCAATGGACGGCGCGACTGGATATAGGACTCACTCCAAAAGTAGTTAGCGATTGGTTGAGTCGCATCCCTGTTTGTGACAGGCAGAACTGTTCTGCATTGTTTACTGGTGTCCAGGAGAGATAGGGAGCGTTTGTGCTCAGAGTTTGTTTAACGCTTCCAGTTCTCACACGAATCCTTCAGAATGTTTATTCTCTGTATCGGAAGCTGCGAGCATCCTCAACTTAAAGCTCAGGGAACCCCAAATTGTGGATATCATTCTTGAAAATGTCTCACCTCTACTAGGAGACATTTTGTGTTTCTCAGCTCCCATGTTCCTTTTTTGGAGTTATATTCATTGGCTTCGAAAATTTAAGGATCACTTCTGGCTGAAAGGGAATATTTTGATAAACATCCCAGCACTATTTCAAAACCTTCCAGGTCGTTTACCCCTGTTATGCGAGTTCAAACAATAGGTTTGGCCAGCTTGCGTCTACCCGGATGCCCCCGTGGTCAATAGAACTTATGATAGTAAAACTAGAGGCCACAAGGAGGGAATAGTAGTCGCGACCTCTCTCGCATAAGAGTTTTCATTGTAAGGAATTAGGGAATCTCCGATATCAATGTCCGGCGGGAAACGAGTGACGTGTAACCTAAGGGGTGGTTAGGCTACACGACAATCCAAGAAACCACCTGAGGCTCCCGTCCCCATGACCGAGTTTAGAATAGGGCCCTGTCATGGCCCTGTCGTCATTTATTAATACCGAGTTTTGGCATAATCCGTAGTGGCAAGCCTACAGGTGACATTGAGATAAATAGGTGTGCTAGGTAACGGGAGTAGTATAAATCATTGACAGGTTTGTTTATCCATCCCTCAAAATTGATCATTTCTCTTGGAAAGAAAGTTGTATGTAGTTGAGGAATTAGTGTGTGCTGTTTATATTGGAAACGACGTTTTATGGGCTACTAGGGGTATCTTGGATTTAGATACAGGGCATTTAAGTTCTGATTTAATGCTCGGGTTGAAGGTGCCGTTGCGCCTAGGTCCTTGCTCTATGGGTTCAATCACATGGGAACTGATGAAATCTATTAATCGTTTGATTTAGTAAATATCGGATGTCCTAACACCGTCTGGGTAAATGTGATGTGCTCCCCTATATCATTGTGGTCACAGATGACATTCCTGTAAGGTCAAGTCAATATTCATGTAACCCCCTATATTACAAATATTTTGTGAACTTATTGATGACTTAGAACAAAAGGGAGTGATTAGACCTTCCATATCTTCCGTATGCTAGTCCAGCATTTATTATTCCTAGGAAAGGCAAGGGCATAGTGGTGATTGTAGACTATATAAAGATCCAGTTCGACCCGTACCCTATGCCGAGCGTAGAGAGTGCGTTTCAACATCTAGGGGGTGCCCAAATTTATAGTCTCATTGATTTGAATGCTAGTTTTTTACAACCGCGCTCACCGAACTCTCTAAGAAGTATACGGCATTCGTCACCCCTTGGCAACTCTAAGAGTTTTAATCGCATCCCACTGGGCGCTAGCATCGGTGGTCAGGCCTTAAGCCGTGTTTAGATCATTCCTGTCAGACTTAAAATACAAATTCGTCTTAATTACTTAGATAATCTGTGTATATAGCAATTCTCTTGGCGAAAACCTCGAACACTAGATATAGTATTGGCTGATTGCGTGAAGCTGGGCGGACAGTGAATCCTGACAAAGTCATGTGGGCCAAACAGTCATCAAGTATCTTGGATATATTATTTCTAATGAAAATTTGCTGGTTGACCCCCGAAAGGGTAAAACCTATTGTAGAGTACCCGCAACCCAAAACTTGGAAGGGTGTGATGCGCTTCATAGGCATGTGTGCCTACTATGCATGGTTCATCCCACATTTTTTTCGGAAATTGCCGCCCCTTTGAATTGCTAAAAGAAAAAGGTGTTGCATTTGCTTGGGGAGAGGAAATAATCCTCGCGTTCAAAAACGCCAAGGACAAATTAATCAGCCCCGAAGTTCTGCCATGCCAGACTTTTCTCGTACCTTCTTCATGTCGACGCTTCCTCTGTCGCTCTAGGCGCTGTTTTATCTCAAAGAACTGCTGATGGTGTTTGTCCTGTGGCCTTTGCCAGCAAAACCTTGTCTCCTGCTGTGCAGAAATATAGTGCTTTCGAGAAAGAATGCCTTTCTTGTATATTCGGCATTGAAAGATTCTCAGACATTTAGAACAGCGTGAATTTTGAAGATATACGGATAATATGGCGTTGTCATGGATGTGGCGGCATCCTTAGTAAAAGATTGGTAGATGGGTATTGCGCTTATCTAAATACAAATTTAGTACTCATCAATTCCTGGGAGGAATTAACGTAACCGCTGATGCCCTGTCACGGATGGCGGAAGACCAGGAGCCGATTGAGGTTAATAACGTGGTGAATCAGCTTAGTGTGATCCGTTGGATCCCTGAGTCCTTTGATCTATTCTTGAACATCCAGCGAATGACCCGTGGTGCTCGGATGAGTAGGGCGATGATGTGGGGTCTTATGCTCTTTACCAAGGTCTCCTAGTGGTTTGTAACAGTAAAGGAACGGAAGGAAGATTTTTGTCCCGGCAGTGGTACGATGATGTTGATGTGTTAATTTCATTAACTCTGTTGGGGTGGTCACCTAGATATTCAAAAAACTTTTCGCAAGTTTCATGGGTTCTTTTGGCAAGGATGTAGAGGGATATCAATGCGAAGTGTGACGATGTGAGGATTTCCAAAAGGCAAAACTGCGCAGACACTAAAGTCGGGGCGTTCATTGGCGATGTGGCTCAATTATCATGGGAGAAAGCGTTCGTTGACTATGTGGGCCCCCTGCCCCGATCCTCCGTAGGGGAATTACTTGTGTTTTGTTGTGTTAGATGGCCCTTTTAAGTTTGTTGTAATATACCGTTGAGGAACATGAAAGCTAAGGCCACGCTAACTCACTCGTTAGGCGCGTGTGGGCTGTGTTTTGGGCCCACGTATTTTGTTAGCGATAACGGGCCGTTTTAGGTCTGCCTCTTTCAAAGACATGTGCTTTGGATGGGGAATAAAGCACGTGACACCAAACCCTATTACCCATGCCCCAATCATGTGGAGGGTTCAATAGGAATCTTAAAGTGGCCTTAACCATTTTTCACTCGTTTGAGCAAGCCACGATATTGAGTTTCTGAATGTGGCTTTCAATTCCGCATTTCATGAATTGATCAATGCTTCGCCGGCATCAGTGTTCCTAGGTAGAGAACTGAACCACCCTCTTTTAGCTAAGTGGGATGTGGACCCCTTATTACGGGGACGGGAAGGTATCCCATAGGATAGGTGCTAGGAGGCTTTTGAGTGTTTAAAGAGGGCTCATAGGGAGGTGGCCGACAGGTACAATCGTGGGCGGGTTCCTGTTTCGGTAACTGTTGGAGACTTGGTCCTCTGTAAATGCTACCGCCAGAGCTCCACGGTTGACAAAAATCTCGGCCAAGCTGAGTCCCAAGTGGAGTGGTCCATGGCGAGTGGAAACGCTTCCTCACCCCAGTAGCCCTACTTTTGTGAGAAGTTGATGATCCCTTACTACTAAGGCGAGCCCGGGTGTCTCAGGTTAAAACTACAGGCGTCAATCCAGGGATGAGTATAGGTGTAAGTTCGTCATGTAAAAGAGTAAGTGTTAGTTTGTAAGTGTATATTATCTCTAGGGAAGTTCACAGATTGGCTGCATGCATATTAACGGCATAAGTTACGCTTGGAATTTTGTTTGAAGAAATGTTTATTGCTAAGAGAACTGTTATAAAAGTGATGATTTATTAACTTTTTTATGACGCTCTCGCTGTGGTGATATTTTGGTCAGATAGGGAAAAGGACGCTACCGCCACAGGGAGGGTTGAACTTGAAACAATAACGTGTGCAGTCAATAGAGGACGATTTTGTGTGTTGGAATCTTGGGGAAATAAAAATATGATAGTAGTAAAAAAATTATAGAAATAAAAAGTCTCAGTCTTATTATACCTTAGCACTCCACCATATAGAGGCAAAGAAGTGCCCGTTAATCCCGCTAATTAATTTGAGAACATGATATGAGACTTATAAACAACAGTTATCAGCCAATGAATATAAAGCAAACCTCACCAAGAGTGACTCACCTTGAGCTGCATGGGTGTGGTGTCTTCTTGAGCTGCAGTAACCGGCTAGCAAACCTCACCAAGAGTGACCACCTTGACTGCATGGGTGTGGTGTCCTTCTTGAGCTGCAGTAATAACCGGCTAGCAAACCTCACCAAGAGTGACTCACCTTGAGCTGCATGGTGTGGTGTCCTTCTTGAGCTGCAGTAACCGGCTAGCAAACCTCACCAAGAGTGACTCACCTTGAGCTGCATTGGTGTGGTGTCCTTCTTGAAGCTGCAGTAACCGGCTAGCAAACCTCACCAAGAGTGACTCACCTTGAGCTGCATGGGTTGTGGTGTCTTCTTGAGCTGCAGTAACCGGCTAGCAAACTTCACCAAAGAGTGACTCACCTGAGCTGCATGGGTGTGGTGTCCCTTCTTGAGCTGCAGTAACCGGCGACAAACTTCATCACCATTCTCCGCTTCTTGCCCTGGCCCCCATGAACCTGTCCTGAGATGGATTTCACCTGGGGACACCAAGTGAAAAACAAACTCACAACAAAGATAATATACTTTTAGTTGTGTCAAGCGAACGCTGTAATGGCTGTAACATGTGCAGTTTAACATTTGAACAATATTTGGCGAGTGTTATTTTGAAATAATTGGGGCTCTATATAAGCTTGTAGCATGTCAATCAGGCAGATTGACAGCTACAATTGAATATCAATATTTTGATAATTTACGACAATAGTAAAAGAAAGAATATTAACATATTTAAAAGTAATCTAACTCAAAAGTTTATTTTCCCTGACTAGCTGAAATCTGATACAATCAAGTGTCTTCCTAAATTGAAACACATGGTTGTTCGAAAGATATTGTCTTTGGTAAATAATGTAGCGGATATCAAAGAAGAGGATTAACTTATCATATTATGAATAAAATGCTTTAACGCATACCCGTTGGCATTGGATGATGTCGGATAGATTCGCATATTTTTTGCCATGCTGCCTACAAAAAATATTGTAAAGGACGTCTATATCGCAAATTACCCATAAAAATAATAGTTGAGGCTAAAGAATATAATTAAAACGAGCATATTTAAATAGAAGAGCTTCAGTATCTACTCACCATTTCAAGATGTTTTGGATTTGTTCGCCACGTGTTAGAAAAAGAAAATAATTCAATGATGGCGGCCTGACTTCAGCCACACATGCTTTCATTACAACATCTGATATGAAAGAAGTGTAAAATGGACTCGACCCAATGACCGCCCTTCCCGGCAGAGAAGACCAGCGGCCATCCAAGGAAAATGTTTTCCCCTTTCCACAAGCAGTTCTCCCTGCTACGTTTTCCTTTCTCTCCGCCTTCCTCTTTTCTCTCTCTTTTTCTATGTTTCTGAGTTTATCACCTATTTTGTTTTGTTCCGCTCAAGTCAGATTTTAGAGTATAAAAAAGGCTGCTTCTCAAGATTCACATTATCGCAAACTACTACAACCCAGCGTCGAAGGAGGAACCTCTACAAATTTACTCAACGAAGAAACCCGTGACAGTGGAGTCTCGGCCGTCGGATCCACCACCGCGCCAGCCAGGAGGATATTCTTCAACTACTTAAGTATCCTGGCAACATCTTTAAATTCGTCTGACTTAAGTCTATTTTTTTGTTAAAAAACTAGACAATGTCTACCAAGACATGTTTTATATTCTTTATGTTCTGTTCTATAGTCGAAGGCGACTTTCATTTGTTGGATAGTTTTTTATACTATGTCGAAGTGACAGTTAAAACCATTTTAAAGTCTTGTTGACTTCAGAATTAAAAGGTTGATTTAATTGATTAAATTTTGTGTCCTCCTGTATAAAGGGAAATAAGTGTCATTATGACTAGTATTTAGCGTCCCTTAGACGTGGTATATCAGTCCTAGCGACTATGCTTCTCTGTATCCTTATGATACAGCCTTTATATTGTGAGCCTTTGGCTTCAAATGTAGTAAGGTCTTAGTCAGAGACTTACTAACCTCCACAAGTTCCATTCATTTATTCTGAGCCAATGTCTTGTTTCCAAACCCCAGTTGGGTTAATAGAGTTCTATGTTTTGGGTTTTTCAAGTAGTCACACTTCACTGCGGTATTATCTTGGGTGAGCAAACCGCGGAACTCTGCTTGTGTCATAATGGGGTCCACGCAAATAATACTTTTGTTTTTGGGCTGTTTTTGGGCTCTTATTGTTTTTGGTGTTTGCTTTTAGTGTAATTCCTATTAGCATTGTTTGTACTATTGAATGCTCTGGCAGTACCAATAGGGAAAGGACCAGCCATAGTACCTGTTAATCGACACCTATTTGCTAGCCAATGACCACTGTTATCTACAGATCTTTATTTATTAACCAAAAGCGTTGTAAGCATATTGTCTTAAGACCCAGTCAAGCTAACTGATTTAAGTCTATATGTATATCTTGTCCAATACCCTTGTTAATTACCCTTAATTTTTTCTCCTTTAGAAAACACCCGCCTGTAGCCTGGGTCCAGCTCAGCCCTTGTAGCTACAGCAAGACAATCTAATTTCACAAAGTCTTATTAATTGAAAACAAGCTTCAAATTTTTAAAATCTTGTAATATTATTGTAAACCTAATTAATATTTCCGTTTTAATAAATTTATTATTTGTTAAACAATTTATTTTTTCCATTTAAATTTCACCTTGTTTGTCACGTTACCAAATTAGTCCTGTGACAAGCTTAGATTAAGCAGTTTTATGCGGCCCCTGGAGACAATCCTCACCCAGGGCGTACAAAGTCCTAGCCATAGAACTTTGGGCGACTATTTGTTAATGTATTTCTACATTTCACTATTTGTTGATCAGACAGAAGTTATCTAAATTGTTAAAAATCAATCAAATGTGTTAAATATGTGGCTCATTAACAAATAGTTAAAAAAATGTATAACATGTTTAGAAGTTGCATTTTTATTCTAGAACCATTTTTTAAAGAAATTTTTTAATATAAATGGCGAATTAGCTGTTTTAAAAAACCCCAGATAAAGCATAATAAATAAAGCTTTATTCAAAGTTACAATCTTGCGTACATTGTATTAAAAGCTATTTTTCTGTAAAATCCCCATCATGATCCGAATATTTGCATGGGTTTTTGGCCTCCACCCAGACCTTACCTTGCGCAGCATCTTTCGACATAAAAGAGAACTTTGTCCCTCTTCCTGAAGCGTGGGCGCGCGGAGCCCACACCCCCAAACTCCTTAACCTCTGGTAAAAACTCTGAAACAATTTCATTTCACTAGAAATTCTATAATTCAAAATTTGAGCTCCATCAACCAAATTAAAACAAGAGTGTCAAGCAAGTCAAATTTGGCAATTTTTTGTTGTGTTCAAATTTCTAAAAAGTTTAAAACCATTTCTACAAAGAAATAAATTAGGTTATTAATGAAGGTTTTAGTGTCTTAATGTCAAGGCTATATAAAAACGTGTTTCTAAAACATTGCATCAAACTTTGGCAGGCTATTCCTTGAGTGAAAATAGAATAATTCACATCAGCAACCTAGGGTCCATCTTGAATTTAAGGGTGGTATACACCCCTAAACAAGAGCTAAAAACGACTATTGTGTGAAATATTATGAAAACTGATTAAGGTATTACAACGAAATCTTTGTATACTACTTATTGAAACCTTGATAATTAATAAACTAAATGTGTGTTACCGTAACCCACCCCCATCATGTAAAAAAGGGGGGTTTGTAACACTTTTTTCTGAAATAAAATGTGTCAGAGTAATTTATTACTAATTTTGACTTAATATTACAAAACAAGGATTAAAAATTAACAAAAAAAATGTATCTTGGAGAAACTGTCTAGCTTTTTTCCGTTTTCGAGATAATCACACAAATTTTAGCTCAGAGACAAGTGTAAATGCCTGCCAGTAGGCAACCGAATCGCAGTGTTACTTCGGTCTGCAGTCGTTTAACCATTTTTACCGGCACGTGTGACTATGTATCACGTAATTTGGTAAACAAGGCTGGTTTTGTGTTTATGATGGAGGAGACTCAGATACTTTTCCTTCTTCATAAGCTCTGATGTGTTGCTATTTATTACATAGTAAGTTATGCTTACACAGTTCACACTTGGGTGGATTTTAATCATTAACTCACTGGAGTATTGAAAGCTAAATTAAAAAATACTAATCGTAGTTCTTGTATGTTTTAATTCCTAGCTTCAAAGCAGATTCATAGCAAGTGTTCAAAATAATGGCCCCTAAAGTAATTGCAATAATTGAGTTGGCGTATCAATGACTGGCGTAATCTTTCGAAAACACGTGTGTTTCTTGAATCTTATCACATGCAGCACCTATCCTGGCTAACAGGTCTTCCTCGGATTCAATGGCTGTCTCTTACACCAAAGCTTTGAAAAAAAACCTACAGAAAGAAGTCTAACGGATTAAGGTAAGGAGCGTGGTGGCTACGCAACAGCTATACTGGTTGCCTACCTGGCAGGAATTAACACTTGTCTTTGAAATCAAACATGCATGATTATCTCGGAAACGGGGAAAATTAGACAGTTTCTCCAAGATACCTTTTTTTGTTAATTTTAATCCTTGTTTTGTAATATTAAGTCAAAATTAGTAATAATTACTCTGACACATTTTATTGCAGAAAAAAGTGTTACAACCCCCCCTTTTTTACATGATGGGGGTGGGTTATCGGTAACAGCACATTTAGTTTATTAATGATAAAGGTTTCAATAAGTAGTCTACAAAGATTCGTTGTAATACCTTAATCAGTTTTCATAATATTTCACACAATAGTCTTTTTTAGCTCTATGTTTAGGGTGTATACCACCCTTAATATTCAAGATGGACCCTAGGTTGCTGATGTGAATTATTCTATTTTCACCCAAGGAATAGCCTGGCAAAGTTTGATGCAATGTTTTAGAAACACGTTGTATATAGTGTTGTACAGACCTAGGCCCTGCAGTGGTTCTGTAGTGTCTTAATGGAAAGGCTTTGGTGTTATCTTACCTTTATTTTTTCCATTTCCTCACAAACAAAAGAACAAAGCCAAAGACAAGTGTGAACAATGTCGCGACCACCACTAGGTACATTGCCTGTAAATAATAGAATAACTTGATCATTTATAGCCCTTTATTGACGAAAACCAGTTTATTTTAAATATTAGTTGACATTTTAATAAAGTATTTTGGTTAAAGTAGGCCCATTTAGTTTGTTTAGTTATTTATTTAGCAAAATTATGTGCACTGCATTATTTTTGTATGACAAGCTAAATAATTATCAATTAATTCGTGTCCTATTATTGGTCAAAAGCCATGAGGTAAATTCATTCATGTGAAATAAAATTAGGCCTAGTAATAAGAATACACTAACAATAAGCCACAAAAACCCACAATTTACCCTAATATAACTCAATTCACACATTATTTCTTAGCTATACCAAACAAATTCTAGAACTTCAAATAAATAAAACTAAAACATGTCAGTTTTCATATTGCCAAGAAAAATATACCTGATATTCTTGGACATTAACAGTCAAATTGCCCATCCATGATGATAGAAATAACGAACCAAACGTGTCATTTATACCATTCATTAACCGCAAGACATCCATTTTTTCTTTCATTTTTTATTTTATCGGAAGAAACTGATCAACACTAGCTACTAGTCATGATCGATTCAAGTGACAGCTTTTGACGTTCTATGCTTTTGACCAAAATAAATATAAGACTCGAGCCTGTAGATACAGCTGATTAGCTTTCAACAACCTTGAAATTAATTTACCATTCATAAGTTTGTATAAAATTATGTTTTATATTAAAATGCTTAGAGAATATATTTTAATGTATTAGAAATAAAATAAAACTATTTATTTATACATTCAAATAATAATTTTGAAACAAAATTATATATATTATACAGAACTCATTAATAATAAAAGGCTGTCAATAAGGAGTTGGTAAATTCTGTAAATAAAAATTTTGTTGACCATCTTGATTCCATGACAACTTCCACCCCACGTCACCAACATTTACTTTCCCCACTTTAGTAATGTAATAAGTGTGCAATAGATGATATTTGATTAAATATATTGATAATATCTGATTGGAAGAGCAGAAATGGTGAGGATAAGTCTTAAATTATATTAATCTTATATAACATACAAAATATGACTGCCTATTTTATTGCCTCATTTGTGAACTCAACACTGATTCCTATTGTATTGACACTCATTGGATCTGTTTTTGGCTTTTGTATAAAACATTCTATACTTTTACTACTGTAAGAAATAAGTTGAATATATCTCCAAACAAATAAGTTTAAAAAATGATCTTTCATAAGAGTTTATTGAGGTTATGTGAAAGTGTTAAGCTATTATATCATTTCTTTTTGTTTTTGTCATAATATTTATATTATGGTGCATGGTTTTTGTATTAAAAACACTAGTAAAATAAAGTAAATAATACATTACTTATCACTATTTGTAACGTGTTTTTTTTTCAGGTGCTCATTGCAGCTGCTGTTTGTACTAAAGCCGGGAAAAGTAAGCTATTTGTATTTTCAACTTATAAATGTCATGATGTGTTGCCTATTTCAAACTGCTGGTAAATAGTATGGATAACATTACAAATTACACTAGAAAGAATATTATGGTTATCATTACTAACACATTTTATTCCCTCTGAACGGGTTGGGTTAAGAAAACAGGAATTTTGGAAGTTTATTATACCCAGAAAAAATTCAAACCATCTTGCCTTAGATGAACCTGACAAAATCAGATTGATGCCTTCAGTGTTTCTTAAAGCTCATTTTTAACGTTTGTATATTTGTTGAGTTACACTAATAATATGTTCCAGCGATAGTTTCCCGGCAGTTTGTGGAGATGACAAAAGCTCGTATCGAAGGCTTGCTCTCTGCATTTCCCAAGCTGATGTCAACAGGAAAGCAACACACATTCGTTGAGACAGAGTCTGTGCGCTACGTGTACCAACCACTGGAGAAACTTTACATGTTGCTGATAACCACCAAGGCTAGCAACATCCTAGAGGACCTGGAGACGCTTCGACTGTTCTCTAGAGTGGTGAGTTGGACTGGAGACGCTTTGACTGTGCTCTAGAGTGGTGAGTTGGACTGGAGACGCTTCGACTGTTCTCTAGAGTGGTGAGTTGGACTTGTAGACGCTTCGACTGTGCTCTAGAGTGGTGAGTTGGACTTGGATACGCTTCAACTGTTCTCTAGAGTGGCGAGTTGGACTTGGAGACGCTTTGACTGTTCTCTAGAGTGGTGAGTTAGACTTGGAGACGCTTTGACTGTTCTCTAGAGTGGTGAGTTGGACTTGTAGACGCTTCGACTGTGCTCTAGAGTGGTGAGTTGGACTGGAGACGCTTCGACTGTTCTCTAGAGTGGTGAGTTGGACTTGGAGACGCTTTGACTGTGCTCTAGAGTGGTGAGTTGGACTTGTAGACGCTTTGACTGTTCTCTAGAGTGGTGAGTTGGACTGGAGACGCTTCGACTGTTCTCTAGAGTGGTGAGTTGGACTGGAGACGCTTCGACTGTTCTCTAGAGTGGTGAGTTAGACTTGGAGACGCTTTGACTGTGCTCTAGAGTGGTGAGTTAGACTTGGAGACGCTTTGACTGTGCTCTAGAGTGGTGAGTTGGACTTGTAGACGCTTTGACTGTTCTCTAGAGTGGTGAGTTGGACTTGTAGACGCTTCGACTGTGCTCTAGAGTGGTGAGTTGGACTGGAGACGCTTCGACTGTTCTCTAGAGTGGTGAGTTGGACTGGAGACGCTTCGACTGTTCTCTAGAGTGGTGAGTTAGACTTGGAGACGCTTTGACTGTGCTCTAGAGTGGTAAGTTGGACTGGAGACGCTTCGACTGTGCTCTAGAGTGGTGAGTTGGACTTGTAGACGCTTTGACTGTTCTCTAGAGTGGTGAGTTGGACTGGAGACGCTTCGACTGTTCTCTAGAGTGGTGAGTTGGACTGGAGACGCTTTGACTGTTCTCTAGAGTGGTGAGTTAGACTTGGAGACGCTTTGACTGTTCTCTAGAGTGGTGAGTTGGACTTGGAGACGCTTTGACTGTGCTCTAGAGTGGTAAGTTGGACTGGAGACGCTTCGACTGTGCTCTAGAGTGGTGAGTTGGACTTGTAGACGCTTCGACTGTGCTCTAGAGTGGTGAGTTGGACTTGGATACGCTTCAACTGTTCTCTAGAGTGGCGAGTTGGACTTGGAGACGCTTTGACTGTTCTCTAGAGTGGTGAGTTAGACTTGGAGACGCTTTGACTGTTCTCTAGAGTGGTGAGTTAGACTTGTAGACGCTTCGACTGTGCTCTAGAGTGGTGAATTGGACTTGGAGACGCTTCGACTGTTCTCTAGAGTGGTGAATTGGACTTGGAGACGCTTTGACTGTTCTCTAGAGTGGTGAGTTGGACTGGAGACGCTTCGACTGTTCTCTAGAGTGGTGAGTTGGACTTGGAGACGCTTTGACTGTGCTCTAGAGTGGTAAGTTGGACTGGAGACGCTTCGACTGTGCTCTAGAGTGGTGAGTTGGACTTGTAGACGCTTCGACTGTGCTCTAGAGTGGTGAGTTGGACTTGGATACGCTTCAACTGTTCTCTAGAGTGGCGAGTTGGACTTGGAGACGCTTCGACTGTTCTCTAGAGTGGTGAGTTAGACTTGGCGACGCTTTGACTGTGCTAGAGAGTGGTGAGTTGGACTTGGAGACGCTTCGACTGTTCTCTAGAGTGGTGAGTTAGACTTGGAGACGCTTTGACTGTTCTCTAGAGTGGTGAGTTAGACTTGGAGACGCTTTGACTGTTCTCTAGAGTGGTGAGTTAGACTTGTAGACGCTTCGACTGTGCTCTAGAGTGGTGAATTGGACTTGGAGACGCTTCGACTGTTCTCTAGAGTGGTGAATTGGACTTGGAGACGCTTTGACTGTTCTCTAGAGTGGTGAGTTAGACTTGGAGACGCTTTGACTGTTCTCTAGAGTGGTGAGTTAGACTTGTAGACGCTTCGACTGTGCTCTAGAGTGGTGAGTTAGACTTGGCGACGCTTTGACTGTGCTAGAGAGTGGTGAGTTGGACTTGGAGACGCTTCGACTGTTCTCTAGAGTGGTGAGTTAGACTTGGAGACGCTTTGACTGTTCTCTAGAGTGGTGAGTTAGACTTGTAGACGCTTCGACTGTGCTCTAGAGTGGTGAGTTGGACTTGGATACGCTTCAACTGTTCTCTAGAGTGGCGAGTTGGACTTGGAGACGCTTCGACTGTTCTCTAGAGTGGTGAGTTAGACTTGGCGACGCTTTGACTGTGCTAGAGAGTGGTGAGTTGGACTTGGAGACGCTTCGACTGTTCTCTAGAGTGGTGAGTTAGACTTGGAGACGCTTTGACTGTTCTCTAGAGTGGTGAGTTAGACTTGGAGACGCTTTGACTGTTCTCTAGAGTGGTGAGTTAGACTTGTAGACGCTTCGACTGTGCTCTAGAGTGGTGAATTGGACTTGGAGACGCTTCGACTGTTCTCTAGAGTGGTGAATTGGACTTGGAGACGCTTTGACTGTTCTCTAGAGTGGTGAGTTAGACTTGGAGACGCTTTGACTGTTCTCTAGAGTGGTGAGTTAGACTTGTAGACGCTTCGACTGTGCTCTAGAGTGGTGAATTGGACTTGGAGACGCTTCGACTGTTCTCTAGAGTGGTGAGTTGGACTTGCAGGTGCCGTATTAGCAACTCTACGGCCTATATATATATATATATATATATATATATATATATATATCGTCCAATATCCCAGAAGAGGGGGAAAGGAACAAAGAGGAGGGGCTACGGGGGGAAGAATTACAGATTCTCCGTCTCTCTCTTGAACTCCGGAAACAAACCACGCCAGCGCCGCGTCTAGGGGTTGATGGAATGTCAGAGTATGTTCCAGTTGATTCACCTTGGTTCTAGAAGGTACCGAGTGTATTTCTGAACGTCCCAACTGTTGATGTCACTCAGGCTCGTGAGTTAGATGAACGATGACACTTGTCAGAGCTGGTTGGGCCTTAGCTCAGGGAAGTTTGTTGGGGTGTGTCTAGGATCGAATTGAGGTGTAAACAAGGCAAGTTTATGCATCCATTTTATTACGAACCAGGTATAGTAATCAGTTCATCATATTAAATTGTTATTTAAGAATTATATACTGTAGAAATTTCTCAGAATAAATTTAATTGTTACTAAATTAAATCATATAATCTTTGAACATATTAAAAATGCTACATTTTGGGTAGGATTCGTTGATGGGCCATATAAATTGAAGATGGATCTAGGAAAACCATAATCCAACAAAGATAAATCGAGGTTTTGATTAATTTGTTCTTGTCTCTTCCTGTACCTCCTCCAAGTATCAATTTGTTCTTGTCTCTTCCTGTACCTTCTCCCAGTATCAATTTGTTCTTGTCTCTTCCTGTACCTTCTCCCAGTATCAATTTGTTCTTGTCTCTTCCTGTACCTTCTCCCAGTATCAATTTGTTCTTGTCTCTTCCTGTACCTCCTCTCAGTATTATTTTAAATCAACAGAGACTTAATTTTGTTGTCAGATTCCCGAGTACTGCCGCAGCATGGAGGAATCTGAGATTGCGGACAATGCCTTCAACCTGATCTTTGCGTTTGATGAGATAGTGGCGCTCGGCTACAGAGAGAGCGTTAACCTTGCTCAGATCCGCACGTTCGTCGAGATGGACTCTCACGAGGAGAAGGTGTACCAGGCAGTCAGACAGGTGACACCCTGATACACCTCTTGTTTTAACAATTTGACCCACCTGGGTTGTTTCAGTTCACAACTATCATCACCAGAGCAAATATACTTCTTGCCGTATTGCCCTTAAGGTCTGTTAACAGTCTTCATTACCAACCTGTGCTGGGTTAGTTTTTAAAAATAACTCCATCTTCCTTTGTCCGTCCATCATTCATCCTCCTTCCTTATGTTTCTTCCATTTTCCTCCTCTCTCTCACACACACTCTGTTATCTGCTCCCCTCATTTCTTTGTTGGTCTCTCTTGTATTTTTCATACATACTTCATCTCCCTCTTTCTCTTTGGTATTCTCTCTATTTTTCTAATTATTCTTCTAAATGTTGTTCTAGCTAGACCGTCATTATGTAGTCTGCAGACATTCTAGCACGTGTTAGTTCAGTTTGTTGAATCACGAGGACCCCAGGTGATGTCGCTATGTTCTCTGCAGACATTCTAGCACGTGTTAGTTCAGTTTGTTGAATCACGAGGACCCCAGGTGATGTCGCTATGTTCTCTGCAGACATTCTAGCACGTGTTAGTTTGTTGAATCACGAGGACCCCAGGTGATGTCGGTATGTTCTCTGCAGACATTCTAGCACGTGTTAGTTTGTTGAGTCACGAGGACCCCAGGTGATGTTGCTATGTTCTCTGCAGACATTCTAGCACGTGTTAGTTCAGTTTGTTGAATCACGAGGACCCCAGGTGATGTCGGTATGTTCTCTGCAGACACAAGAACGAGAGGCAAAGAATAAGATGCGAGAGAAGGCGAAAGAGTTGCAGCGCCAGAGGATGGAGGCGGCGAAGAAGGGCATGAAGAGCCCAGGGTTCGGAGGTGGGGGCTTTGGACGCGACACGGGGTACACTTCGGCTCCCACTGTAGGAGATACAGCTAACCTACCGGAGGAGCTATCAAAGCTTGGCTTCATCGCTGTCCAGTGAGTGTGACAAATAGAACAGGTTAACACACATGAGTTAAATCCACCTTATAAAGCTTAGAATCCTGAATCCTAATCTTTTTCACATCACTAAAATTTTCTTTTCTCCATTCTTTGTTTCTGATTTTGTTTACATTGAGTGATAATTTAATGCTCTGATATCTGGATGCTGTTTAGTTGAAACCCCCACTAAGCATCATAATAACTCCCAATAATAATTCAAACATTTTTTTCCCCTCAAATCCTCGAGTTTCATTATTCTTAAGGATTGGAGGTATTCAAGGATTGGATCCTCTATCAATCACTTTAATGAAATATTTTGTGTATGATATTGTCAATATTTATCTATACACAATAACCCTGTTCATTTCCTGGTTAGGGCATTGATGCAGGCTTTTTGTCATATACGTGACTATGAGGTAGTATCATGGCCGACATCAAGATGACCTTGGGCACTCAAACCTTGCACTAACATATCATCCAAGACAGATTGTGTGCTCACAGAGTTATCCTTCTTTCATTTGTCATGTCAGCTACAATACGTCACTGTCAGAGCGGATTGGCGAGTTCAACTCCTCAACATTAGTTATGTTGGCCAGAATTGAACCAGGCCCCCTCCACTCCCCTCTGCTCTGCACACTGTATAGGTGTTGTTTGTCTGCAGGAAGCCGGTTATCTTGACAAAGGCTATGAAGCTTGGAAGTAAGGCCCGAGATGTGGAATCCTTTGTGGACCAGCTCAAGTCTGAAGGTGAGAAGGTGGTAGTGCCTGTCTCCAACAAGACAGTGCTGCCAATCAACAAGCTGCCAGAGAACGTGCATGAGTAAGTCACGTCACGTCACTCACATGTTAGACTGGGCTGCCGGTCCATCGGTTATTTTATTATAAATATTTTCCCACTTTTATCCACACAAATGTGGATGGGTGAAGCCATGGTAATTAGGTGCAAAGATCTAAATTTTAAATTACATCAAATATTAGCTAATTAATTGCTATTTAACACTATAAATATCATTGATTTTATAAAGCTTATTTTTATTGTATGTGTGTCGAAAGTTGAAAAAGATAGAAAGATGGAAAGACAGCAGTTTGCATGTTGTCCACAAAATGGCTAAAAACTGTGTTTGTTAATACAATATAGAAATGTTGCCATCAAGCTGAGAAAGTGTCGCTAGTCTGCTTCATGATGAGCCTGTCTTATAATTTCTAAGTTGGATAGTTTTGTATGGTAATCAAAGAACGGCTAACAAGTGTTCCTCCGTAGCGCCCACACCACTGTGGCTTCACTCGATGCATTTCCTCCTCCTCATCTTACCAGCACAGTTACTGTCTACATATAAATCAAACACGTTTAAAGACTTGGAGGAAAAACTAGTGATAAATTGTTGGTATGAAGTCTCTTTGTTCTGATACTATCAGCTACACACATTTTTACTATTAAGGATTCTGAAATATCATCATCATCATCATCCCTGGATGTTTCTGGGTTGTCTGGCACAACCTCTTCCATTCTGGTTGATCTCTCCATTCCACCCCTCTAGCTCCACCCCTCTAGCTCTCCGGTATTCTCTCCGCTCCACCCCTCTAGCTCTCGGGTATTCTCTCCGCTCCACCCCTCTAGCTCTCCGGTATTCTCTCCGCTCCACCCCTCTAGCTCTCGGGTATTCTCTCCGCTCCACCCCTCTAGCTCTCGGGTATTCTCTCCGCTCCACCCCTCTAGCTCTCGGGTATTCTCTCCACTCCACCCCTCTAGCTCTCCAGTATTCTCTCCGCTCCACCCCTCTAGCTCTCCGGTATTCTCTCCGCTCCACCCCTCTAGCTCTCCGGTATTCTCTCCGCTCCACCCCTCTAGCTCTCGGGTATTCTCTCCGCTCCACCCCTCTAGCTCTCGGGTATTCTCTCCGCTCCACCCCTCTAGCTCTCCAGTATTCTCTCCGCTCCACCCCTCTAGCTCTCCGGTATTCTCTCCGCTCCACCCCTCTAGCTCTCCGGTATTCTCTCCGCTCCACCCCTCTAGCTCTCGGGTATTCTCTCCGCTCCACCCCTCTAGCTCTCGGGTATTCTCTCCGCTCCACCCCTCTAGCTCTCCAGTATTCTCTCCGCTCCACCCCTCTAGCTCTCCGGTATTCTCTCCGCTCCACCCCTCTAGCTCTCCGGTATTCTCTCCGCTCCACCCCTCTAGCTCTCGGGTATTCTCTCCGCTCCACCCCTCTAGCTCTCGGGTATTCTCTCCGCTCCACCCCTCTAGCTCTCGGGTATTCTCTCCACTCCACCCCTCTAGCTCTCCAGTATTCTCTCCGCTCCACCCCTCTAGCTCTCCGGTATTCTCTCCGCTCCACCCCTCTAGCTCTCCGGTATTCTCTCCGCTCCACCCCTCTAGCTCTCGGGTATTCTCTCCACTCCACCCCTCTAGCTCTCCAGTATTCTCTCCGCTCCACCCCTCTAGCTCTCCGGTATTCTCTCCGCTCCACCCCTCTAGCTCTCGGGTATTCTCTCCGCTCCACCCCTCTAGCTCTCGGGTATTCTCTCCGCTCCACCCCTCTAGCTCTCGGTATTCTCTCCACTCCACCCCTCTAGCTCTCCAGTATTCTCTCCGCTCCACCCCTCTAGCTCTCCGGTATTCTCTCCGCTCCACCCTCTAGCTCTCCGGTATTCTCTCCGCTCCACCCCTCTAGCTCTCGGGTATTCTCTCCACTCCACCCCTCTAGCTCTCCAGTATTCTCTCCGCTCCACCCCTCTAGCTCTCCGGTATTCTCTCCGCTCCACCCCTCTAGCTCTCGGGTATTCTCTCCGCTCCACCCCTCTAGCTCTCCGGTAGTTTAATTATTTTGTCTCAATGTCTGATCACTATAAGGAGTAAACATTGGTCATTATACCAGCAAATGAATTACTAAATAGCCCTGTAGATGTCACTCGCATAATGATTGGCTGACTAGATCAAGTGACGTTCACTTAAAGTAAGAGACCTCCCAGTTTGCCGAGTTTCCTCATCCCTTTGCTTTGGGTGCGCGTGTGGAGCGATTTGCCCACTCACCCCCTCGCCATGCGCACGGCCTCAACGCGCCTGGTGCATCGGGTTACGTGGCTCATCGACTCAGGTCCATGCGCGTCGGCTGTTCACGAGCCATTGGCTCGCGGGTGGACGAACCTTTTACCGTTGGAGGAACCTTTCCCGGCCCAGAAAGGACTGTTTATATGCGGGGCGTTTTCTGGTTGACAAACTTAACTGTACATTTGCGCGGGCGCAGAGAAGAGGTTTTCAAATCGGGTTGATTGTGTACCTGGACCAGTCGTGATTCATGTTAAGTTCTCTGAATAGATGTGCAAACGACAATATCTCAAGTGTTTTTCTCCACACAACCCCCGGAGTGACGTACGGGTCCTACTACGCCCGGGTCTGGCCATCAAGCAACAAGAGGGCTCCGCGAGCGGTGTGGGCACACCAGAACATCTCTTACATTGAGTTAACATTAAGTTGATCATGATAGGCCAGCAAAGGTGTGCACAATGAACAAGAGTGTCTTTGGGACGAGGACCCTCGGCTATTAGTCCCCGATATGAAAGGCTGGAGGCTCAGCCAACCAGAGGAGAGAGTGACCTTTCAAGCAAGAGTAAAAGGACGACATATGAATGAGAACAAAACATTTAGAGAATGGTTCACAAAAAGAACAAGATAGTAATAGAAGAAGATACCTGCTATGGAGAGTTGTTCTAGAGGTGTGTAAGAGACCTGCTACGGAGAGTTGTTCTAGAGGTGTGTAAGAGACCTGCTATGGAGAGTTGTTATATAGGTGTGTAAGAGACCCGCTACAGAGAGTTGTTCTAGAGGTGTGTAAGAGACCTGCTATGGAGAGTTGTTCTATAGGTGTGTAAGAGACCTGCTACGGAGAGTTGTTATATAGGTGTGTAAGAGACCTGCTACAGAGAGTTGTTATAGAGGTGTGTAAGAGACCTGCTGTGGAGAGTTGTTCTAGAGGTGTGTAAGAGACCTGCTATGGAGTTGTTCTAGAGGTATGTAAGAGACCTGCTATGGAGAGTTGTTCTATAGGAGTGTAAGAGACCTGCTATAGAGAGTTGTTCTAGAGGTGTGTAATAAACCTACTATGGAGAGTTGTTCTAGAGGTGTGTAAGAGACCTGCTACGGAGAGTTGTTCTAGAGGTGTGTAAGAGACCCGCTACAGAGAGTTGTTCTATAGGTGTGTAAGAGACCTGCTATGGAGAGTTGTTATATAGGTGTGTAAGAGACCTGCTACAGAGAGTTGTTATATAGGTGTGTAAGAGACCTGCTACAGAGAGTTGTTATATAGGTGTGTAAGAGACCTGCTACAGAGAGTTGTTCTAGAGGTGTGTAAGGGACCTGCTACGGAGAGTTGTTATATAGGTGTGTAAGATACCTGCTATGGAGAGTTGTTCTAGAGGTGTGTAAGAGACCTGCTACGGAGAGTTGTTCTAGAGGTGTGTAAGAGACCCGCTACAGAGAGTTGTTCTATAGGTGTGTAAGAGACCTGCTATGGAGAGTTGTTATATAGGTGTGTAAGAGACCTGCTACAGAGAGTTGTTATATAGGTGTGTAAGAGACCTGCTACAGAGAGTTGTTCTAGAGGTGTGTAAGAGACCTGCTATGGAGAGTTGTTATATAGGTGTGTAAGAGACCTGCTACAGAGAGTTGTTATATAGGTGTGTAAGAGACCTGCTACAGAGAGTTGTTCTAGAGGTGTGTAAGAGACCTGCTATGGAGAGTTGTTCTAGAGGTGTGTAAGAGACCTGCTATGGAGAGTTGTTCTAGAAGTGTGTAAGGGACCTGCTACGGAGAGTTGTTCTATAGGTGTGTAAGAGACCTGCTATGGAGAGTTGTTCTAGAGGTATGTAAGAGACATGCTATGGAGAGTTATTCTAGAGGTATGTAAGAGACATGCTATGGAGAGTTGTTCTAGAGGTGTGTAAGAGACCTGCTATGGAGAGTTGTTATATAGGTGTGTAAGAGACCTGCTACAGAGAGTTGTTCTAGAGGTGTGTAAGAGACCTGCTGTGGAGAGTTGTTCTAGAGGTGTGTAAGAGACCTGCTATGGAGTTGTTCTAGAGGTATGTAAGAGACCTGCTATGGAGAGTTGTTCTATAGGAGTGTAAGAGACCTGCTATAGAGAGTTGTTCTAGAGGTGTGTAAGAAACCTGCTATGGAGAGTTGTTCTAGAGGTGTGTAAGAGACCTGCTATAGAGAGTTGTGTAAGAGACCTGCTATGGAGAGTTGTTCTAGAGGTGTGTATGAGACCTGCTATGGAGAGTTGTTCTAGAGGTGTGTAAGAGACCTGCTATGGAGAGTTGTTCTAGAAGTGTGTAAGAGACCTGCTACAGAGAGTTGTTCTAGAGGTGTGTAAGAGACCCGCTACAGAGAGTTGTTCTAGAGGTGTGTAAGAGACCTGCTGTGGAGAGTTGTTCTAGAGGTGTGTAAGAGACCTGCTGTGGAGAGTTGTTCTAGAGGTGTGTAAGAGACCTGCTGTGGAGAGTTGTTCTAGAGGTGTGTAAGAGACCTGCTACGGAGAGTTGTTGTATAGGTGTGTAAGAGACATGCTATGGAGAGTTGTTGTATAGGTGTGTAAGAGACATGCTATGGAGAGTTGTTCTAGAGGTGTGTAAGAGACCTGCTACGGAGAAGAGAAGTCCCTTGATGTGTAAGGAAGTGTTGTACAGGGAGTACATGAGGTAGTAGAGGGATGGGAGAGCAGATAACACAAAGCGTGCAAGTGAGAGGAGAAGAATGGAGGATATTAAAGGAGGAACGAGAGAGCGAGATGGAGTAATCTTACTAAACTGACCGGCCTCAGGTTGGAAACACTCCATGATGATGATGATGATGATGATGATGATGATGATGATGATTAGTTTATTAATACTTTAAAATGAACGTCATCTTGGTCAAGTCACATAATAATGTTTGCTGTCTTAGGGATCAATAATCACTTCTATAAAACGTTAAATTATTAGAAAGTTGGACTTTTATTTTCAAATTGTTAGTTAAATTTCATCAAATCTGAGAGTGACGTTTCTCTGATATGTCTCACCCCGTTTACAGCGTTCACCTGCGTCAGGAAGAACGTCTCTTGCTTCGAGTGGGACGTGAAGGAGGACTACAAAGCTTTGAGCTCCACGGATTGGTTACCCTTCGCATTGCCAATGAGAAGTGGGGGCGTATCCGGGTGCAACTTGACAACAAGGACATCCGAGGGATTCAACTGCAGGTCAGAGGGCATGCCAATATACGGGGGAGGTGTGATATTGTTAATAGACAGAGTCGTACTTCACCCGGTAGTTTATTGTTTCAGACTCTCCTCACCCTCTAGTTTATTGTTCCAGACTCTCCTCACCCGGTAGTTTATTGTTCCAGACTCTCCTCACCCGGTAGTTTATTGTTCCAGACTCTCCTCACCCGGTAGTTTATTGTTCCAGATTCTCCTCACCCTGTAGTTTATTGTTCCAGACTCTCCTCACCCGGTAGTTTATTGTTCCAGACTCTCCTCACCCGGTAGTTTATTGTTCCAGACTCTCCTCACCCTGTAGTTTATTGTTCCAGACTCACCCCAATGTTGACAAGGACCTGTTCAAAGCCAAGTCTCAGATAGGGCTGAAGAACCCGACCAAACCTTTCCCTCTGCACACGGATGTTGGTGTTCTCAAGTGGAGGTTCCAGGCGCAAGACGAGTCCTGCATCCCTCTCTCGAGTGAGTACAGGTCTGCTTGTTCAGTCGTTCAAAGCTGAACATAGCTCAAACCATAATTTGAAAATAACTGTTTAACTTATCACAATTCAAAAACTTGTCGAATGGGTCTTAGGGAATATTTCCAAGATTTAATTAGGGGATGAATGGCATTTTTTAAATATTTACAAATATTGAGTCTTCACTTGTCAGTATTTCCTCTCGAGTTTGACTGAAAGGTTATAGTTAACAAGTCTCTTCTGTTACAACTCCTGTTGTGCCCCACCTCTGGACTGCAAGGTCCTAAATGCAACACCTGGCTCGGCGATGTACATTCACAATAACCAGATGCTGGGATCATTCAATAAAAATGGCAAATAAACAAACCGGCAACATTTATAAAGGGTGATAATCAATCATCTCTCATATTAGTTCAGTTGCCGTTTCACTTAAATGCTGGCAAATTGTAAATATACCATAATGGCCCCCAACATTTTGAGGTGATCTACATGAAAAATAAATGGTCTCGATTATAATACGACCTGAGATTATGACAGTAACAAGAGGTAAAAACTTTGACACACTTTTTTTTAAAGTAAGAGTTGAGTGACACTGTCAGATTCTACACAAACAATTGATATATATATGTAGACTAGGGATGGCAATTTTCCGTAGTATATTGATATATCTATCGTTAATCGATATACCACAACGCGTTATATCGAGAGTTATATTTCGATCAAATTAAGATGGTCGCTCTCTTGTAATTATATTCTTTGTCACTTTCAATTTCTAATGTTTCATTTAGCTCGCTGAATAATACATGTTTAGTAAAAATAGAACAAAAATCGACATAGTTAATAAAATGGTGCAAAAAGATTTAATTTATTTTAATTCAATAGATTATCGATAAATCGTTGCCAAAACACTTCCTCACTAATTTCATGGCAGGTTAACGTGCGTAGGATCAGTTATGGTGGACGACTTGACATTTTCTTAACGTGTGAAATGTGCTCTTCTTTCCGTTATAAAATCTGCAATTTATTGGATTAATTTTGAGTTTATTTGAATTTTTCATTTTGAAGACATTTGTATGTTTATTGAATATCTATTGTTAATAAATAAAATGATAGAATATTAGAAAAATGTTAGAGCACAAATAAAAGTAAAAACACTAACACATATTTACACACATCAATTTTTTTGATGCTATTATAACATCTTTATCAGGAAGTAAAGTTTCAAGCGACCATGAGTTGGTTGAAATGGTCGAGTCCAAGTCTCGCATTGAGGGGGAGTAGGGTATTTGATCTAATAAGGCTTAATTTGTTGATAACAATACATGTTTACTATAATGTAATTCCTAATTATTTTATTATTTTGATTATATGATTTAATACTTGGTAAAATTGATATTTTTTTTGTTAAAATTTAAATATTCTTTTATTACTATGAACATTTTTTTAGTTTTTAGTATGTCATGAAGTTGATTACCTACACAATTTTTATATAAGGTTGGATGCTTGGAATTTTTTTTTTTTTTAAATATTCAAGAATTATAATTGAGAATCGAAAAATCGAGGTTAACTTAAGGTTCGGAATCGTGAGAAAGAGGTATTGTTACATTTTAATTATTTATAATCGTCGCTTTGTACAAAACATAGAATTGTTATCCCTCCCCCACATCCACCAGCAGGTCGGCTCCAAGAGCCAGCGGCTGGGGCTATTCAGTCTAGTCTGCTCAACTCTCTCACTACAAGTGTCCAAGTCTCTATCGCTATGACTCCTGTCTCTATCGCTATGACTCCTGTCTCTATCGCTATGACTCCTGTCTCTATCGCTATGACTCCTGTCTCTATCGCTATGACTCCTGTTTCTATCGCTATGACTCCTGTCTCTATCGCTATGACTCCTGTCTCTATCGCTATGACTCCTGTCTCTATCGCTATGACTCCTGTCTATATCGCTATGACTCCTGTCTCCTCTGTTATGACTCCTGTCTATATCACTATGACTCCTGTCTCTATCACTATGACTCCTGTCTCTATCACTATGACTCCTGTTTCTATCGCTATGACTCCTGTCTCTATCGCTATGACTCCTGTCTCTATCACTATGACTCCTGTCTCTATCACTATGACTCCTGTCTCTATCACTATGACTCCTGTTTCTATCGCTATGACTCCTGTCTCTATCGCTATGACTCCTGTCTCTATCACTATGACTCCTGTCTATATCGCTATGACTCCTGTCTCCTCTGTTACGACTCCTCTCTATATCACTATGACTCCTGTCTCTATCACTATGACTCCTGTCTCTATCACTATGACTCCTGTTTCTATCGCTATGACTCCTGTCTCCTCTGTTACGACCCCTGTCTCTATCGCTATGACTCCTGTCTCTATCGCTATGACTCCTGTCTCCTCTGTTACGACTCCTGTCTATATCACTATGACTCCTGTCTCTATCACTATGACTCCTGTTTCTATCGCTATGACTCCTGTCTCCTCTGTTACGACCCCTGTCTCTATCGCTATGACTCCTGTCTCTATCGCTATGACTCCTGTTTCTATCGCTATGACTCCTGTCTCCTCTGTTACGACCCCTGTCTCTATCGCTATGACTCCTGTCTCCTCTGTTACGACTCCTGTCTATATCACTATGACTCCTGTCTCTATCGCTATGACTCCTGTCTATATCACTATGACTCCTGTCTCTATCGCTACGACTCCTGTCTATATCACTATGACTCCTGTCTCTATCACTATGACTCCTGTCTCTATCACTATGACTCCTGTTTCTATCGCTATGACTCCTGTCTCTATCGCTACGACTCCTGTCTCTATCACTATGACTCCTGTCTCTATCGCTATGACTCCTGTCTCTATCACTATGACTCCTGTTTCTATCGCTATGACTCCTGTCTCCTCTGTTACGACTCCTGTCTATATCACTATGACTCCTGTCTCTATCGCTATGACTCCTGTCTCTATCGCTATGACTCCTGTCTCTATCGCTATGACTCCTGTCTCCTCTGTTACGACTCCTGTCTCTATCGCTATGACTCCTGTCTCTATCGCTATGACTCCTGTCTCCTCTGTTACGACTCCTGTCTCTATCGCTATGACTCCTGTCTCTATCGCTATGACTCCTGTCTCTTTCACTATGACTCCTGTCTCCTCTGTTACATCGCCTGTCTCCTCTGTTACAATGCTTGTCTCCTCTGTTACAACTCCTGTCTCCTCTGTTACAACGCTTGTCTCCTCTGTTACAGTCAACTGCTGGCCCTCTGAAAACAGTCAGGGGGGCTGCGATGTCAACATTGAGTACGAACTGGAACACGATCACTTGGAGCTCAATGACGTGTGCATCGCCATTCCTCTGCCGTAAGTCGGACCTTGTCCAAGTGACGGTCGGCTCAATCTTTTGACAAAGAGGAACTAGGGGGAGGGGGGAAGCACTGACTGCTAAAATAATCATTGTTCAATTGTTGCCATTCTCAGCTGTTAAGTACTTTACTAATCACTCGAATGAGTTCAGGATGAGGAAGTGTACCCACATTTGCATGTATGGAGAGTGGAAAAACCACCCTCAGTACACCGACAGGAATTCAAGCCTCGATCTTCCTGTCATCAAGAGTATAGTCAAACATAAGTGTGACGTCTTATACTGTGCAGCCGCCAAAGCAGATAATTAATATACACTTGAAATAATCTAAAGTAAATGAATTGCATGCTGGGATAACAGGATTTATCAGATTAGAAGGGATTAATACAAACTCTTGTGCAATAAAGTTATATAACTGACAATTTAATATTTCAAACCTCGCTTTGTTTGAAGAATATTTAATGTTTTCTAATGTAGTTGTCACCCTGTCCTCCAAGACCACATCTCAGCTCTGATAATGAACACACTGCTGTCACTGGATAAACAGCTACTGGCTCTCTACTGACTAAAACTAATTGTTACCACCCATCCCCTTTACCTGGGATTTATTCTATCAGAACTCATCTGGAGGGATTGGGAATCACTCGACAACAATTCTCAGAAGAGTAAATAAAAAACTGTTTTGCGAGCAGTTTTGTCCTTTTTCTCGCCAAAATCCCGGTCCTACCAACTTGAGCACAAATATGCAGATGTCTTGTCATACCAACACTAGTACAGTCAACTCTGGTTACATTGGAACCTGACTAATTCAAACTTTCGTAAGTTGTAATACATTGTGCAGTATTGTCTTCCTACTTCTAGTTGCGGCGCCATGTTGGAATGTGGTCAGTACTAGAGATGGGCAAAACAGTGATTTTACGATATCAGTGAATACAGTGTCTGTGATTTTAAAATATCGGTGATTTATACCAGTGATTTTTCACTGTGACCTGTATTCACATTGTTTTGATGGACCGATATTTTTTCACTTTCCAACCACGGTCAAGGTTAGTATTTAGCTGCTGTCCGAGTATGCGAGTACAATCGAGTATCGATTATGGAGTATTTATGAGTATTGAGTATTGGGTATTTAGTATTGACTCGAATAGTCCCATGAGTATCGGTTGGAAGGTAGACTCATTACTCGGGTGTTTGGCGGCTTGCAATGGAATTCGATACTTAAAGGCCTAACATAAACTCTTCCTGTCGGCACTGACATTGACAATCGACATACAGCTACCTGATCTTTCAAGGTTTCATCTGGGTTTCATTTTGCCTGACTAATGTACAGTCAATACAAAAGTATGAGTTTTAAGAAGTTTTATATAGTTGATAAAAAGAGAAAGCAAAATATGTTATGTAATTTGGGCAAAATTAGTTGTCCAACAAACATAATGTTAAACTTGAATACCAATATGAAAACTTATTTGATGTACTAAGAGAATCTCTTTTAATTGTTTAGATTAGACTATAGGATGATTAGGATCATCAACGCATAGGAAATATTAAGGTTTATCTATATATTTTCTATTTTGTTACTTATATTAATTTATTATTAGCGATTTTGAGGATAGGATCACCGAAAAAAAGAATAAATGATTATCTTTCATAGCTCACTTTTAAAAAGAATTCGAACTGTGATTTGCTTCGTAAGCAAGATTTCGATTTTGTATGTAAAACGCATGTGAATGAAACATTTAAACCATTAAAGTCATTTTTACGTAGCAATCTGATGCTGTTTTTGATACATGAGTTCTACGAGATCAAGTGTTTTAAATAGAAATAACACGTAAAACATACAAGTCAATAAGATCTATTCTCAATTATCTGGTAGAAAGTAGAAAATAAAAGAATAACAAGGGCCGCGAAGCAAGTATTTACTCGAGTGTCTTGAGGAAGCAATACTAGCTCCGTATATCTAGTAACTGTTACCATCTGATGCGAGTATGGAGTATCTCGGATCACTGATATCGCAATCACCGATACTTTTGAGATCGAGTCACTGGGAGTACAGGTGATTAAATGGTAACAGTGAAAAAATCACAGTCAGTGATTTATCACCCATCTCTAGTCAGTACCCTACTTCACCCCCCTCCCTCGCTCACCCATACATCTTTGTTTACACGTACAGTTCTGTACTCCGTTAGACTAGGTCGAACCTCTCATGCGCCGTTCTTAGTGATTCAGTCGTAGCAATATTCTTGTGGCGTTCCAGTTTATTTTGTTTAGTTTAGTATATACTGTTCAGTAGTGTGTGTGTGTGCGTGCGTGTGTGTCCACAACACAGTCCCATAAATCATAAACTTTGGCTGAAAAAGTAGCGGTGATAAAGGAAATGGAAAAGGAACTTAAAAACACTCTTAGTTGGAGCAAACATGGATGGTTCTGAAAAGTTGTCGTTGTTTATGATTGGAAAATCGGCTGAGATACGTTGCTTCAAAAATGTAAAATCGAAGCCAGTGAAATACGATACGAGTCAAATATAAAAGCATGAATGACAGGTGATCTGTTTGAAAAATGGCTTTTAAAAATCGACACACAGCTTGTCAAACAAAATCGAACAATCCTTTTATTTGTTGACAATTGCACTGCTCATAACAGAGTTTCCCTTTTGGAAAATATAAAGGTTATTTTTCCCCGCCAAATATGACATCAGTTATTCAACCTATGGACCAAGCAATATTTAAGAATGATGGTGAAACTGTGACTGAAGCAACTCCTGATCCTGCTAATGAGAACATCGTCCTAGGCTGAGGATGAAGAGGACAATTTTTCAGGAGTTCAGGAAAGGCCTATCCTGAAACCACAGACCATATCCAAGGACACATGCATTTTGTTGAAAGTCACAACAATGTAAGTGATTCAATCAATTAGATTCAAACACTATAACTGAGAGATTTAAATCAGGAAAACATATTAAAATTCTTGACTTTTTAAAGAAATTGTGAACATATTATGTCTAAATACGTTAACTAAAGTTTTTGAGCTTGGTTGCAAACTTAACTGTGTTTCTTTTCGATTCCTTTAAATAAACTTATTTAATTTGGATTTTTTCCTGGTCCCTTCATGTTCGAATTATCCTCAGGTTCCACCGCATAATGAACGTCTACCGACTCAGATATCTTCATTATGTTCAACACTCACTAAAACTTTTTTTTTTTAATTTGTATGTAGTGGATTAGTGACAAATAAAATAAGAGTTAAAATACAACCACTCTTTATTGAAATTTATTAATCGATCTTAAAAAAAATCAGCTATATGTGGTTGTTTACTGTAAACTGTTTTAGTAAATATTTTTTTCTTGATCCTTCTTTAAAGTTTGTGCTTTTTCTACACTTGATTCCATGCTTTCAAAAAACTAAACTGAGTGGGAAAATCTGATTTGTTGAGTTTTGTATACCCTCTCAAAGAAAGGGATTAATTAAAACAATTATCAATAAATGGCCACAGACTGTCATTAACTGTCCTTTTAACTCGTCGTAGTAATATAACTCGGAAGACTGTCTTCCTTACTTGCTGCAGACAACGGTGTTAAACCTCGAGTGCGGTCATCGAGTGCAGCGACTGTTTAAGCTAAGCCTCCCCTCCTCCCCCCTGCATTCTATATTTTCAGTAAAGCTTTCTGCTGCATGAACATTCGCTCACTATCTTTAAGTTTAAACAACCAAAAAGTTATGTTTTTAGGGAATAATTATGTTAGAATGACATTTCTTAGCACACATTGAAATGAATGTAGGTTGAGACCAATGAATTAGGTTCATTATAGCTGAACAGAGTTCAGATGTCCAGTTGTTGTCGTGTTCTCAGCATTGGAAGCTCGCCGGTGGTGAGCGAGTGCGATGGAGAATATACTTACGAGCCGCGCAAGAACATGCTGCTGTGGACATTGCCTATAATCGACGCTAGCAACAAGTCGGGAGCTATGGAGTTCAGTGCAACGGCCCTCCCCGGGGACTTCTTTCCTGTCACTGTCAACTTTGTCTGCAAGCGCTCTTACGCCAACCTCAAGGTAGCGCTGAAACTTATTTTAAAAGCTGATTACATTTTTGTGTTTAGGATGAAATTAAAACCAAAATAGTTGCTACAAACTATTCCATACAACAATTAAGAGGATCACATTGGGGTAGTTGTCTAAATAGTTAGTATGTCCAGTGGCAGCAGTTTTTGTTGTCTTGTTCCAGGTGACGGAGGTTTTGGCAGTAGAAGACGACTCTCCCGTCAAGTTTTCAGAAGAGACCGTGTTCTTCACAGAGAAATATGAAGTTGTCTAGTCAAAGTAGCCAGACTCGACGCTGCATCAACATCAAATAACTTATTTCCTCCATCTTTATGTTGTTCGGAGATTATGTTTACTATCTTTCTCGATATTTTAGATTGCGGGAACAAAATGAACGGTCTGATTCCATTATCAACTTCAGACAATCACAGTTATTTTAGAAAATGGTTTGTTATCAGTCTGTAAGATAATTCTAGATTGTCAAATAATATCAAGTGACCTTTCAAAAGTTATTTTTTTTATTTATTTGTTTTTCAGAATAATTTTTTCAATATTTTCTCTGCAAGACAACTTACTTTGGGATATTCTCAATTGTTGGTTTATTCCAGAAGAAACTGGTAGAATGTGTTGTATATTTTCCAGATACCTCGTATCAGGCAATTGTTACAAACAGCCATTGGGGGAATAGTAACATTTGTCTCAATATATTTAAATGAACTTGTTTGATTCCAAGCAGAATGTTTTATTATAAATATATATGTCATAATAATAAAATGGCTTGTAAATGTATAATAAGACATTGTACAGTGATGTAAAGTGATGGTGAATGCTAGTTAGGCCGGGCCTGGCATATCTCTCCTCTCACTATCATATTAGAAGGTGGTGGCTGTTACACTGCGGCCACTGGACAGAGAGGTAATAGTCGCAATCCCCCAGCCTAGGTTTCGTTCTATCATAATAAGAGAAGGGGTGCAGAACATAACATTTTCATAAAAACTATAGCACTTAAAATAAAACATTGAATATTTGATGGAGGTTGAAGAGAACAAGGATTTTTACCTACTGCAAGATCTATCACTATCAACCACACTATGGTAAATACTATCGCTATTTAAGACTGAGTTTTTCCTGGTCACATAATTTATATTTTACAAAACTTGCAATACTCCCTTGATACTTACTTCTAGGTTTTTCTTGGGGATGTTTTTTAGATACGTGATATCAGAGTTTATCACGTCTGCCACACCATTCACAATAAGCACAGTTTGACGTCTTGTTCGCTCTTAAAAGCCGACATAATTAACATTTGTTTCACTAAACTATCAATTTTTTTTATAAACATCTATTGTACGATATACAAACCTTAATAGGTCCACTAAAAACAATTTCATGGCTACACAATTATTACAATATGCATATGAGTTTAAATAAATTGTGCGAATATCGCCATATAATTATGCCGCGATATAATGGGGGACTGAATTCAAACTAAAACCAAACACCCGCAGTAGGGTAGGTGACTGAAGACTCGTCACTGCCTCACTGTGTCACGTGCTGACAGTGTCATCGGCCTTAGTTTTTCATACAAATGAAACTACCATATCAGAACCAGAATTTAGAGTTTTTCCTGCCCCAAATTTCCCCCAAACCCTGACGATGCATTCGGAAATATTGTGCACCCCTGGGATGCAAGTAAAGGTAGTAATGAAGATGACAAGAAATGAGAGAGGGGAAAAAGGTGGAGATGATACAGTTGGGTGCCCAACGGCAGAAATCTACAGGTTTGAGGAAGACCTAGAAAGGCAGAGATGGGGATCTGAACGCATGAGTAGGAAGAGAGGGAGAGAGGGTTTGAGGGACCACTACAGGCTGGACAAGGTTGTTGATGGAACTTCCTACAAGAGGGGGAACCAGAAAACACCTCTCTTCCAAATCTAGCACATTTACCTCGTCAAGTGAAGAGTGGTTTTCATTGTAGAGAGATATTATATTTATTGGTATTTTTATAATAAAGGAAATTGATAAAACTAAAGAAAAAGGAAAAATAAACTACTAAGAGTAAATTTGATGAAGAAAGCCCACCTAGGTAAAGAGGAAAACGTGGAATAATCCAATGCACAAAGGAGACATCTTCTTCCTTTCTTCTGTCTTCTCTAGTAGAAGTAGTCACACACATAGAGTAATATTGTGTTATTGTTATCTTTATCAAACACAAAGAAGAAGAGAGTACAAATAACACAAACAATGGATTACTCCATTTTGAATTTTGAATTAAACTGTTAGAAACAAATCGTGCCAACTGTTTTTGGGAGTAAAGATAAATTCCTTGGTTGTGGTTAATATTTATAGAAAACTGATGATGATAATAATAATAGACAAGAGAAAAAAGAAAATAATAATAATAATGTTAAATTTGGAAAATACTAATATAGAAATAAACTATCTTCTGTTGAGGCCTGGTGGTAATCTTGATTTGGTGATCCATTGGTGGGCCAGTTCCCACTGTCTTTAAGTTGAGAACTGTTGCACTGTTTGGGAAATGCTCTTAATATTTTGGTGGTGTAGCAGGTTTGAAAGTCCTGGTTGTGGGTACTAGCATGGATGGGTACAGGCTTGTCCGGATCTTTGTGGTTTGTGTCAAAGCGATGATTGTTCATTCGCTGTCTGAGAGAACCTGTAGTGAGGCCTATATATTCTGCATCACATGAATGTAGCTGGTAGGTGGATTCCACATGTGCTGCAACGGGTGCTACCGCAGGGGTGTGAACCTTTGGTAGTAGGTTTTTCTTCTCGGATTCTCTTGGGGTCAGGAAGTTTGGGATGGACTAGAATATTGTGGAGATTGGGTGGCCGTTTGAAAGTAACTCTTGGGGGTGAACTAAGGTTTTGGGTCTGGGTAGAAATGGTCAGGAATTTGTAACCACATTTAAGGATGGTGTTGATACGTTGTAGACCAGGATGGTATTGGGTTGTGAGAGGGATGTCCTCAACTTTTTTTGGAGGGTCGTGGTCATCCCTGGAGAGTGCTCTGGAGATTTGGTTGTCTATTAGAGGCTTGGGGTAACCTCTACTTTGGAAAACTGTGGAGAGTTGTTTGCAATATTCAGTTAAATTGTCGGGTTCTGAACATATCCGTTTGGCTCGTGTGGCAAGGCTGAATGGTAGAGACCTTTTTGTGTATGAAGGATGGCTGCTATGGTAGTAGATTGGTGGGTTTTATATGTACAGTGGTACGAATTTGGTTATTTTCAAGGAACAGATTCACATCAAGGAAGGTAAGACTATGATGTGATTTATTGTGGGTGAAGTTTAGGGGGCTGCAATTGTTGAGATTATCTAGAAAGACGTCCAAGGATTCTTCGGAGTGAGGCCAGATCATGAAAATGTCGTCGATGTAGCGAAGCCATAGATATGGTTTGATGGGCTGAGAATGTAGAAAGCGTTCTTCTAGTAGTCCCATGTAAAGATTTGCATATGAAGGAGCCATGCGTGTACCCATAGCTGTGCCCTTAATCTGTAGGTAGTGTTTGTCTAGAAAACGGAAGTTGTTAAATTGAAGGATCATCCTAGCCAGCTCCACCAGAAAAGAAGTGGTAGGTTTGGAACCAGGAGGTCTGCGGTCTAAGTAATGCTCCATTGCTGGCATTCCATGCCACAACGTATCAACACCATCCTTAAATGTGGTTACAAATTCCTAACCAGTTTCACCCAGACCCAAAACCTTCTTAGTTCACCCCCAAGAGTTACTTTCAAACGGCCACCCAATCTCCACAATATTCTAGTCCATCCCAAACTTCCTGACCCCAAGAGAATCCGAGAAGAAAAACCTACTACCAAAGGTTCACACCCCTGCGGTAGCACCCGTTGCAGCACATGTGGAATCCACCTACCAGCTACATTCATGTGATGCAGAATATATAGGCCTCACTACAGGTTCTCTCAGACAGCGAATGAACAATCATCGCTTTGACACAAACCACAAAGATCCGGACAAGCCTGTACCCATCCATGCTAGTACCCACAACCAGGACTTTCAAACCTGCTACACCACCAAAATATTAAGAGCATTTCCCAAACAGTGCAACAGTTCTCAACTTAAAGACAGTGGGAACTGGCCCACCAATGGATCACCAAATCAAGATTACCACCAGGACTCAACAGAAGATAGTTTATTTCTATATTAGTATTTTCCAAATTTAACATTATTATTATTATTTTCTTTTTTCTCTTGTCTATTATTATTATCATCATCAGTTTTCTATAAATATTAACCACAACCAAGGAATTTATCTTTACTCCCAAAAACAGTTGGCACAATTTGTTTCTAACAGTTTAATTCAAAATTCAAAATGGAGTAATCCATTGTTTGTGTTATTTGTACTCTCTTCTTCTTTGTGTTTGATAAAGATAACAATAACACAATATTACTCTATGTGTGTGACTACTTCTGCTAGAGAAGACAGAAGAAAGGAAGAAGATGTCTCCTTTGTGCATTGGATTATTCCACGTTTTCCTCTTTCCCTAGGTGGGCTTTCTTCATCAAATTTACTCTTAGTAGTTTATTTTTCCTTTTTCTTTAGTTTTATCAATTTCCTTTATTATAAAATAATAATAGAATAGCTATACTTTGATACAGAATGTTACACACTACATTTAGCCTCCTTAAAGAATGTAATATGTTTTCACTGACCAAAAATAAATAACTTAACACAGCTTAAATGTTAGCAAGTATGCTTACTAAGCTAAGGGTCTTGTGTTCGCTGGCAGATTGTTGGTCGCAAAGCTGGATGTTGTGTTTGTTCTGGAATTGTAAGTCACTCCATGATAGTATAGTCGGTGTTTGTTAAATATCCTACACTTTGGAAAAAAAAAGACAACTCTAGATACAGAATATATTTAACACTATAACTGCAGGGTTCCTACGGTCTGGAAAGTCGGGGAAGCTTTAAAAAGGCCAGGGAAATGTCAATTCATGTCACACTTAGAAAAAAACACTGAAAAATTTTTCATATTTACTGCGTCATAAGCCACTGCCCCAATGAAGAAAGCTGAGGGGCACTTACCATGCTCAAACTTGCTGTAACACAAGTTTTGGTAGCATTTTATTTCAGAAGGTGAACACAGAAATCTCCTGGCCTGCACATGACAATTCTTTTAACTTTAGTGATCCATTGTTTTGGTTATCGTTGGATACAGTGAATTAGGACTGATTCGGCTACACCAGCAATGTCTAACAACAAAACAGTTTTTAACCAGCTCTAGATAAGCCCAGAGCATTTTCCTGAATTCTCATACTGGATCAGTGGCGTTGAAAGTAATAAGTTGCAGGCATTTTGTAAAGTGTGCAAAAAAATTATAAAGCTAAGTAATATGAGAAAGCATTAGCTTCCCATGCAAAAGGACCAACTCATATCAAAACTCTTGAAACTTTGACAAATCAACGCTCTCTGTTGACTTTTTTTACCCTCAAAATGTTTAGTGATTCAGGCTCATCGAGCTCCCCTGTTTGAACAGAATCTCTCTACTAGTGGTGATTCAGCTGGTTACTCAAAGAGATTTTCTGTTTCATCGGAAATCGTAAAGCCGCAGAAGGAAGCTGTTGCCAAAAGTGAAATTAGTATAGTACCTCGAAGAAACCAAAACACTTTTGTTATAAAAGATGATATAACTAAGGCGGAAGTAATTTGGGCTATGCAAGTTGTTTACAAAAAAATGTCTTTCAATTAGTGCAATAATTTAAGTACAATTTTTCAGTTGATGTTTCCTGAGTGTTCCATTGCCAATGCCTTTACCCTTGGTGGAGACAAGGCTGCATACTTCATTGTGCATGGCTTGGCTCCATTCTTTAATAACAATTTACTGGACCGCCTAAAATCATGTAACAACTTTGTAATTTGTTTTGATGAAGCGTTGAATAAAGTTATTCAAAGAGGACAGATGGACATTGTAATTAGATTCTGGGACAAGGAAAATCATAAAGTCATCAGTCGTTACTTAAAAAGTGCGTTTTTCGATAGGAGCACCGCTGAAGAATTATTGAAGCATTTTCTGGATGGTATTTCTCCTCTTCCACTCTCTTAATTGATACAAGTGTCGATGGATGGCCCAAATGTCAATTTAAAGTTTATAACACTTCTTCAGGAACACATCAAATCTGTCACAGACAATGAAGTGTGTAGTTTGCTAAATCTGGAAACATGTGGGCTTCATGTTCATGGTTGCTTGAGAACAGGAGTGGAGTCTGTTGATTGGAATATAAGTAGCTTATTGCGTCACATGTACTACCTGTTCACTGACTCTCCAGCTCGTCGAGCATTGTTTACCCAGTTGACAGGATGTGCATCTTTTCCATTGAAGTTCTGTGGTGTGCGGTGGTTAGAGAATGCAAAGTGCCTTTCAAAGGGCATTACAAATTTGGGACGATGTTAAGTTTCTCAAAGAAGCAAAACTTCCTAAAACAAAACCTGTAGACACTTAAAGGAGCAGCTTGTGATCAATTCCTAAAGTGCAAACTAGCTTTCTGCAAGACAATTGCAGATGATTGTCAGCCTTTCTTGCGACCGTTCCAGACATCAAAACCAATGACTCCATATCTTTTTGAAGCTGTAGAGAAACTTCTAAGATATCTTATGAATCATTGCGTGAAACCTGATCTGATGAAGTGCACGGGTCCAAAGTTACTGTCTATTGACACAAAAAGATCAGAAAATTTGATCCTTAGCAAAAATATTGATGTAGGATTTGCAACAAAACGTTTGTTCGGAGAAACTGCGATCACAGTAACAGAAAGACAAAAATTAGAATTTATACATGAGTGCCGCAGTATGTTAACCACCATGATTGCAAAACTACAAGAAAAAAGTCCCTTAAAACAGAAAGCTTTGAGAGGTTTGTCTTCATTGGATCCTTGTGTTATTCAACATTCACCTCAACTGGCCCAGAAGAGATTTTCTTTTCTTTTGGAGAAACTCAACCATGTCAACATCATAAATGATGTTCTGGCTGAAAATGCCAAGAAAGAATACTTGCATTTTTGCAACCTCAAATATCTCAGCTTCAAGAAATATTTCGTCCTTGTGATCAGTTTAGTGATGAAGTAGGACTTGACACTATTTATGGTAGCTTTCTAATAGGAGATGCAAACTACAAACATCTTTGGGAAGTAATAAAGATTGGCCTTGTCTTGTCGCATGGGAATGCAACTGTTGAAGGTGGTTTTTCAGTCAATAAATCTTTACTGGTTGAAAATATGCATGGAAAAACAGTCCTGCACAGCGTCACATTCATGATGAAATACAAGAAGCAGGAGGGATTAAAAACATACACATTAGCAAAAAGATGTTGGATTACATGAGAGGTTCTCGGAAATGCTCTCATGAATATTTGGAGATGAAGAAGACAAGAAGAAGGCAGAAAAGAGGAAATTAGATATACAAGGAAAAGGAAAAAAAAATAATGATGGCAACTGAAGAAAACGAGAATCAATAGAAGTGGAGTTGCAAGAACTGAAGAAGAAACAAGCTTCACTTTATTAAATATAGCATAGTATCTTATTGTATGACTTTTGATAATTTTAATAAAAATAAAATTGACTTGAGACATAAATAATATGAAAGCAGACAAAGTTCCTCCTGTTGTGAGCTATTCAGTTCAGGAAATGTACAGTTTAGGTAAAATAAGATTGTAATGATACCAAACTTTTTAGTATGTTCTTAGTGGCCTGTTATTTAGTACGTATTTCTGCACATGATACCAAAGTTAATAAAGTTTGTTACAACTTTTTGATAGGGTTAGACATATTTAATTATTTTTCCATCATTTTCCCTGAACTGATTGGCAAGATGTCTGCTTTCTTATTCTTCCATGAGAGGTGAGGCAAGGTCGGCTGTAGGGGAGGGGAGGCCGAAATAAATGTATTTAGATTAATATTTTCACATGTATAGTATGGTAAAGTTATAGTAGAAATTTTATGAGAAATTGGTCAGGGAACTTGGGAAAATAGTCAGGAAAAGTCGGAGAGAATTTTTTTACAAATACTGTAGGAATAATAAACCTGGTAGAAATGTTCTCGCGTCTCAAATGTGGTTTTCTATTTATGAATTTATTGGTCAGGTACAAGGTTTGAAATGTGAGGGAGTGACAGGAGGGATTAGGATTAGCGTTGATGTCCTGACAAGCTCCAAGTCAACCTGTCTGTGTGTTAGTAAACCGAAGAGGAAATGTAGTTAATATCTAGTTCTTGGGTGATATCTATTATTGGTTCATCTTAACCTGAGGTAAACAAACATTCCGATATCACTACGCACAAAGGACCTACATGATTGGTGGAATAGGCGCAACCATATATAGTCAGTATTATAGCAAAGTAGGTCACTATGAACTTTTGTATTTTTTAATATTCTTATATTTCCTGTCCTGTGTTTAACAAAACTCAGGCCAGACTCAGTAAACATCATAAATAGACGGGAAGCACTCAACGTTGACAGCCGTCATTTAACGTTACTGACTTGACATTAACATGATTGTAATATGGACTGTACCACGAGGTCCCTCAACGCTGAGTTAGGAGTTTGTTGGTGTTCCAAGAGCGCTTGCAAAGCTTAAAGTATCATTTCTAATTCAAATGAAGGGATAATTTTAGTTATAACAATTTTCTAATAATGTTGTTTTAAAACAAGCTCAATTCAAAACCGAGGAGGGACTATTTAGTGGAAGGATACCATTGCAGTCTGTTCAGTAGAAAATCAGAGCATAGACTTGACGTGGCTTTGTTTGCATCAGGGCTCAGCTTAGAATGAATCAATAATAGTGGATGCAACCGAACTAGACCGGTACTAAGTTCCATCTTGATAACCAAAACATTTGGTAGTAGAAAAAACTTAGAAAAATGTTGAAGTCTAAGAATACTTTCATATAGTATGTGATCAATGAAATAAGCAGAAAATGAGATAATTTTATATTATAAGTATTCTGTTGAGTAGTTATTCATACTCGGCAGTGTTTTGTTGTCGATCTCTCCCTGCTCGTTGCAACAAGGGGAGCCGGATCACTTCATGCAAGTTCAGCACAGCATCCTCATACTCGTCAATGTTGACCATCTCAAAGTCCCTGTGGAAGAGCACCGTGAGAACGAGCAAATGACCCTCTTGCCGCAATGACAGTTCTCCGACCAGTTGTAGTATTCTGTTCTGAGGGGGATCAACGTCCAACAGACTCAGGTCCAGTCGGATGTTGTGGGTTTTAGGGTGCTCTCTTATCAAGACAAACCACTCCCCAGCGTCTGTCCTTTTCACTGTCCCCACGACCCTCACACACTTGTTGCAAAGGTGGGGGAAATTCTCGACTGTTAGAAGATGCAAGTAGTGGCTGGTGATCGTTGTTATTCCCAGCTCGACTGGGTATGCAGGAACAGAAGTACCGGCAGCTAAAGATGATGTACCGGCAGGTAGACATGATGTGCCGGCAGGTATAGAGGATGTACCGGCAGGTGTAGAGGATGTACCGTCAGGTATATAGGATGCACCGGCAGGTAAAGAGGGTATATCAGCAGGTATAGATGGTGTACCGGCAGGTTTATAGGATGTACCGGCAGGTAGAGAGGATGTACCGGCAAGTATAGAGGATGTACCTGCAGGTATAGAGAATGTACCGGTAGGTATAGAGGATGTACCGGCAAGTATAGAGGTTGTACCGGCAGGTATAAAGGATGTACCGTCAGGTATATAGGATGCACCGGCAGGTAAAGAGGGTGTATCAGCAGGTATAGATGATGTATTGGCAACTAGAGATGGTGTACCGGAAGGTTTATAGGATGTACCGGCAGGTAGAGAGGATGTACCGGCAGGTAGAGAGGATGCATTAGCAGCTATAGATGATGTACCAGCAGGTATAAAAGATGCATCAGTAGCTATAGATGATGTACCAGCAGGTATAAAGGATGCACCGGCAGGTAGAGAGGATTTGCCAGCAACAATAGAATATATACCGAGATGACTAGATGTTGTCGACCCCCAAGCATACATGCTGGTTGTTTGAGTTAATTTAGAGCTACTGGTACTAGGTAATGCACTAGTAGTAACAACGTGAGATGCTGTACCAGCGCCAGCTGCTAGTTGGGAGGTATCAGCCGTGTAGAAGGATAGTGACGACATGCACTCATCTTGAGAACTGTCTCCAGACGCTGCAGTGTGAAATGAATTTGTGGTTTCAGACAATGGCGCGACCAAGATATCTTTGGGAATGGTACCTACGGGGCTGTCAATGATGTAAAAATTTTTATCCAGAAGCCTCGAAACTGAGAAGGAATCATCTGTTGTAAGAGATACATCCTCTGGCTGTGTGACTTCACCAACAGCTGAACCAAAAGTACCTGTACCATCTTCTTGGCACATTGCAAAACTGTTTGTTGGTGTCGAGGTGAGATAACTAAGGCTGGGGGGTGAACTTCCAGCTTCTTCATCCCTGGTTTGTGATACGACAGAGGACAAACTTCCAGCTTCTTCATCCCTGGTTTGTGATGTGACAGAGGACAAACTTCCAGCTTCTTCATCCCTGGTTTGTGATGCGACAGAGGACAAACTTCCAGCTTCTTCATCCCTGGTTTGTGATGTGACAGAGGACAAACTTCCAGCTTCTTCATCCCTGGTTTGTGATACGACAGAGGACAAACTTCCAGCTTCTTCATCCCTGGTTTGTGATACGACAGAGGACAAACTTCCAGCTTCTTCATCCCTGGTTTGTGATGCGACAGAGGACAAACTTCCAGCTTCTTCATCCCTGGTTTGTGATGCGACAGAGGACAAACTTCCAGCTTCTTCATCCCTGGTTTGTGATGCGACAGAGGACAAACTTCCAGCTTCTTCATCCCTGGTTTGTGATGCGACAGAGGACAAACTTCCAGCTTCTTCATCCCTGGTTTGTGATACGACAGCTCTCATTTATCTTCCAATCCTGGAAAGAAAGATCAAATTTACCCTCGGTAAGGTGTGCAGCCCCTTAGCAACGATCTCTTAGTGAGTGCAGAGGAGGTTGGGATGAACTATATTAGACAACTAGACCCTAATCCATTCCATCCTAAAATACCTTTCATTTCATATTAAGACATCACCATTCCTTTAAATATTTACAATGTTCTGTGATCCAGGTGAGTTGGATGGATTTTAATATACTTTAAAACCAAGAAATAATATGAAAATATTATTCGATTTGGCAAGTTCCATAAGTAATGGAATGACAATATCACATATTTGTGTAAAGTTTAAGTGAAAATTTGATCAGAAAAATAATTTAAACTCATCAATTTCTAAATAAATATTTACAAAGATATAAGGGACTCGTGAGACTCAAAAATACCTCAAGAATTCAAGAAAAAAATAATCTGCGTGATATCCACCACACACAGAGGGCTGGCGTTTCAACACTAGCAGCACAAACATGTGCACCTAGAAGCAGGAATTTTACATTTTGATTAGATTTATTTAAATTAATTTAAATAGGGTTACAAGAATTATTTATTTATTTAAGGTATTTAATGTGCACTTTCTGAACAATCATGATCAACTGTTTCCAGCCTGTGGCCGGGTCACTTTAGTAAAATGACTCCATCTTCCTCTGTCCTTGAACAATCATGATCAACTGTTTCCAGCCTGTGGCCGGGTCACTTTAGTAAAATGCCTCCATCTTCCTCTGTCCTTGAACAATCATGATCAACTGTTTCCAGCCTGTGGCCGGGTCACTTTAGTAAAATGCCTCCATCTTCCTCTGTCCTTGAACAATCATGATCAACTGTTTCCAGCCTGTGGCCGGTCACTTTAGTAAAATGCCTCCATCTTCCTCTGTCCTTGAACAATCATGATCAACTGTTTCCAGCCTGTGGCCGGTCATTTAGTAAAATGCCTCCATCTTCCTCTGTCCTTGAACAATCATGATCAACTGTTTCCAGCCTGTGGCCGGTCATTTAGTAAAATGCCTCCATCTTCCTCTGTCCTTGAACAATCATGATCAACTGTTTCCAGCCTGTGGCCTTAGATGGTTCCTTTTGTAAATAATGCCTTCCATCTTCCTCTGTCCTCTGAACAATCATGATCAACTGTTTCCAGCCTGTGGCCGGGTCAGTTTAGTAAAATGACCTCCATCTTCCTCTGTCCTTGAACAATCATGATCAACTGTTTCCAGCCTGTGGCCGGGTCATTTAGTAAAATGCCTCCATCTTCCTCTGTCCTTGAACAATCATGATCAACTGTTTCCAGCCTGTGGCCGGGTCATTTAGTAAAATGCCTCCATCTTCCTCTGTCCTTGAACAATCATGATCAACTGTTTCCAGCCTGTGGCCGGTCACTTTAGTAAAATGCCTCCATCTTCCTCTGTCCTTGAACAATCATGATCAACTGTTTCCAGCCTGTGGCCGGGTCACTTTAGTAAAATGCCTCCATCTTCTCTGTCCTTGAACAATCATGATCAACTGTTTCCAGCCTGTGGCCGGTCACTTTAGTAAAATGCCTCCATCTTCCTCTGTCCTTGAACAATCATGATCAACTGTTTCCAGCCTGTGGCCGGGTCACTTTAGTAAAATGCCTCCATCTTCCTCTGTCCTTGAACAATCATGATCAACTGTTCCAGCTGTGCCGGTCAGTTTATAAAAGCTCCACTTCCTTGTCCTTGAACAATCATGACAACTGTTTCCAGCCTGTGCCGGTCATTTAGTAAAATGACTCCATCTTCCTCTGTCCTTGAACAATCATGATCAACTGTTTCCAGCCTGTGGCCGAGGTCACTTTAGTAAAATGACTCCATCTTCCTCTGTCCTTGAACAATCATGATCAACTGTTTCCAGCCTGTGGCCGGTCACTTTAGTAAAATGCCTCCATCTTCCTCTGTCCTTGAACAATCATGATCAACTGTTTCCAGCCTGTGGCCGGGTCACTTTAGTAAAATGCCTCCATCTTCCTCTGTCCTTGAACATATTCATGCATCAACTGTTTCTCCAAGCCTGTGTGCCAGGTCAGTTTAGTAAAATGCCTCCATCTTCCTCTGTCCTTGAACAATCATGATCAACTGTTTCCAGCCTGTGGCCGGGTCAGTTTAGTAAAATGACTCCATCTTCCTCTGTCCTTGAACAATCATGATCAACTGTTTCCAGCCTGTGGCCGGTCAGTTTAGTAAAATGACTCCATCTTCCTCTGTCCTTGAACAATCATGATCAACTGTTTCCAGCCTGTGGCCGGTCAGTTTAGTAAAATGACTCCATCTTCCTCTGTCCTTGAACAATCATGATCAACTGTTTCCAGCCTGTGGCCAGGTCATTTAGTAAAATGCCTCCATCTTCCTCTGTCCTTGAACAATCATGATCAACTGTTTCCAGCCTGTGCCGGGTCATTTAGTAAAATGCCTCCATCTTCCTCTGTCCTTGAACAATCATGATCAACTGTTTCCAGCCTGTGGCCGGGTCACTTTAGTAAAATGCCTCCATCTTCCTCTGTCCTTGAACAATCATGATCAACTGTTTCCAGCCTGTGGCCGGGTCACTTTAGTAAAATGCCTCCATCTTCCTCTGTCCTTGAACAATCATGATCAACTGTTTCCAGCCTGTGGCCGGGTCAGTTTAGTAAAATGCCTCCATCTTCCTCTGTCCTTGAACAATCATGATCAACTGTTTCCAGCCTGTGGCCGGGTCATTTAGTAAAATGCCTCCATCTTCCTCTGTCCTTGAACAATCATGATCAACTGTTTCCAGCCTGTGGCCGGGTCATTTAGTAAAATGCCTCCATCTTCCTCTGTCCTTGAACAATCATGATCAACTGTTTCCAGCCTGTGCCGGTCAGTTTAGTAAAATCACTCCATCTTCCTCTGTCCTTGAACAATCATGATCAATGTTTCCAGCCTTGGCCGGGTCATTTAGTAAAATGCCTCCATCTTCCTCTGTCCTTGAACAATCATGATCAACTGTTTCCAGCCTGTGGCCGGGTCACTTTAGTAAAATGCTCCATCTTCCTCATCCTTGAACAATCATGATCAACTGTTTCCAGCCTTGCCAGGTCACTTTAGTAAAATGCCTCCATCTTCCTCTGTCCTTGAACAATCTGATCAACTGTTTCCAGCCTGTGGCCGGGTCAGTTTAGTAAAATGCTCCATCTTCCTCTGTCCTTGAACAATCATGATCAACTGTTTCCAGCCTGTGGCCGGGTCATTTAGTAAAATGCCTCCATCTTCCTCTGTCCTTGAACAATCATGATCAACTGTTTCCAGCCTGTGGCCGGTCAGTTTAGTAAAATGCCTCCATCTTCCTCTGTCCTTGAACAATCATGATCAACTGTTTCCAGCCTGTGGCCGGTCATTTAGTAAAATGACTCCATCTTCCTCTGTCCTTGAACAATCATGATCAACTGTTTCCAGCCTGTGGCCGGTCATTTAGTAAAATGCCTCCATCTTCCTCTGTCCTTGAACAATCATGATCAACTGTTTCCAGCCTGTGGCCAGGTCAGTTTAGTAAAATGCTCATCTTCCTCTGTCCTTGAACAATCATGATCAACTGTTTCCAGCCTGTGGCCGGTCAGTTTAGTAAATGACTCCATCTTCCTCTGTCCTTGAACAATCATGATCAACTGTTTCCAGCCTGTGGCCGGTCATTTAGTAAAATGCTCCATCTTCCTCTGTCCTTGAACAATCATGATCAACTGTTTCCAGCCTGTGGCCGGTCATTTAGTAAAATGCTCCATTTCCTCTGTCCTTGACAATCATGATCAACTGTTTCCAGCCTGTGCCGGTCATTTAGTAAAATGCCTCCATCTTCCTCTGTCCTTGAACAATCATGATCAACTGTTTCCAGCCTGTGGCCGGGTCACTTTAGTAAAATGCCTCCATCTTCCTCTGTCCTTGAACAATCATGATCAACTGTTTCCAGCCTGTGGCCGGGTCAGTTTAGTAAAATGACTCCATCTTCCTCTGTCCTTGAACAATCATGATCAACTGTGTCCAGCCTGTGGCCGGGTCACTTTAGTAAAATGCCTCCATCTTCCTCTGTCCTTGAACAATCATGATCAACTGTTTCCAGCCTGTGGCCAGGTCAGTTTAGTAAAATGCCTCCATCTTCCTCTGTCCTTGAACAATCATGATCAACTGTTTCCAGCCTGTGGCCGGGTCAGTTTAGTAAAATGACTCCATCTTCCTCTGTCCTTGAACAATCATGATCAACTGTTTCCAGCCTGTGGCCGGGTCACTTTAGTAAAATGCCTCCATCTTCCTCTGTCCTTGAACAATCATGATCAACTGTTTCCAGCCTGTGGCCAGGTCAGTTTAGTAAAATGACTCCATCTTCCTCTGTCCTTGAACAATCATGATCAACTGTTTCCAGCCTGTGGCCAGGTCAGTTTAGTAAAATGCCTCCATCTTCCTCTGTCCTTGAACAATCATGATCAACTGTTTCCAGCCTGTGGCCGGGTCAGTTTAGTAAAATGACTCCATCTTCCTCTGTCCTTGAACAATCATGATCAACTGTTTCCAGCCTGTGGCCGGGTCACTTTAGTAAAATGCCTCCATCTTCCTCTGTCCTTGAACAATCATGATCAACTGTTTCCAGCCTGTGGCCAGGTCACTTTAGTAAAATGCCTCCATCTTCCTCTGTCCTTGAACAATCATGATCAACTGTTTCCAGCCTGTGGCCGGGTCACTTTAGTAAAATGCCTCCATCTTCCTCTGTCCTTGAACAATCATGATCAACTGTTTCCAGCCTGTGGCCGGGTCACTTTAGTAAAATGCCTCCATCTTCCTCTGTCCTTGAACAATCATGATCAACTGTTTCCAGCCTGTGGCCGGGTCACTTTAGTAAAATGCCTCCATCTTCCTCTGTCCTTGAACAATCATGATCAACTGTTTCCAGCCTGTGGCCGGGTCACTTTAGTAAAATGCCTCCATCTTCCTCTGTCCTTGAACAATCATGATCAACTGTTTCCAGCCTGTGGCCGGGTCACTTTAGTAAAATGCCTCCATCTTCCTCTGTCCTTGAACAATCATGATCAACTGTTTCCAGCCTGTGGCCGGGTCACTTTAGTAAAATGCCTCCATCTTCCTCTGTCCTTGAACAATCATGATCAACTGTTTCCAGCCTGTGGCCGGGTCACTTTAGTAAAATGCCTCCATCTTCCTCTGTCCTTGAACAATCATGATCAACTGTTTCCAGCCTGTGGCCGGGTCACTTTAGTAAAATGCCTCCATCTTCCTCTGTCCTTGAACAATCATGATCAACTGTTTCCAGCCTGTGGCCGGGTCACTTTAGTAAAATGACTCCATCTTCCTCTGTCCTTCAACCACTCTTGCTCCTTTAATTGCTTCCATTCTTCTCCTCTCACTTGAACACTTTCTGTTATCTGATCCTCCCCTGCAATCTTTTTCTCGCATACTTCATTTCCAATATGTTCTTTGACACCTCATTACATGGCCATGCTTCCTATATTATCTCGTGTTCTTTACTCTAACCACATATTTGAACTAAATTCCCCTAAAACATTTATTTCCAAAAGAAAGAACTTAATTTCTGTTCTAGACCTATATAATGTTTATTTAAAAAGATTTGTAAAGAAGACCTAGGCCTACCTACACATTTTACAAACATTGTTTTTAAAACCATAAATATTTTAGTTGTAACTTTAACTCCAAACAAATATCATCCCTGGGCCTCATGAAATATTAAACTATACTGTCATTCCGTTATTAATTATTGGATGTCATTCCGTTATTATTAGATGTTATTTTGTTATTATTGGATGTCATTCCGTTATCATCAAATTCAAGTCTTAAAATTGCTTTGCTATTTTTTATTTATTTTTTTGCAACAACTAATTTTCTTTGGACAGATCCATATTTGTACACAAATTTTTAACTTTTGAAAAACTCATTTCTCCTTAGAGAACAAATTGGCCTTTTTAACAGAAACAGAATGACAAGTTTCGGACATCATGGATTTGATTTTACTAAACCACTTGTGGGCTAGTTGGGCTAAATATTAAGTTTAATCATTTATCACAATTAAAATATTTTTTTAATCACACTTAAAAAGCAATGCTTTAATTTTAATAGGGATTGCTACCACGTGAGATGTTTGATAATAATTTACACTTGTAACTCATCATTTTAGTAAAATTGTTTATCAATCATAAAACTACAGTATTTTAGCAGTCCGTTGATGAAGTTAACTTGATTATAAATTCATTTTTAGATTTTGAGTTCCAAGACTGCTTTCTTGTGAAACTGCTCATTTACCTGAATTCTAGTTTGTACCTACCAAAATTAAATAACTTTTTTTCGTTACCAAATAAAGGTTAAAAAATATTTTCACAAAGGTTAGAATCGTGATATTCCCCATGAATTGATAGGATAAAAATGAGATTAGAAGAGTTTTTTAGTTAATGCTAAATTAACGGTTTTGAAAATATATTTTGCACAATAATCCTAATGTATGGTAGTTGGTATGATAAATGACCTTCCAGACAGTATCATATCACCATTCTGGAAGATGTTTTATTCTATCAAAATACTATTTACTATACAGTAGGATTCTTGTACTAAACCTCCCCAGACCTCATTTTTAAAAAAAAATTGAAATTATTTATTGAGTTTATCAAAGATTACAATATTGTTATATTATGTTTGTGTCTATCAAATCAGATTTTACTTTGATGTAAACTGTCACCTCTGTTTCTTCCACGTGTCTTTGACTTTTAAAAACAAATTTTACTTTAAATACATCTACGTTAAAAACTTTTCTACAATTAGATAATTTTTTAATAACCTTATTTTTATGGTATTTCACGCTTGTTTATAGTATGATCGGTCAATAGGTCTACAGTTTGAGCTCACTAAAAATAACAATAGTAGTAGTAATAGACAATAATAATATCAAAGGCAGCTTTATATTATATTTTCATTCAATTTTGGATAATTGTAAGGCTAATTGAGAATTAAAATTCGTTATTAAATTATTTGTCGAATGCTCCCACTTTCCAATAAAAGGTAAAAAATATATTCAAAAGTTTGATGAGTAGGCTAATTAGTATATTCGATCATTTTAAATTGTAAAAGTAGTTTCACAAAATTTAGAAAATCTGTAACGGTTAAAATAACTAATTGAGAATTCTATCCCTGGCGAGCACTTATAATATACTTAGCACCACGTCTTACTACCCGTTCGGGTTATACTCTTTAAGTACTAATTACTCTAATGAATTAGGAATTGGGAAGGTTGAATTAGAGGAAGTGAACCCGCATTTGCGTGGAGGGAGAGTGGAAAACCATTTAGGAAAAACCACCCCCAGTTCACCCGACCGAGATTCGAACCTCGATCTCCCCGTCCTCAGCAGTCGAGCTCAACACGATAAGCGCGTTAGCCAACTACGCCACCGAGGCGGGTCCCCTAGCGAGCAAACTAATAGTTTCCGGTCATATGAATGGTTAATGGACACTTAACACGCTAAGTATGGCAAGTCAAATAACGTTTATCAAAGTTGTCATCAGAGTAACTGAGAGGAAGTATATTTTTAGAGGAATGAGTCTGTTCAATTTGTATTTATTCAGAAAGTATTTTTCGTTAATTTTTTTATTATTTTATATTGCGTCTATCTAGTATGGAATATTCATTTTAATTAGATCAAATAATCAACAGTATTATGTTGTTGTTTTTAACAAAATGCTTTAATTGTCCTACACTCGTTAAATGATCATGTTTGCAGCCCCGTGAACTCAGAAAGCCAACTACCCGAATTATCTAGAAGAAAACATAAAAACATTATTGCACACTTAAATGTGTTGAATAAGCTTTTGGAGAAAACTACTTTATCCGTGGAAGGCAATAAACAATATTTTACAATTGTAATATCAATGTTACAAAGTAATTATTTTAAAGTTAATAATCAAAATATCTGATCTCCTTGAACGAAGCTCGAGGTGGAAATTTTGCCAATTTGATTTTATGGCTGACGGTGACAGCACATTGAAATAGATCCAATACAAGCCTGTCGGGTATTTTATGACAAACATTTTATTGTATTAGGAATATTAAAGAAAAAGTAAATGTGCATTTATTTTATTTTCAGACAGTAATATATTAAATAATTCAATAATGTTATAGTGACTAATTTTATAGGAATTATTGATTTATTTGTAGCATATTGCTGTTTTTTAATTAAGTTATTATTATTATTATTAGCACCGCGTCTTACTACCCGTTCGGGTTATACGCACTTACGCTAATGTGTAATGGTAGGGTGATTGTGAGATGAAATGAAGGACCTACAGTTTAACGTGGAATCCGAACCACGGTGGAGGCCTGGCATTCCTCACATTCACAAGTTGTGATTAATACACGTCTTGTCAGAGATGAAGGAAGGGTTTGGTAATCAGATAAATCTGTGCCGGGACCGAGGATTGAACCCCGGCCGCCAGCATAGAAGTCCGACACCTTACCCCTAGACCACCAGGTCACCTTTAATTAAGTTGTATAATTTATACATAAATTTAAAAAAAGTTGATTTTGATATTTATTGAGTCAATTTATTTTTATATTTTGTTCTTGAAAGATATTGTTGATAATCTGATATTGAAGTTATTTATAGTAAGTATAGAAAATATTAATTGGAGAAAAGAGAGTCCAATGCAGCTATTGATTTAATTTGGAAAAAATGTTTATTTTTAAAAATATGTGGATATTTGATGTTTTTGAGTGGTTTTGGAACTGTACATTTGGTAGCCATGAAATGAGAGCGTGTTTTTTACGTACACTGTTAATATTGAATTTAGGTATAAGCCACCAGTATGTTTTGTGTGGTAACTGTGCTGGGGGTTGATTTTGTCTGCGAAATTCTTTACTTTAAAGTGTACAAATAATAATATATTGAGTTTGTGAAGGCCTAAGATTGGTAATTTGTCATTTAATGTGTATAGGTTTTTGCTCGTGCATAAGTTTTGTAGATCAAATATGTTCTTTATAGCTTTGTTTTGTGCAACTTTGAATGGATGGGAAATACTGAAAGCCGCGGTACCCCGTATATGGCTGAGGTAGTGAAAGTGACTTTAAGAGCATGACAAATAGTAAGTTTAATTTTTGGGAGTACTCCAGAAGGTCTTCGCAATATACCTATTGCAGGCAGTTTTTTCTTTAAGATCGACGCTATATGTATTTGCCAGCGTAGATTTTTGTCGAGATATAAACCTAAGTATGTGACACACTTAGCTTCATGTAAAGGTTTACCTGCCACGTTATTATGTGTATCAAGATCATAGCGTATTTGGGGAGAGGAAAAAATAATGTAGTCTGATTTGTCAGCATTAATTGTTAATTTATTTAGGCTTAGATATTCACTGAGTGTGGAGATGTCTTCTTGCAGTAAGGTGGTGGTTTGAGATATGTTTCCGCATGATTCGTGTACAACAACGGTATCATCTGCATACAATTTGGGAGTGCCCTTAAGGGCTAGTTTGCCCATATCGTTTATATATATGACAAGACACGGTTATGTTTGGGGGTAAGTCATTGAAGGGGGCAGGACCGCTTTAAGGCGTGTGCTACATGTGCAACCGTACACACACACAATTCAGGGGGGTGCCAAAATGGCCCAAAAGTAAATATTTTTTGTTTTTATCCGGGAAATTATAAGTATAATTAAAGGAAGTAATTTGTAAGAAGAATGCTTATTTCTTAAATTAATATTTATATCCATCCCTAGCAGAGTACATTTTTATTTCAAATTAGTACATTAAAATACATTAACAAAGTAAATACATTTTGAAGGTTGTTCGGTGCAACGCACCCCTGTCAACTACATTGGTGATGGGACCATACTAGTTGCCGGTTGCTCAGGCCGAACCTTTGGTGGGCGGCAGGGGATGGGGGAAGTGTAATGTTAGTTTTGATTCTCACTCAATCACCTAACATTCGTGCGAGTAATTTATTGACAATCATTTACTCGCTTTCAGTGGCGTTGCGTCAGGGCAAGAAAGGCAAGACCTGCTTGCCTTTGATTGAAGATATGTAATATATTTTTATTAATGTTTGCAAAAATATTCTCCTGGTAATAATTTAAATGTAATTCAAGCATCAGTGAGTTTGAAAAAAAAAATCTCATACATGACAATGACCGTAACAAGCATGCAAAATGTGCACTAGTCCATCTAATGGTGGTTGAAAGTCGGTATTTGTCTGACTTTCATTCCATTGCTCTAGCCATTGTAGTTCTTATTTGTGACGTCATAGATTTCTGAGGGGTGAGAAGAGGAAGAGCTGCGGAAGAGAGGTAAAAATGCAAGCAGCTGAGCTACGACTTCTCTTGCCCGAAAGGTGACGACTAGAGCCGAAGTCACTACCCCTCTTTCAAGGTACTGACTCCATGCCCACACATCTTTAAGCCCAGTACACACGACACAACTCTTTGTACAAGAAGTTGCAGCCTGAAGATGGCGTCGTGTGAGCACCAAAATTTGTACAAGATCTGCTTTGCACAACTTATTGTGTACAATTTCAGGAAATAGAACGCGTCCTATATTAGCAGTTAATCTTGCACAACTTTTGAGCTATAAACATGAAAACTTGTTCTGCCAGATAGTTACTTAAAAAAAGTTATTGTAATAAAAACAGCTAAATGCTTGAAAAGAAACTAATAATTATAATTGAAGGAGGTTAAACCCCAAATAAAAAGGTTTTCAACCATTTAAAAAAAAATTAATAAATCAAAACCAAATATTTTCATAATATTTAGGATTGATTAAAAAATTATTTACATTAAATATCAATATTTTTCCAATCATTCAATCATTATTTTTCCATAAACAGGGCAAAAATGCAATAATTTTTTTAAATATTGTTTGCAACCACAAATGCCATATGAACAGTCACTGGCTAGAATTTGTATATAATCCACGTGACCAATATATTGTACACATTTTGGTAAAATAAGTTGTGTTGTGCGTACCGGGCTTTAGAGTTTTGTGGAATTTATTGTAGTAAGTGCTTTTGTTTTGATGTGTGTATCAGTGAAAGCTAACAAACGAAATTTTATAAGTATATGCCTATAATAAGTAATAACACAATAATGTAAATCACAGAACAGAAGGACCCCCATAGCCACAACTATTATAAAATCAATCCAAATAGCTACTTGAAGCATAAAATTTATTTTCTTTTAATCTAGGACCTCCCTTTTTAAGCTTGAGGGCATCCCTTCCAAGCCTGCCTAAGAATTTTGGTCACGAGACGCTTCTGCTCACATTATTCATAGTTTGGCGTGTTGCAGTTCGCTACTTATTATTATTAGTTTTATGGTGTTCTGTAAAATTTAGCTTAAGTTTTGTTTTCAATTATTATTTTGAGGAAAACATTTTTAGTAGGTACTGTACTATTGTGAAGTTTATTGTGTCGTATGCTGTATTTCTGTCATTATTATGTTTTTACTTAAATGTGGCTTATGTCTTTTAAATAAAATTACATTTATTTTTTAAAACAGTTATTAAAATGTTTTCCAAACTTTCTGCAGCGGAAAATAGAAAATGGAAAGCAAAAAGGTCACAAGAAACTAAGTCAAGCGCTAAACTAATTTGTAATTATTTAATGAAGGCAAGAACTAGTAAAGAAAGTGAAAGTGAAATTGAAATTGAAACTCAATGCAACGATGATCATCTGTTGAAACAGCGCTCAGAGGAGAACGAAAATTGCTCAGAAGATTTAATAAATACTAATGCGATGATTCTAACACCACGAAAATTACTGATCAGAGTGATAAGAGTTATGTGACTGGTACAATCCAAGAAATTAATAATTCATGTGACAAATTGATAGAACCGGCTAATTGACCTAAAGTGCTAAGCGCAACTGAACGTGATTTTAATATTTCGCAAGGACCAATCTCAACAGTATTAGACAGCTACCCTAGAGACGCTACAAAAATATCATTTTACAACGAATATTATTATTGGATTGCCTCAAACGGTGTGAAAATCAGAAGACGATGGCTAATGTATCCCCAGTCTAAAGGAAGGGTATACTGTTTTTTCTGCCAGGTATACTGTTTTTTCTGCAAGGTATTTAACAAGGCAATCACTAGCACTACATTATCTGATGAATGTGGAAACTGTGATTGAAGGCACATCGGAAAAACTCTTTCCCAACATGAGACGTCCTCTAACCACCTACAGTTCTACGAAAAATGATTTTAATCAGAAAGGAGGTTTAACACTGGAAAGGCAAATTATAGTGAAAATCAAAAGTTAATTGCTCAGGAAAAAGAGCGATGGAAAAATAGCGTCACGAGAGATCTTGCCACCTGGCCACCTTGCCCAACATAACATGGCTTTTCGAGGAACCCACGAAACCCTCTACAGCAAAAACAATGAAAGTTTTCTCGGGCTCGTAGAGTTGATTGAAAAATTCAATCTTGAACATATTTCCCAAATTCTGGGGAAGGACAATCTCATATGTGTAACATATTTGGGAAAGACCATCCTCAAAATGGTATACATAGGGTCTGATTTTAAAATGGCCATAAATAGTATTTTCCACAGGTATTTCAGATGAGAGGTGAGAGGACGCAAAATGTGAGTTTTACAACATGAAACTTTTACCTTAGACTTGCCCTGAAAGGGGGTAGCCACTCATTGGGGGACTATCGCCCAGGAACAGGTGGAATGTTGGGGGGACTTTGTCAAAAAGTTAAAGAAGGAGTTATGTTCTATGGAGGTACATGGTAAGATTAAAGCTAAATACAGTCGACTAAGTACTACTATAATAATGTAGCCCTGGATTATGTATTTCTGTTAGCGTACAAGTAGTCACGTCATCTAGATAGTCCAATATTGGAAAGGGAGCTAATCTTTCTGCTAGTCCAGAATATACTTGAGGACATGAAGCACATGTTAGTGGTCCATCGCGAACTTCGATTTATATCTTCTTGATCGAACTGCGTTGGATCAATGAATTGGAGTTCACATCCCGTCTGAACCAGTGTTCTGTAGGCATCTGGCAATCCTGATTGAAGGTTGGGGATGCTAGTGTCAAACGAGTGATGGTCAGTTCACTGGAGGTGTCAATCAGTTAAGTTTCTCACTGGATATCCTACCACTAAGTAAGAAAGACGTACGAGAGGTTGTGTCTTTGTGAAACAATACAACATCCGAGACGGCTATGTCCCCTCTTTTCCTGAAACTTGCACACGCTGCCCTGAGGCCAGCTCCTCTTTGCAAGGAACTTGTATATATCCCCCTGACTCCAGCTGTAATATAAAGCAAGCTTGCTAGCTTCACCAGACAAGCTAATTGACGTCAGCCACGGACCGCTCTTTCCAAGTACAGCCGGTCACAAACGAGTCTTCCAGAAGCAGTGAATGGGTGACCAGAGTTTTCCGGTGTTGGACGACCATGGTTTACTGTAACAAAAGAGCTGTCAATGTGTGTATGGATGGACAAGGTGGAAGAATAACTTATACTTTGTCGTTACGTTGGCATTGGGTAGTGCACTGGGTTAATTCTACTGATTGCATAGTGCTCGTGACAACATTTTGACAGGTTGTGCATAAATACCAGTACATACAGTTCATCAGTCAGTCAGTTAAGTTTCTCGCGGGATATCAGACCACTGAGTAATAAAGATGGACGATAGGTTTGCTGGAGATGTTAGTCATTTCCATTTTTGCACATGTCCAAGCGTTTCTATCACTGCTGGCCACGCTCACGTTACATCAGTACAGGCCGAGCCAATGTATATTGTAATTGTGGAATAAAGGAATTATATCATTGGAACTCTGGTACGTATCACATTAATTCAGTGCGATTCTACGCCACAATCACAAGTTTGGGCCGTTTGCTCCAAATTAGATCCATGGGGCCAGCCAGACCACATGATTGCAGTTTCTAAATCCATCCCAGGCTGCCGGTGGCATCGTTGCGGAGCAATCCATGCCAGAAATCATCATGGAAAGGGGTTAAGAGTAGTTCCCTCACTGGTCAACAAACCTCGTTGGATAATTGATGTAATGAGATCTCAGTCGTATAACGTATCGATCATGATAGTTACCTTTCATGCCATGATTGTTATGTTGGCATTACGCTGTGATGAAGGAATATACATTTGGTCAAACACTATTATCTGTGACAGTAGTTTTTTTTATATCATTGTAATTATGTACTTGTAAGAATGAACTTGTCAGGATTAAAATATGTAATTACTTTCAAGTGATCTAATTATTTAATTAGAACAGATAATATGCTACATATTTGGCGACGAGGATAAATAATGGTTGCAGTTTAATTGAAATTGTGTTTTGAGTGTAAAAACCTTCATTCATTTCAGCCAAGCCTGGGTTGTATTGTGTGGTTAAGTACAGTAGCCCCATGACTTCTTTGGTGCTGGCTGACAGCTCACAGCTGACGGCTTTGAAAAGTTACCAGACCAAATTATGTATCCCTGCGCCAAACCATATGATCTGCAAAAACATGTGTTTATCAGCTGTCACATATGGCAGTCAAAATTTAGGTATATACCTAAATGTTGACTATCAGAAGTCAGCTGTGAGCTGTCAGCTATGACCAAAGAAGCCATGGGGCTACTGTAGTTTGAATGACTCAAGGTGAAAAGTTACAAAATGTCACGAGACCAGGAACTTGCTTTAAAATTAAAGGAGGTTAAACAAATATATATACGGACCAGCAAATAAGGATTGATAGGATTGAGGCTGAAAAGGAGGAGAATAGAAGCAAAGCCGCGCAGCTAGAGCGACAGTTACGAGAGCGCAAAGACGATCAAATGGCACTAAAGAGCGTTACTCCCCCCTCCTCCCACGATTGGATCGTTAGCGGAGTCTAGAGTTGGGGATGAGTGGAAACTATATAAGGATCATCTTAACCAGTATTTCATCGTAAACAGTATTCCGGACGATAAAAAGTGTCAGTTATGGTCGCACTCATTGGACAAGAGCCATATACGACTTTGACAGACTTACGCGACCCAGTTTTACCTTTCGAAAATACATACAGTTAACTGTGTGTAGTTTTGAAAGGGCAGTTTTTAAAGCGGGTCTAAATATTTCGTGAGCGTAAAGATTTTTATTTAAGACAAAGTGAATTTGAGACAGTGAATCACTGGTAGGCTATACGAGAATTAAGGGCAATCAAGGCCGTAGCCAGCCAATTATTTCAGGGGGTGGGGGTTTTGGTGGGCACATTCCCCAATTACCGGAGGTTAAAAAAATATAAATATTAAATATACCGCACCTCTAGAAGCTTTCTAAAGTGTTTTATGGCAACATGATCTCTTGACTGCCGGAGGCATGGCAAATTCTAAATATTAAACACCTCTAGAAGATATTTGAAGTGTTTTTATGGCAATATCACCCCTTAAATACTGGAGGCTAGATCAAATTCTGAATATTAAAGACCTTTAAAAGCTCTCTAAAATGTTTTTTTATGGTAACATAACCACCTAACTATCGAAGGCTAAGAGAAATTCTACATATTAAAAACTTCTAGAAGCTCTCTAAAGTATTTTTTATGTTAACACAACTTCCTAATTTGTACTTGTATCTTAATTTTGATATTGTTTGAACCATAAATAAAGGCATATATTTTTTGTTCATAAAATTTCGAGGGGTTTGAACCCCCAAACTCCCCCCCCCCCTAATACGGCCTTGAGGGCAAGACGAGTTCATGTCAGTTTGGCCAGTAGTTGGATTGGGTGATAAAAAAAATAAGTTAGTTGCGCGACTAATACATTTACATATATTGGATGGATTATACGAGGAAGAACACACGCATGAATTACATGTAATCCTGGAGGTGGCAAGAAAAAAGAAGGCAACCTTGTTGGCATCGTGCAAAGAGGCCAATATACATAAAATTAAAAATTTCAAGTTAGATGGTTAAAAAAAGCTCTGTTGAGGCACAGGGTAGCGATGTTAAGTGTAATCATTTTGGCGGTACCCAGCACAATTTTAAATATTGCATATTTGAACATTACAAATCAACAAGTACTTTTCGTAACGTGAGAAGATAGGGTTTTGAGATGGGTTGAAAGAAATGTAGACCAGGTGGCTAAATGACCAATACCTTAAATAATTCTCCGTATTCATGTCATAAATAATTTGTTTCTCTATATTTAGTAACCCGTGCTACAAAATGTATAGTAGTTATTTAAAATAAAACTTCAAATTCTACGTTAAATAGTATCACTTTAATCAGTTGTGTCCATCTACCCCCAGCATTATCTGTATAACCCCGAGATGCTCTACTGGAACCTACTGACTGCCGTGGACGATACCTTTTTTATGAAGAGGAGCAAGATAGGATGGGCGACTAGTTACAAAATAGCATCCAACGATGAGGCTGCTGACCAAAACAGCATGACTGAAGTGGGTGACTTGTTACAAAATGGCGCAACAACGTGGGGCTCGAGATTTGGATAGAGGACCAGCCACATCTACGAGTCTACGACGCATCACCAGCGGAGCCAATGGAACAACGCGCACGCGCTAGCAGAAGAAACAGCTGGTGGAATGGAGTGGAACACCCGACGTCATCACAACGTATCGTTATTTTTTTAATTCCTGTTTGATAATATTTATATATATTCTTTTTTGATAATATCATTGTTTTGTTTTAAAATTTGGATTGCAATATCAAGTAAATTTTAGGTAAATTTCAATCAATGTAAAGTAAAACTGGTATTTCAAGGTTGGTTACATGTACTGGCGTGTTGTTTGTTGTTTCGTTGGAGTTGTTGTTTTTGGGTAAAATGAATGTAGTATTTATTATTTTGGAGAGGAATATGCGCTTGTCGGCTAGACTTGTATTTATAATCGTTGCTTACAACTTTGGTAGGACATAGTTTTTAAATATTGAGCCTAAGGATAGAAATAGCTCTTCGGACCTAGGGCTAATCTGTGTGTATAGTTGTGATGCAGATAAACCTTCGAGTGGGGGGTTGTGTGATGAACCCTTATTGGAACTTGAGTTCAGTAACGGGGAAGAAATATCAACTCGTTCACTGGAGGTGTTACCAGAGAATTTGAAGGTAGAATATATTGTGTTGCCCAATATAATGGAGACGGGCGAGGTTAGCAATACCAGGGTTGAACCTAATTTAATGGACATGTTCCAACAACTTCTGTTGGCAGCTAGTGAACAGAAAGCGGCGCTTGCCAACATGGACACTAAGTTGGAGAACCTGGATATTAAGTTCTCGACTAAAATCACTAGCTTAGAGGTAAAATTGTCCACCAATATGGGTGAATTCAAACAGGATATAAAAGATAGGTTTACTAGGTGTACTGCTGATATTGCTATGAACATCAGTTTGGTCACCAATTTGGACCCCAAAGTAGAATCACAGGTCCAACAGTTAAATGTAAGGGTCAATGACCATGGAATGGGATTAATGAAGGTAATCGAGGAAGTGGAGACCCACAAGCTTGAAGTTATTCAGGTGAAGGATGATATTCAGGTGGTTGAAGTCAGGGTTGACCATCAGAAGACTCAACACACCAAGAGCATCGGGATCCTAGAGAGTAAAGTGTCGCAAGTATTAGAGCCAGAGGCAGAAAAAAAAAATAGGAACAGGCAGAACAGAATAGGAAAGGACTTGTTAGAAGTGGAGGAGAGGGTGCAGAAGATAGAAGGCATGAACAACGGAAATGGTCAGGCCAAGTGGGATGAGGCCAAATCAATTTTTGAGCGGGGTTGGGACACTTTAAGGGTAGACCAGTTAGGAATGGAAAAACGTGTCGAAGACAATCGTAAAGCCATATAAGAGTTAAAGGGTGGCCCCTTAGGCTTACCTGTATTTGTGTCTGGGATGGGGGGAAGGATTACAGAGAGTGATATCCCTTGTAATGAAGGGAAAGGGAACCAACATTCTAGGCGTCACCTAAAGAAACTCAGGGCATTATTTGAATCATCATGGGTCACAGAGGATGAAAAGTTGAGGGTGGCCAAGGCATCAGTGTGGGGAATGAGTAGAAACTGGTTCCTCATGAATGAGGAGAACTTGGAAAATTTCTCGCAATTTGAGGATGCATTTTTACAGGAGTTTTGGGGACCCCAAATACAAGCTAATGCCAGAGTGAAGTTATATCAGGAGAAATGTAGAGGAGGTCCTGGGGTGCCGTTAGAGAGGTATTTAGAACAGTTAGTGGAAAAGGCCAGATTTTTTGGTCCCCCTTTGACGGAGGAAGAGGTAACTGCCATGTCCATCAGTCAATATCCTGTTGAAGTCCAACGTAATCTCATTACTAAAGGGACGGTGTCTGTAGAAGAGTTGTTTGGTTATAGTATGTATAATGCCAATTGTGTTCTATTTTCTTTAGCTATAATAATATTTAGCACCGCGTCTTATTACCCATTCGGGTTATATGCTTTAAGTGCTAGTTACGTTAATGGATTTAGGAATTGGGAAGGTTGAATTAGAGGAAGTGAACCCACATTTTCGTGGAGAAAGAGTGGAAAACAATTTAGGAAAAACCACTCCCAGTTCACCCGACCGAAATTCGAACCTTGATCTCCCCGTACTCAGCAGTTGAGCTCAACACGGCAAGCGCGTTAGCCAACTACGCCACCGAGGCGGGTGTTTAGCTATAGTTTTTATCTTTATCCTGACAACTATATTTTATTTTGTATAACTATAACCTGTCAATTGCATTTTATCTGGTATAGTTTCCACTAACCAGCTATTAATGTTCATGGAAACAATATTCTAAATAAATAAAGTGTTAAAATGCAAAAGAAAAAAGTATTTGAAAAGGTAAAAATTATTCCCTCTGACATTTTCTTTGAGGTCGTCTGCAAGAGTACTGAACGCTAGAGATAGGCGAAACAGTGATTTTACGATATCAGTGAATACAGTGTCTGTGATTTTAAAATATCGGTGATTTATACCAGTGATTTTTCACTGTGACCTGTATTCACATTGTTTTGATGGACCGATATTTTTTCACTTTCCAACCACGGTCAAGGTTAGTATTTAGCTGCTGTCCGAGTATGCGAGTACAATCGAGTATCGATTATGGAGTATTTATGAGTATTGAGTATTGGGTATTTAGTATTGACTCGAATAGTCCCATGAGTATCGGTTGGAAGGTAGACTCATTACTCGGGTGTTTGGCGGCTTGCAATGGAATTCGATACTTAAAGGCCTAACATAAACTCTTCCTGTCGGCACTGACATTGACAATCGACATACAGCTACCTGATCTTTCAAGGTTTCATCTGGGTTTCATTTTGCCTGACTAATGTACAGTCAATACAAAAGTATGAGTTTTAAGAAGTTTTATATAGTTGATAAAAAGAGAAAGCAAAATATGTTATGTAATTTGGGCAAAATTAGTTGTCCAACAAACATAATGTTAAACTTGAATACCAATATGAAAACTTATTTGATGTACTAAGAGAATCTCTTTTAATTGTTAAGATTAGACTATAGGATGATTAGGATCATCAACGCATAGGAAATATTAAGGTTTATTTATATATTTTCTATTTTGTTACTTATATTAATTTATTATTAGCGATTTTGAGGATAGGATCACCGAAAAAAAGAATAAATGATTATCTTTCATAGCTCACTTTTAAAAAGAATCCGAAATGTGATTTGCTTAGTAAGCAAGCTTTACTATTTTGTTCTTTAAAACAAATATTTTGTATGTAAAACGCATGTGAATGAAACATTTAAACCATTAAAGTCATTTTTACGTAGCAATCTGATGCTGTTTTTGAAACATGAGTTCTACGAGATCAAGTGTTTTAAATAGAAATAACACGTAAAACATACAAGTCAATAAGATCTATTCTCAATTATCTGGTAGAAAGTAGAAAATAAAAGAATAACAAGGGCCGCGAAGCAAGTATTTACTCGAGTGTCTTGAGGAAGCAATACTAGCTCCGTATATCTAGTAACTGTTACCATCTGATGCGAGTATGGAGTATCTTCGATCACTGATATCGCATTCACCGATACTTTTGAGATCGAGTCACTGGGAGTACAGGTGATTAAATGGTAACGGTGAAAAAATCACAGTCAATGATTTATCACCCATCTCTACTGAACGCCAGAAATACTGGTTGGCATTGACAAATCCGGATAAGCTTTCTTTTTGTGCCGGCACAGTTGAACTAATGTGTACTTTTACTCGTACTTGCGAGTTCTTGTCGATGCTGGCGCACCAGCGTTGTCAACTAACATTTTAAGTGTCTGTACCCTAAAATGGGAGTCCCTATATTTCGTATTAATTTTCTAAGTCCTCTTTTCCTTTTGGACCTTATTAGTCTCGCCAAAACACGCGCATGCGTACCCATCGCACTTAGACCTCTAGGCTTACTCAAATGTTATTAATAGCCAACACGACATTGAATTGTCAAAGTCATTCTCGTTAATAATTCTGTCTGAATCTCATCAAACATTAGTTTTGTGTATACGTTTAATTTGTACTCTTACTACTGTTCAAGTGTTCGTGGTCTGTTGACATACAATTTGAATAAGCAGTAAGTTCATTGTATTTTTATATTTAAAAATAGTTGTACTATCTCTAAATATTCTTTTGGTGGCGCCGGCAGATTAATTCTAATATTTTTGTACTTAAGAACTATTTTAAGTCCGGTCCTGAGTAAACAAAATGTATGTATTTGATTAAACTTAATTTTACATGAAACTACATATGTTTTATAGCGACGTGACCACAACTAAAGTAAATATTCACATGTTCAAGACCACTCCCTCCTGAGCTGTGGGTATTATTAGATTGTAGTAAGTATAAAGTGCTAGTAAAAAAATTTAAAATAAATACTTTATTTGTTGCCAAATAATACCGTACATATAGAAAGTAATGAAAAGTTAAGCTTATTTTTACAACAATGTTAGTTATCAAAAACATAAGATATTTTATTCACGTTTAAAAAAATCACATACTAAGGTACTATGTACTAATTACTCTAATGTGCTAGGGATGATGAAGGTTGAATTTAGAGGAAGTGTGCCTGCATTTGCATGGAGGTAAAGCGGAAAACCATCCTCAATACACCTGACTGGCATCAAACCACAATCTTCTCGTTAGTGGCTTTCAAGTTTACTTCGATAGCATTACCTTTGACCATGCCACCACTGATGCGGGTTTTTAAGTTAATTTAAAATAAAAAAATATATATACTCTCACATTGTTAAGGGATTCCTCAATTGTTCTAATCTCCTGTTCGGGCCTAGTTCCCTCTATCCATCCAATTCTTGGCCTTTTCTTTCTTAAAATTGTTAAAATATCGATTGGGATCAGCCGTACATTTTTCATACATAGTTACCTAATCACTCTGTAGGAACGAACCCGCACAAATAGTTAAAACAACTCCGTATTCAATCCATCCTCCCAAACTTCCTCCACACGTCCCTGTCCTTGCTTCCTCCACTTCAACAACATCCATCCGATGACGTCATTGCCATAACAAAACAACTGTTTCATTATCTTGACACTTTCCCAACCCAACTTGACCTAACCTTTCATTTGTTAGTAAATTAGATTTAAGAAAGGGCTCAAGATCAATATTTTGTCAAACTGACCCCTTTTTTTTGTATTTCTGGATTTATAATGGATGGATGTGTTATATTCTGTATTTAAAGGGCTCAATTTGATCTCTCATGGTCAAAACGACTAGTGCAGTAAGGCAATCATTTTAGAATGGGCCCGTTCCTTGTAGTCGAGGCTTTTTTTTAAGTGAACAACCTGACGTCTGGTGGTGAATGTAATAACTAATTTGCGTATCCCAGCTGATTATTTTCAAACAACACGCATAACAAAATGGAAGAGTCAGTAAAATGAGGTGATTTATTAACTTATACTGAGGAAAAAAAACAAGAACATTGAACATATAAATTATCTTTACCATCCCTAATCTAAATACCGGGAATGAATACCTACCATGAAGGTTGTTCCTTCATTCTAGACTTGATATAAAATGATATCCTTGAGAATGTTCTGGAACTCCAACTCTGTGGCTGCTTGCATTGTATTCTTGTCATGTGTGTTCGGGGCCCTTAGGGCGCCTCCCAACTTTGAAACCTCTTGTACTTTAGTTTTGTTTAGCAAATTTGCGTTTAGATAGCTTGAGCCATTTGTAGTTACGGTTACGTAACCAGGAAGTCCTAGCTAGGAATCCACCAGATGTTTATTTCCTGGATAGCTTGGAATCTTATTCGTCCTAGTCAAGGAATAAATTCTAATACTATTCTAACCTTGTGGAGAAAATAGTTTGTAACTGGTTGTAACTACTCTAATTGAGTTTAGTACCTTAAGTATGTTATTAAAATTGTTACTACCGCTACTCTAAATACTAAGTAATCATTAATAATTTATTAAGAGTTTGCGTCACTTTATGGATGCGTACCAATAGCCCCGTACGAAGGTTTGGATTTGTAAATTAGTATTTTACTATTAGGTCTCAAGTTAACTATATCTATGTGACTTGTTAATGTAACCTTTCCTTTTAGAAAGGACTAAGTTTCTATAAAAGGAGTCACTGAGTTCAGTAGCCAAGCAGCCTAGTTAAGTTACATGTCTTATTTACTATACTCTGTTATTATAATAATAATATTCTTGTGTTCAATAAAATAAAATCTTTATTAATTTATCCTATCCATTGTAATGATATTCAATTGTTAATGCCTCTCGTAGGTAGGACCGCCCCGTTATCTGGCGGGCGCAGTGCAAATCAACATAAGAACATTTCAAGTCATGTCATTATTTACATTTTGAAAGTGATTTGGGCAATCTGTTGAGTTTTGTTTGGATGTAGTGTTTATTAAAAATGTTAAATAACTATACATCTTGGTGTCATTTGGTTCTAAGAACTCTTGTGTGCGTAATAATGCAAATACAATATACAAGGTAGGTCCGTGTGCATCGCCAAGGTCAGCTGCAACGAGATGATGTCAGACTCGAGGAGAACTTGCAAATGCACTGGTTGATGACTTTAAAACAAGCAAATTTACCTCAGATGTACTGCCAACTGCAAGCAATAAAACTATTCAATGATTGGTTTGACATATTCTGTTTACCAAAACAAAACTATATCAGATTTTAGGAAACAGCCGCATTCATAATGTGGGTCAAACATGTCCAACTAAAACAATTCACTGTTTATTAAGGGGAATTGAACACGTTATGGGCCGAACAAATGGCTCACCACTGTTTGAAATGTCTCGGAGGAAAGCTCTATTGTCTCTTGTGAGGGGAGCACATTCACGTTAAGACTTAGTGCTGGAACTATTTGTGTGAGAGGGGAAAGAGGGGCTTCCACCCCCTTATCTCCCTCGGTTAATTTCAGAAAATTGGGCGTCCTTAGAAGCTATTTGGGATGGATCTTGCCTGATTTTTTTTATCTAGCTGCCTTAAGAACATATTGAATGTGATCTTCCCCTAACACATTTTTGAAAATTGAATGGTTTTAGAATCTAATTAATTGTAATGGTCCTTCCCTGAGGTTTGTTATCTATTGATTGTCAGGGATGTAGACTGACCGTGTGTTCAATATTCTAGTAGTGGTCCTTCCCTGAAGTTTGTTATCTATTGATTGTCAGGGATGTAGACTGACCGTGTGTTCAATATTCTAGTAGTGGTCCTTCCCTGAAGTTTGTTATCTATTGATTGTCAGGGATGTAGACTGACCGTGTGTTCAATATTCTAGTAGTGGTCCTTCCCTGAAGTTTGTTATCTATTGATTGTCAGGGATGTAGACTGACCGTGTGTTCAATATTCTAGTAGTGGTCCTTCCCTGAAGTTTGTTATCTATTGATTGTCAGGGATGTAGACTGACCGTGTGTTCAATATTCTAGTAGTGGTCCTTCCCTGAAGTTTGTTATCTATTGATTGTCAGGGATGTAGACTGACCGTGTGTTCAATATTCTAGTAGTGGTCCTTCCCTGAAGTTTGTTATCTATTGATTGTCAGGGATGTAGACTGACCGTGTGTTCAATATTCTAGTAATGGTCCTTCCCTGAGGTTTGTTATCTATTGATTGTCAGGGATGTAGACTGACCGTGTGTTCAATATTCTAGTAGTGGTCCTTCCCTGAGGTTTGTTATCTATTGATTGTCAGGGATGTAGACTGGCCGTGTGTTCAATATTCTAGTAATGGTCCTTCCCTGAGGTTTGTTATCTATTGATTGTCAGGGATGTAGACTGACTGTGTGTTCAATATTCTAGTAATGGTCCTTCCCTGAAGTTTGTTATCTATTGATTGTCAGGGATGTAGACTGACCGTGTGTTCAATATTCTAGTAGTGGTCCTTCCCTGAAGTTTGTTATCTATTGATTGTCAGGGATGTAGACTGGCCGTGTGTTCAATATTCTAGTAGTGGTTAGTAGCAAAGCCTAACTGGCAAATATTGAACTCAAAATGGTTTCTGGATTACTTTCTCAGTATGTGGCGATCTGGGCCAAAATTAATGGAACTAAAATTTTAATAATCGTTTTTAGTAATTGAATCTATATGTAAGTATTTTTGTTATGTAATTAATTTAAATGTAATAAGGGGGTGGTGGGGGGGTATTTTTTGTTCCTTTTGTTTATAGTTAGTTTCAATGTATTTTGTAAAGGTTGGAGGTAATAATTATAATGCCATTGGTCCTTTTGTCTTGCGTTCTTGTCTCTGATTAGCCTCTCCTGTTGGTGAAGGTGACGCCATTATCTTGTCCACTCTCTTCTTGGAGAAACGCGAGACTAAGCATTTCTCTCTCTTGTAATCGCTGTGGGGTTTGATTTTTAATTTAGCATGTAGTCACTTTGTTTTCTATTTTTGATATTATGGGGCCAAGGTCCATGTAAGGTTTTCATGTTCTAATAAGTAAATGTCGTGATACTTTATACCAAGGGCTCTACATTATAATTATAAAGGGCACTGGGCATTATGGCAATCTCCCTGTCATCGTCACTGTGAGAACGACTCTTTGGACCACATGTCCACCGAGCGACCCCAGATAATGTTCCATTGACTACTAGATGATGTTAGACTACTCTGGCTCCATATCCTCATTTCCAGAGAATGGTGTCAGAAGAATCCAGGTTGGATATGGTGGTGTTTGGTGCAACAGGGTTCACCGGCAGGTACACCGTCATGGAGATGGTGACACTCGCCAAGGAGAGAGGGAACTTGAGATGGGGGATTGCAGGAAGGAACAAAGCCAAGCTGGATGAGCTGATCTCGGAGATCTCGCTAAAGACAGGTAGATATGGCTCCCTGGTCTGTCACTGATACAACTCATCTCACTAAAGACAGGTAGATATGGCTCCCTGGTCTGTCACTGATACAACTCATCTCACTAAAGACAGGTAGATATGGCTCCCTGGTCTGTCACTGATACAACTCATCTCACTAGACAGGTAGATATGGCTCCCTGGTCTGTCACTGATACAACTCATCTCACTAAAGACAGGTAGATATGGCTCCCTGGTCTGTCACTGATACAACTCATCTCACTAAAGACAGGTAGATATGGCTCCCTGGTCTGTCACTGATACAACTCATCTCACTAGACAGGTAGATATGGCTCCCTGGTCTGTCACTGATACAACTCATCTCACTAAAGACAGGTAGATATGGCTCCCTGGTCTGTCACTGATACAACTCATCTCGCTAAAGACAGGTAGATATGACTCCCCAGTCTGTCACTGATACAACTCATCTCGCTAAAGACAGGTAGATATGACTCCCCAGTCTGTCACTGATACAACTCATCTCACTAAAGACAGGTAGATATGGCACCCCAGTCTGTCACTGATACAACTCATCTCACTAAAGACAGGTAGATATGACTCCCCAGTCTGTCACTGATACAACTCATCTCGCTAAAGACAGGTAGATATGGCACCCCAGTCTGTCACTGATACAACTCATCTCGCTAAAGACAGGTAGATATGACTCCCCAGTCTGTCACTGATACAACTCATCTCGCTAAAGACAGGTAGATATGGCTCCCTAGTCTGTCACTGATACAACTCATCTCGCTAAAGACAGGTAGATATGACTCCCCAGTCTGTCACTGATACAACTCATCTCGCTAAAGACAGGTAGATATGCTACTCCCAGTCTGTCACTGATACAACTCATCTCGCTAAAGACAGGTAGATTATGACCCCCAGTCTGTCACTGATACAACTCATCTCGCTAAAGACAGGTAGATATGATCCCAGTCTGTCACTGATACATCATCTCGCTAGACGTATATGATCCATCGTTCATGATACAACTCATCTGCTAAAAGTAGATATGACACCCAGTCTGTCACTGATACAACTCATCTCGCTAAAGACAGGTAGATATGACCCCAGTCTGTCACTGATACAACTCATCTCGCTAAAGACAGGTAGATATGACTCCCCAGTCTGTCACTGATACAACTCATCTCGCTAAAGACAGGTAGATATGGCCCCAGTCTGTCACTGATACAACTCATCTCGCTAAAGACAGGTAGATATGACTCCCCAGTCTGTCACTGATACAACTCATCTCGCTAAAGACAGGTAGATATGACCCACCAGTCTTGTCACTGATACAATCTCATCTCGCTAAAGACAGGTAGATATGACTCCCAGTCTGTCACTGATACAACTCATCTCGCTAAAGACAGGTAGATATGACACACCAGTCTGTCACTGATACAACTCATCTCGCTAAAGACAGGTAGATATGACTCCCAGTCTGTCACTGATACAACTCATCTCGCTAAAGACAGGTAGATATGGACCCCAGTCTGTCACTGATACAACTCATCTCGCTAAAGACAGGTAGATATGACTCCACTCGTCTGTCACTGATACAACATCATCTCGCCTAAAGACAGTAGAAGGTAGATATGGACTCCCAGTCTGTCACTGATACAACTCATCTCGCTAAAGACAGGTAGATATGACCACAGTCTGTCACTGATACAACTCATCTCGCTAAAGACAGGTAGATATGACTCCCAGTCTGTCACTGATACAACTCATCTCGCTAAAGACAGGTAGATATGGCTACCCTAGTCTGTCACTGATACAACTCATCTCGCTAAAGACAGGTAGATATGACACACCAGTCTGTCACTGATACAACTCATCTCGCTAAAGACAGGTAGATATGACCACACCAGTCTGTCACTGATACAACTCATCTCGCTAAAGACAGGTAGATATGACACACCAGTCTGTCACTGATACAACTCATCTCGCTAAAGACAGTAGATATGGCTCCCTAGTCTGTCACTGATACAACTCATCTCGCTAAAGACAGGTAGATATGACACACCAGTCTGTCACTGATACAACTCATCTCGCTAAAGACAGGTAGATATGAGCTCCCCAGTTGTCACTGATACAACTCATCTCGCTAAAGACAGGAGTATGACAATGTCCCCAGTTGAACCATTCATGATACAACTCATCTCGCTAAAGACAGGTAGATATGACATCCCAGTCTGTCACTGATACAACTCATCTCGCTAAAGACAGGTAGATATGACTCCCCAGTCTGTCATGATACAACTCATCTCGCTAAAGACAGGTAGATATGACTCCCTAGTCTGTCACTGATACAACTCATCTCGCTAAAGACAGGTAGATATGGCACCCCAGTCTGTCACTGATACAACTCATCTCGCTAAAGACAGGTAGATATGAACTCCCCAGTCTGTCACTGATACAACTCATCTCGCTAAAGACAGGTAGATATGACACACCAGTCTGTCACTGATAACACCAAAAAACTCATCTTCTGATAAATGAACAGGTAGATATGACACACCAGTCTGTCACTGATTACAAACTCATCTCGCTAAAGACAGGTAGATATGACACACCAGTCTGTCACTGATACAACTCATCTCGCTAAAGACAGGTAGATATGGACTCCCACTGTCACTGATCATCATTGCTAAAGCAGTGATATGCCTAGTCTGTCATGATACAACTCATCTCGCTAAAGACAGGTAGATATGGCACCCCAGTCTGTCACTGATACAACTCATCTCGCTAAAGACAGGTAGATATGACTCCCAGTCTGTCACTGATACAACTCATCTCGCTAAAGACAGGTAGATATGACACACCAGTCTGTCACTGATACAACTCATCTCGCTAAAGACAGGTAGATATGACACACCAGTCTGTCACTGATACAACTCATCTCGCTAAAGACAGGTAGATATGACACACCAGTCTGTCACTGATACAACTCATCTCGCTAAAGACAGGTAGATATGACACACCAGTCTGTCACTGATACAACTCATCTCGCTAAACTAAAACTAGCGCAGACATCGAAAGACATATATGCTCCCTAGTCTGTCACTGATACAACTCATCTCGCTAAAGACAGGTAGATATGGCACCCCAGTCTGTCACTGATACAACTCATCTCGCTAAAGACAGGTAGATATGACTCCCCAGTCTGTCACTGATACAACTCATCTCGCTAAAGACAGGTAGATATGACACACCAGTCTGTCACTGATACAACTCATCTCGCTAAAGACAGGTAGATATGACACACCAGTCTGTCACTGATACAACTCATCTCGCTAAAGACAGGTAGATATGACACACCAGTCTGTCACTGATACAACTCATCTCGCTAAAGACAGGTAGATATGACACACCAGTCTGTCACTGATACAACTCATCTCGCTAAAGACAGATAGATATGGCTCCCTAGTCTGTCACTGATACAACTCATCTCGCTAAAGACAGGTAGATATGACACACCAGTCTGTCACTGATACAACTCATCTCGCTAAAGACAGGTAGATATGGCTCCCCAGTCTGTCACTGATACAACTCATCAAACTATGCGTCGTGGACCATCACTCAATCATGAAGGTGCGATGTTCATTCATCACAAATAAACACTTCATTAAAACTTGTTATTACCTGTGTATGGACATCATCATAATAGACTGGTGGTGTTGATCGGACCTAATAGACTGCCGGTGATGATCGGTTCCTAATAGACTGGCGGTGATGATCGGACCTAGTAGACTGGCGGTGATGATCGGACCTAGTAGACTGGTGGTGTTGATCGGACCTAGTAGACTGGCGGTGATGATCGGACCTAGTAGACTGGTGGTGTTGATCGGACCTAGTAGACTGGCGGTGATGATCGGACCTAGTAGACTGGCGGTGATGATCGGACCTAGTAGACTGGCGGTGATGATCGGACCTAGTAGACTGGCGGTGATGATCGGACCTAGTAGACTGGCGGTGATGATCGGACCTAATAGACTGGCGATGATGATCGGACCTAATATACTGGCGGTGATGATCGGACCTAGTAGACTGGCGGTGATGATCGGACCTAATAGACTGGCGGTGATGATCGGACCTAATAGACTGGCGATGATGATCGGACCTAATAGACTGGCGGTGATGATCGGACCTAGTAGACTGGCGGTGATGATCGGACCTAATAGACTGGCGGTGATGATCGGACCTAATAGACTGGCGGTGATGATCGGACCTAATAGACTGGCGGTGATGATCGGACCTAATAGACTGGCGGTGATGATCGGACCTAGTAGACTGCCGGTGATGATCGGACCTAGTAGACTGCCGGTGATAATCGGACCTAATATACTGGCGGTGATGATCGGACCTAATAAACTGGCGGTGATGATCGGACCTAATATACTGGCGGTGATGATCGGACCTAATAGACTGGCGGTGATGATCGGACCTAATAGACTGGCGGTGATGATCGGACCTAATAGACTGGCGATGATGATCGGACCTAATATACTGGCGGTGATGATCGGACCTAATAAACTGGCGGTGATGATCGGACCTAGTAGACTGGCGGTGATGATCGGACCTAATAGACTGGCGGTGATGATCGGACCTAATAAACTGGCGATGATGATCGGACCTAATATACTGGCGGTGATGATCGGACCTAATAAACTGGCGGTGATGATCGGACCTAATAAACTGGCGGTGATGATCGGACCTAATATACTGGCGGTGATGATCGGACCTAATAAACTGGCGATGATGATCGGACCTAATATACTGGCGGTGATGATCGGACCTAATAAACTGGCGGTGATGATCGGACCTAGTAGACTGGCGGTGATGATCGGACCTAATAGACTGGCGGTGATGATCGGACCTAATATACTGGCGGTGATGATCGGACCTAATATACTGGCGGTGATGATCGGACCTAATAAACTGGCGGTGATGATCGGACCTAGTAGACTGGCGGTGATGATCGGACCTAATAGACTGGCGGTGATGATCGGACCTAATAGACTGGCGATGATGATCGGACCTAATATACTGGCGGTGATGATCGGACCTAATAAACTGGCGGTGATGATCGGACCTAGTAGACTGGCGGTGATGATCGGACCTAGTAGACTGGCGATGATGATCGGACCTAATAGACTGGCGGTGATGATCGGACCTAATAGACTGGCGGTGATGATCGGACCTAATAGACTGGCGGTGATGATCGGACCTAATAACTGGCGGTGATGATCGGACCTAATATACTGGCGGTGATGATCGGACCTAATAACTGGCGTGATGATCGGACCTAATAGACTGGCGATGATGATCGGACCTAATACTGGCGGTGATGATCGGACCTAGTAGACTGGCGGTGATGATCGGACCTAATAAGACTGGCGGTGATGATCGGACCTAATAGACTGGCGGTGATGATCGGACCTAGTAGACTGGCGGTGATGATCGGACCTAGTAGACTGCCGGTGATAATCGGACCTAATATACTGGCGGTGATGATCGGACCTAATAGACTGGCGGTGATGATCGGACCTAGTAGACTGCGGTGATATCGGACCTAATATAGACTGGCGGTGATGATCGGACCATAGTAGACTGCCGGTGATGATCGGACCTAATAGACTGCGGTGATGATCGGACCTAATATACTGGCGGTGATGATCGGACCTAATAGATGGCGTGATGATCGGACCTAATAGCTGCGATGATGATCGGACCTAATAGACTGGCGATGATGATCGGACCTAGTAGACTGCCGGTGATGATCGGACCTAATAACTGGCGGTGATGATCGGACCTAGTAGACTGCCGGTGATATCGGACCTAATATACTGGCGGTGATGATCGGACCTATAATGACTGGCGATGATGATCGGACCTAGTAGACTGGCGGTGATGATCGGACCTAGTAGACTGCCGGTGATGATCGGACCTAATAGACTGGCGGTGATGATCGGACCTATAGACTGGCGTGATGATCGGACCTAATAGACTGGCGGTGATGATCGGACCTAATAGACTGGCGGTGATGATCGGACCTAATAGACTGGCGGTGATGATCGGACCTAATAGACTGGCGTGATGATCGGACCTAGTAGACTGGCGGTGATGATCGGACCTAGTAGAATGCGGTGATGAATCGGACCTAATATACTGGCGGTGATGATCGGACCTAATAGACTGGCGGTGATGATCGGACCTAATAGACTGGCGATGATGATCGGAACCTAATAGACTGGCGTGATGATCGGACCTAGTAGACTGCGGTGATGATCGGACCTAATAGACTGGCGGTGATGATCGGACCTAGTAGACTGCGCGTGATATCGGACCTAATATACTGGCGGTGATGATCGGACCTAATAGACTGGCGATGAGATATGGATCGGACCTAGTAGACTGCGGTGATGATCGGACCTAATATACTGGCGGTGATGATCGGACCTATAGACTGGCGGTGATGATCGGACCTAATATACTGGCGTGATGAATGATCGGACCTAATAGACTGGCGATGATGATCGGACCTAGTAGACTGCGGTGATGATCGGACCTAGTAGACTGCGGTGATGATCGGACCTAATTACTGGCGATGATGATCGGACCTAATAGACTGGCGGTGATGATTCGGACCTAGTAGACTGGCGGATGATGATCGGACCTAGTAGACTGGCGGTGATAATCGGACCTAATATACTGGCGGTGATGATCGGACCTAGTAGACTGCCGGTGATGATCGGACCTATAGACTGCGATGATGATCGGACCTAATATACTGGCGATGATGATCGGACCTAATAGACTGGCGATGATGATCGGACCTAATAGACTGGCGATGATGATCGGACCTAGTAGACTGCCGGTGATAATCGGACCTAATATACTGGCGGTGATGATCGGACCTAGTAGACTGCCGGTGATGATCGGACCTAGTAGACTGCCGGTGATAATCGGACCTAATATACTGGCGGTGATGATCGGACCTAGTAGACTGCCGGTGATGATCGGACCTAATATACTGGCGGTGATGATCGGACCTAATAGACTGGCGGTGATGATCGGACCTAATATACTGGCGATGATGATCGGACCTAATAGACTGGCGATGATGATCGGACCTAATAGACTGGCGATGATGATCGGACCTAGTAGACTGCCGGTGATAATCGGACCTAATATACTGGCGGTGATGATCGGACCTAGTAGACTGCCGGTGATGATCGGACCTAATATACTGGCGGTGATGATCGGACCTAATAGACTGGCGGTGATGATCGGACCTAGTAGACTGGCGGTGATGATCGGACCTAGTAGACTGGCGATGATGATCGGACCTAATAGACTGCCGGTGATGATCGGACCTAGTAGACTGCCGGTGATAATCGGACCTAATATACTGGCGGTGATGATCGGACCTAGTAGACTGCCGGTGATGATCGGACCTAATATACTGGCGGTGATGATCGGACCTAATAGACTGGCGGTGATGATCGGACCTAATAGACTGGCGGTGATGATCGGACCTAATATACTGGCGGTGATGATCGGACCTAATAGACTGGCGGTGATGATCGGACCTAATAGACTGGCGGTGATGATCGGACCTAGTAGACTGGCGATGATGATCGGACCTAATAGACTGCCGGTGATGATCGGACCTAGTAGACTGCCGGTGATAATCGGACCTAATATACTGGCGGTGATGATCGGACCTAGTAGACTGCCGGTGATGATCGGACCTAATATACTGGCGGTGATGATCGGACCTAATAGACTGGCGGTGATGATCGGACCTAATAGACTGGCGATGATGATCGGACCTAATATACTGGCGGTGATGATCGGACCTAGTAGACTGGCGGTGATGATCGGACCTAGTAGACTGGCGGTGATGATCGGACTCTAGTAGACTGGCGGTGATGATCGGACCTAGTAGACTGGCGGTGATGATCGGACCTAATATACTGGCGGTGATGATCGGACCTAATAGACTGGCGGTGATGATCGGACCTAATAAACTGGCGGTGATGATCGGACCTAGTAGACTGGCGGTGATGATCGGACCTAGTAGACTGCCGGTGATGATCGGACCTAATATACTGGCGGTGATGATCGGACCTAATAGACCGGCGGTGATGATCGGACCTAATAGACTGGCGGTGATGATCGGACCTAATAGACTGGCGGTGATGATCGGACCTAATAGACTGGCGGTGATGATCGGACCTAATAGACTGGCGGTGATGATCGGACCTAATATACTGGCGGTGATGATCGGACCTAATATACTGGCGGTGATGATCGGACCTAGTAGACTGGCGGTGATGATCGGACCTAATAGACTGGCGGTGATGATCGGACCTAATATACTGGCGGTGATGATCGGACCTAATAGACTGGCGGTGATGATCGGACCTAATATACTGGCGGTGATGATCGGACCTAATAGACCGACGGTGTTCGGACCTAATAGATTGGTGGTGATGGTAAGACTTATTTCAATGTTTTAATCTTTGGAATGATTCTTTAAAAGTTTATTTGGTGAATGTTATATATTTTGAAACAATGGGTTTGATAGGGTATATTTATTTAGTATTAATTTGATTAAATTTCGTAATATACACGAGTGCTGAATCAAACCCTGTGAAGGCCCAAAGTAGTCAAAATTTTGGGCCCCCTAGCAAATTATTTCCTAAAAGTTTTTACTTTTACCAACCAACAATTTTAACAAACCAATTTTACTACACAAAACAAACTTTAACAATTAGAAATGTTAAACTTACTAAATAAATAAACATATGATGTTATTACACAATAATTATAACATATTATTAAACAATCTTACTAAAGAAAAAGGAAGAAATTGTAACCAAAATAAACACAGCTTTCCTCAGTGTTTAGTGGTGAAATATTTCAGGATATCTTGGAAGGCTTTGCATCCCGTAGTCATAAAGGTGAGCTGAGTTCTTGTCAGTGAGGATCGATGAGAGTTTCTCAGCCGTTATAATTTTGAAAAGGTTTGTCCGCCAATAGCACCATATTTTCTAAAACGAGCCTGTACGATTGCGATACTGGCATTGTTTTATCAGCTTTGAACGCTTCTAGCTGCGCTAAGAACCATTTAATCTGCAAGCTCCAACTCGATGTCCTCAGGATAATTATCTCTAAGTCTTTGGGCAAAACCTGTGCACATAACTTATCCAGTATTGTTGGGTAAGTTTCAACCTTGGACTGTTCTCTTCCTCATCACCATCGTACCTGCTTTCATCAGTGTATTGTGCATTGATTTTCTCATTTGCCTTCCCCTCATAGTCATCAAACATTTCTCTTTGTCATGTTATTGAATCGAGCAGTGGTTTCAAAAAATCAACAGTCGTTTGAAGTTATCTTGTCTCCGTTTGAAGGGATTTGCTGACTGTTGATGTGGTCAAAGATTACAGGCCAAAAGCCTGTCATTATGACATTTTCCTTCTTTGACAGGTAATTTAGCAGACAGTTGGCCTCGTGGATTGTCTCTGGCTTCTGATTCACATCTTCAACCATATCCTGCAAAGCGCTTTAGAAGCTGCCGGAGCCTTGGTTACATCTGCCCTCTCACACCACCTTGTGTCGGTCACTCTTTTTAAAAACTAGAGCAGAGCCTTGCTGACGGTTGACATCTCTGTCAAGACATTCAAGCACAACCTGCTCAACACTGCTTGCACAAGTCTGAAGAATGAGCTTTCTACAGCACGTACTCCAACCAAATAGAGTGAGTGTGCAAGCTGATTTATCTTGTAAATATGGGCTTGAAGACCAGTGTCACGTGCTGTGGATGAATGTGATGTCACCATCTGACACGTTACAGTGACAAGAGGAACTTGAGCACCGACAGAACAAAGAGCTGTTGTACATATGTAATCCCTAAGCTCCAAACTAGAGGGATTCAATACATAAATATAAACAAAACCTACAGTTAAAGAAAAATAAAATAGAATATAGAGGAGCGCGCAGAGTGAATATCCTAAAGTTGTGAGTAATAAAATGCTGGACATTTAGCATGTCCCCAGCGCACGCAACTCACTCTTGTGAGTAGCGGGAAACAACGGTCCACCTTCACAGGTTGCCTAACATATTCATATATAAAAAGGTTGAAGGCTAATCCCTCACACCTTTTCTAGACATAGGGATAATATGGCGTAATTATGTAATAGAATAAATTCAAGTCTTAGAATCTTTTAGATTTAATTTATGCCAAACTTTATTAAATAATAAGCATATATATATATATATATATAATAGTCGTGAGTGAGCAAGCATTCTTAACATAAATATATACTATCCAATAAAAACATTGTTCCATAAAAATTTACTCTTTTCCTTCTAATCCTTACGTTATTTATTATGTACCCTAAACATATTAAGTAAATACAAATATTGATGCATAACATTAATTTAATATGATCATACGTCATACAGTAAATGATCTCTCCTAACTAACACATTTTTGATGTTGCGAAAATGCCACATGTTACTAAAAGTTTTAGTTCCATCAAAAATACCTAATGCCAATACCATTTAACTTTAACGCTAATAACCTACTAGCGTAACTCACAATAGCCTTCGCCTATGTCCTAAACAAGGATTATAGTACAATTATAAATATCGAGGATATTTCCTAACATTACCCTTTAAGTTTTTTTTTTGTTACTATTTTGGCACAAAATAGATATTAACAACACTATCCTAAAAATAACAATCGAGAAACTAGTAAAAAAATATAAAGTTAAGTTGATATATATAATAATCTAGTGCAATACTCCATTCTACTAATATTGAAAATCTCGGCACCATATTTCAAACACTTTCCCACCTTAATGTTTACCAAACCCAAAATGCCACATTTGCAATAGAGACGAAATAAAGTTAATTGGTTGAGTATAAAGTTCGCGCATAATGCCTAACATCCATAACACAGAAAATGTCTGACTTTACAATACTCTCATTATAAAGTAAATCAAAGACGAAGATTTACGCAAATACTTTATAATTAAATTTGATAAAAAGATCTAAAAAGAATTTTGACTAGTTCCCATAATTTATATTTAAACCGAAATTGGATTTTATTCTTACATTAACGTAATATGTCCGTTACGCCGACGCTTAGTCCTACATGGTCGCAGCCAAGTCCAAGAGTGACGTCTTCCTCGACAGATGGTCTTTTATATGGCACACTCGTCGAACAGGATAGGCACAAAGGAAGGGGGCGCGCCGGCAGAAGAACATTCTATATTATTCTGGCAAAGCCTGGCAGTTACCATCTTCTTCTCGTTGCTTGAAGTTGGGCGGATTGATCATGGTAGTGGTGGTGCCGGTCTCTAGTGGCGAGATGCGGAACTTGGCTCAGTCTTGGCAGTTGTTCGCTTGTGGTTTGTGTAGTCGGATGTTTGTTGCGCGAGGTGCTCGGCAAGATTAGTGGTATTGGGTAAGTGATGTTTATACTTGACTGTCCCCATTCTGTTGACTTGGAGCAATAATTGCTACACATATTTCCTGTTGAGCTATTCTCTTTTGATCTGTTCACCACTTACATGTTTCCCCAAAGATCACGGAACAGGAACAATTACCATCAAAGTGTTGACATTCCACAAGGTGTCTTACACCAAAAATCCTGCACTTGATCAGTAATGTTTCCCCATAACCCACTATCATTTTTATATCCTGGTCCCAGTCTAGCGGCTCAGTAATTGAACTGTATCCTCATCCTCATGGTTGATCCTCTGTTTACTTACGAGGAAAGCCAAGACTGTCTCTTTGGTATTTGTTCATCACGAGACAAACTGTAATGTGAACCTAATGTTTATGTGTTTTAACTTGTTAATTGCTACCTTATAGTAATACACTATTTTATCTACAGCACATTTAATGTAAAGTATTTGTTTTTTTGAGTTGATTAATTTTTTTATGTCTTTTGGAAACAATTCAAGGAATCTTGATTGTAATTTTCTTCCTAGATCAAATCGGTAATATTTTGATCCGCTATCACAGGGCTCCCATTCAGCGTGGGGCCCAAAGACCCTTGCCTACTTTGCCTATTTGGTAATCCAGCACTGTGCACAACACACTTGTTTAACATAGCTTTACCCTTATTGGTGTTCACAATGTTTAAGGCATTGGGCTCACAAGATATTGGATTATCTTTAATGAGGTGTTTGTCTTGTACATGTAATTTATAACTAGTTTTCCCGTTGATAATACAAATGTTAGTGAATTTAGATCCAAGTTAGGGGCAGTGTCACCACGACATGTTGCTTCACAGGGGAGGACTTGGGCAAGGTGAGCGTAATCGTGGCAGATGTGAATGACGAGTCTTCACTGCTCAAGATGGCAACACAGACCAGGCTAGTGATCAACACAGTAGGGCCCTACAGGTTCTATGGAGAGGCCGTGGTAAAGGCCTGTGTCGCCAGTGGGGCCCACCACGTTGACGTCAGTGGAGAGCCGCAGGTCAGTTTTGTTGTCCTGTTGCGAATACTATAGGGCCTGGAAAGGAGGCGGGGGGAGGGTGGGTAGTGAGAGTCTGGACCGCCCCTGAAATTTGTTGGACCACCTTAAAGGAGGGTGCATGTATACATAAATTTTTTTAACATGGTAGAGCTCTTTACATTTACTACAGTTTAATGTAAATGCCTTCAACCAAATACTAGTTAACTATTATTATTTTAAAACCCACCTCGGTGATGTCGTTAGCTAATGCGCTAGTTTCGTGTTGAGCTAGACTGCAGAGGACGAGGAGATCGAAGTTAAAATCTCGGTCGAGGGAACTGGGGTGGTTTTTTTCTAAACAATTTTCCACTCTCCCTCCACACAAATGTGGGTTACCTTCCTCCAAATTCAACCTTCCCAATTCCCAAACTGTTTAATTATATCACATACAAATTAACTCTCATAAAACGGTTTATTGGCTACAAACATAATCAGCGATTTCAAGACTCTCAATAAAGTACAAGCTATGAATGAATTATACATGAAGTTTATACATACATCCATGTTAGAACACACTAAAAGTATCATACGCAGTGAGGCCAACTGCCCAATAAAATCAACCTTCAGCTGAGTTAGGAACCACTATACAACTTATTAAACAATACACATTAGCGTAATTAGTAGGCTTAAGCGTTCAACCCGAACGAGTAGTAAGTATTTTTTAAAAACTATTATTATTATTATTATTTTAAAATTCCCCTTCAAGACGCAACTTGTAAAACTTTCGATTGTAAAATTAGCTTTGCCAAATTTTATACATTTTTTAAATCTACATTCCAACATGTATTGGGAAAAAAAGGATGTTTCTTGGTATGAGTCGAGTTGTTGGGTCTGACTAAAGCAGGCAAATATCTTTGCTAGGCTGAATACCTGGATTCCCCCACTACCTCTCTTTCAACACATCTACTTAAACAAAGCCCCCACTACCTCTCTTTCAACACATCTACTTAAACAAAGCCCCCACTACCTCTCTTTCAACACATCTACTTAAACAAAGCCCCCACTACCTCTCTTTCAACACATCTACTTAAACAAAGCACTATTTTGTTACTATGAACATTTTGAAACCATTAACAAAATTTGAACAGCGCCGTATTACTAGTTAGAACAGTGTTGAGTGTGGTGAAAGGTTGTGTGGTTTTACTAGTTAGAACAGTGTTTAGTGTGGGGAAAGGTTGTGTGGTTTTACTATTAGTACAGTGTTTAGTGTGTGAAGGGTTGTGTGGTTTTACTAGTTAGAACATGTTGAGTGTAGTGAAAGGTTGTGTGGTTTTACTAGTTAGAACGTGTTGATTGTGGTTAAAGGTTGTGTGGTATTACTAGTTAGAACAGTGTTGATGTGGTGAAAGGTTGTGTGTTGTATCACTGTGAGGTTTTACTAGTTAGAACAATGTTGAGTGTATGAAAGGTATGTGTGGTTTTACTAGTTAGAACAATGTTGAGTGTAGTGAAAGGTTGTTGGTTTTACTAGTTAGAACAGTGTTGAGTGTAGTGAAAGGTTGTGTGGTTTTACTATTAGAACAGTGTTGAGTGTAGTGAAAGGTTGTGTGTTTTACTAGTTAGAACAGTGTTGAGTGTAGTGAAAGGTTGTGTGGTTTTACTAGTTAGAACAGTGTTGAGTGTAGTGAAAGGTTGTGTGTTTACTATTAGAACAGTGTTGAGTGTAGTGAAAGGTTGTGTGGTTTTACTAGTTAGAACATGTTGAGTGTATGAAAAGGTTATGTTTTATAGTTAGAACATGTTGAGTGTAGTTGAAAGGTTGTTGGTTTTACTAGTTAGAACAATGTTGAGTGTAGTGAAAGGTGTTGGTTTACTAGTTTAGAACAGTGTTTAGAGGAATGACAAGGTTGTGGTTTACTAGTTGAACAGTGTTGAGTGTAGTAAAGTTGTGTGTTTACTAGTTAGAACATGTGAGTGTAGTGAAAGGTTTCTGTTTTACTAGTTGAACAGTATTGAGTAGTGAAAGGTTTATGTTTTACTATTAAACGTTTGAGTGTAGTGAAAGGTTGTGATGGTTTTACTAGTTAGAACAGTGTTGAGTGTAGTGAAAGGTTGTGTGGTTTTACTAGTTAGAACATGTTGAGTGTAGTGAAAGGTTGTTGGTTTTACTAGTTAGAACATGTTGATGTAGTGAAAGGTTGTGTGGTTTACTAGTTAGAACATGTTGAGTGTAGTGAAAGGTTGTTGGTTTTACTAGTTAGAACAGTGTTGAGTGTGTAAAGGTTGTGTGTTTTACTAGTTAGACATGTTGAGTGTAGTGAAGGTTTGTGTTGTTAAGTTAAACATGTTGAGTGTAGTGAAGTTGTGTGATTTTACTTGTTAGTACAGTGTTGAGTGTGGTGAAAGTGTGGTTGTATCACTGTGGATTTTACTAGTTAGTACAATGTTGAGTGTAGTGAAAGGTTGTGTGGTTTTACTAGTTAGAACAGTGTTGAGTGTAGTGAAAGGTTGTGTGTTTTACTAGTTAGAACAGTATTGAGTGTGGTGAAAGGTTGTACGGTTTTACTAGTTAAACAGTGTTGAGTGTAGTGAAAGGTTGTGTGGTTTTACTAGTTAGAACAGTGTTGAGTGTAGTGAAAGGTTGTGTGGTTTTACTATTAGAACAGTGTTGAGTGTAGTGAAAGGTTGTGTGGTTTTACTAGTTAGAAAAATGTTGAGTGTAGTGAAAGGTTTGTATGGTTTTACTAGTTAGAACAGTGTTGAGTGTAGTGAAAGGTTGTGTGGTTTTACTAGTTAGAACAGTGTTGAGTGTAGTGAAAGGTTGTGTGGTTTTACTACTTAGAACAGTGTTGAGTGTAGTGAAAGGTGTTGTGTGGTTTTACTAGTTAGAACAATGTTGAGTGTAGTGAAAGGTTGTATGGTTTTACTAGTTAGAACAGTGTTGAGTGTAGTGAAAGGTTGTGTGGTTTTACTAGTTAGAACAGTGTTGAGTGTAGTGAAAGGTTGTTGGTTTTACTAGTTAGAACATGTTGAGTGTAGTGAAAGGTTGTGTGGTTTTACTAGTTAGAACAGTGTTGAGTGTAGTGAAAGGTTGTGTGGTTTTACTAGTTAGAACAGTGTTGAGTGTAGTGAAAGGTTGTGTGGTTTTACTAGTTAGAACAGTGTTGAGTGTAGTGAAAGGTTGTGTGGTTTTACTAGTTAGAACAGTGTTGAGTGTAGTGAAAGGTTGTGTGGTTTTACTAGTTAGAACAGTGTTGAGTGTAGTGAAAGGTTGTGTGGTTTTACTAGTTAGAACAATGTTGAGTGTAGTGAAAGGTTGTGTGATTTTACTAGTTAGAACAATGTTGAGTGTAGTGAAAGGTTGTGTGATTTTACTTGTTAGTACAGTGTTGAGTTGTGAAAGGTTGTGTGTTGTATCACTGTGTGATTATACTAGTTAGTACAATGTGAGTGTAGTGAAAGGTTGTGTGGTTTTACTAGTTAGAACAGTGTTGAGTGTAGTGAAAGGTTGTGTGGTTTTACTAGTTAGAACAGTGTTGAGTGTAGTGAAAGGTTGTGTGATTTTACTTGTTAGTACAGTGTTGAGTGTGGTGAAAGGTTGTGTGGTTTTACTAGTTAGAACAATGTTGAGTGTGGTGAAAGGTTGTGTGGTTTTACTAGTTAGAACAGTATTGAGTGTGGTGAAAGGTTGTATGGTTTTACTAGTTAGAACAGTGTTGAGTGTAGTGAAAGGTTGTGTGGTTTTACTAGTTAGACAGTGTTGAGTGTAGTGAAAGGTTGTGTGGTTTTACTACTTAGAACAGTGTTGAGTGTAGTGAAAGGTTGTGTGGTTTTACTAGTTAGTACAGTGTTGAGTGTAGTGAAAGGTTGTGTGATTTTACTTGTTAGTACAGTGTTGAGTGTGGTGAAAGGTTGTGTGTTGTATCACTGTGTGGTTTTACTAGTTAGTACAATGTTGAGTGTAGTGAAAGGTTGTGTGGTTTTACTAGTTAGAACAGTGTTGAGTGTAGTGAAAGGTTGTGTGGTTTTACTAGTTAGAACAGTATTGAGTGTGGTGAAAGGTTGTACGGTTTTACTAGTTAGAACAGTGTTGAGTGTAGTGAAAGGTTGTGTGGTTTTACTAGTTAGAACAGTGTTGAGTGTAGTGAAAGGTTGTGTGGTTTTACTACTTAGAACAGTGTTGAGTGTAGTGAAAGGTTGTGTGGTTTTACTAGTTAGAACAATGTTGAGTGTAGTGAAAGGTTGTATGGTTTTACTAGTTAGAACAGTGTTGAGTGTAGTGAAAGGTTGTGTGGTTTTACTAGTTAGAACAGTGTTGAGTGTAGTGAAAGGTTGTGTGGTTTTACTATTAGAACAGTGTTGAGTGTAGTGAAAGGTTGTGTGTTTTACTAGTTTGAACAATGTTGGTGTAGTGAAAGGTTGTATGGTTTTACTAGTTAGAACAATGTTGAGTGTAGTGAAAGGTTGTGTGGTTTTACTAGTTAGAACAGTGTTGAGTGTAGTGAAAGGTTGTGTGGTTTTACTAGTTAGAACAGTATTGAGTGTGGTGAAAGGTTGTATGGTTTTACTAGTTAGAACAGTGTTGAGTGTAGTGAAAGGTTGTATGGTTTTACTAGTTAGAACAGTGTTGAGTGTAGTGAAAGGTTGTGTGGTTTTACTAGTTAGAACAGTGTTGAGTGTAGTGAAAGGTTGTATGGTTTTACTAGTTAGAACAATGTTGAGTGTAGTGAAAGGTTGTGTGGTTTTACTAGTTAGAACAGTGTTGAGTGTAGTGAAAGGTTGTGTGGTTTTACTAGTGAATACAATGTTGAGTGTAGTGAAAGGTTGTGTGGTTTTACTAGTTAGAACAGTATTGAGTGTGGTGAAAGGTTGTATGGTTTTACTAGTTAGAACAGTGTTGAGTGTAGTGAAAGGTTGTGTGGTTTTACTAGTTAGAACAGTGTTGAGTGTAGTGAAAGGTTGTGTGATTTTACTAGTTAGTACAATGTTGAGTGTAGTGAAAGGTTGTGTGATTTTACTTGTTAGTACAGTGTTGAGTGTGGTGAAAGGTTGTGTGTTGTATCACTGTGTGATTTTACTAGTTAGTACAATGTTGAGTGTAGTGAAAGGTTGTGTGGTTTTACTAGTTAGAACAGTGTTGAGTGTAGTGAAAGGTTGTGTGGTTTTACTAGTTAGTACAGTGTTGAGTGTAGTGAAAGGTTGTGTGGTTTTACTAGTTAGAACAGTGTTGAGTGTGGGGAAAGGTTGTGTGGTTTTACTAGTGAATACAATGTTGAGTGTAGTGAAAGGTTGTGTGGTTTTACTAGTGAATACAATGTTGAGTGTAGTGAAAGGTTGTGTGGTTTTACTAGTTAGTACAGTGTTTAGTGTAGTGAAAGGTTGTGTGATTTTACTTGTTAGAACAGTGTTGAGTGTGGTGAAAGGTTGTGTGTTGTATCACTGTGTGGTTGTACTAGTTAGTACAGTGTTGATTGTACTGAAAGGTTGTGTGTCGTATCAGTGTGCCAAAAGAGAGGAGATTATTTGTATTGGTTATACTCCCCAAATTACACCATCAGTTCAGTTAATCTTACTTTTACTAACTGCGCTACTGTATTATTGTGATGGTTATACCTGTCAGGGATTGTGATTCGTGATGTCAGTATTCAGGCGAGGGATGGAAAATATTATGCTGGCATTCTGATGAAGAGATCGGGGGTTTGAATCCCGGATGGGTCTTCTGATGGTGGTTTTTCCTAAAGTGCTTCCCCACTCTCAAAGCAAATGCGGGTATATTATCTGTAAAATGTTTCCTTCCTCATCCCTACTCCATTAGAGCAATTATAAAATATATGTATAGCCTGAACAATATAAGACGTGGAGATTTAAAAAAAAATTGATTTTAAAGACTCATTAAAAAATGTAAATGTTAGGTGAGAATATGAAGCCCAATATAAAAGTCAGCACTCCCCTGAGCGGCACTGGTCCGAAATGTTTCGCCAATCACTGGTCTAGGATTACAAAAATGAATGAGTGATATTTTCGGAAAGGGGGTGGGGAGGAATAATTAACCCCCCAGGAAGCACCTGCCAAATGCACGGTTCCGACTGTATATTAAATTGTCTTCTATTTGTTGAGTTGTTTCGACCTGCCAAGTTTCTATTTTTCAAAATTCAACCTTTAATGGAGTGAAGCAGGAGTGGGATTATTTTTCCTCATTCCGCCTGAGCTGAAAAGATGAAACGTATCATAAAACAATCCGTGCAAGAGCGGCCTACTTAGACCATCAAGGACAATTTAATGTTTACCAAATACACTGAGGAAAAAATACATTAAAATATGTTAAAGTAGAATTGAATATGTGTGTGTTTATATATCGCGTTTGTGATTATGTATATTAAGTTCTAATACAATATACATAATATATATACATTCACAATTATATAGTATACATCCCATCAATATTTATATACACAAAATTCCACTTCAACATGTAATGTTATTTTTCTCTCCATGGTGAATGTATAGTTACACACATATTTTCCATAACCACTAATTAATAATTACATTATATAATATTCTGAGTAAAATTATAATATCTAAAATGTTTCAAACAGAGTTTTAAATAAATTTATGTTGACCTGGTAATTTGTTCTAAGGGTGGTATTTCCTAAATGGTTTTTCTGTCTCCTTCCACATACGTGCGGGTACACTTAGTCTAAAATAATGTACACTATCAGATTAACTTTCAAGTGGACCTCCCACACCTCTCAACCCTCCCCCGGAAAAATTTACTTTCTACGCCCTTGGGAGAATTTAATGCTGGAATTTCTAGGAATGGAACCGTCGTGACACTCCAGTGTACAATGTAACTCTCTTAGAACCGTCGTGACACTCCAGTGTACAATGTAACTCTCTTAGAACCGACGTGACACTCCGGTGTACAATGTAACTCTCTTAGAACCGACGTGACACTCCGGTGTACAATGTAACTCTCTTAGAACCGTCGTGACACTCCGGTGTACAATGTAACTCTCTTAGAACCGTCGTGACACTCCGGTGTACAATGTAACTCTGTTAGAACCGTCGTGACACTCCGGTGTACAATGTAACTCTGTTAGAACCGTCGTGACACTCCGGTGTACAATGTAACTCTCTTAGAACCGTCGTGACACTCCGGTGTACAATGTAACTCTCTTAGAACCGTCGTGACACTCCGGTGTACAATGTAACTCTCTTAGAACCGTCGTGACACTCCGGTGTACAATGTAACTCTGTTAGAAACCGTCGTGACACTCCGGTGTACAATGTAACTCTCTTAGAACCGTCGTGACACTCCGGTGTACAATGTAACTCTCTTAGAACCGTCGTGACACTCCGGTGTACAATGTAACTCTCTTAGAACCGTCGTGACACTCCAGTGTACAATGTAACTCTCTTAGAACCGTCGTGACACTCCAGTGTACAATGTAACTCTCTTAGAACCATCGTGACACTCCAGTGTACAATGTAACTCTCTTAGAACCATCGTGACATTCCAGGGTACAATGTAACCCTCTTAGAACCATCGTGACATTCCAGGGTACAATGTAACCCTCTTAGAACCATCGTGACATTCCAGGGTACAATGTAACCCTCTTAGAACCGTCGTGACATTCCAGGGTACAGTGTAACCCCCTACGTAACCACTGTTCCATAATGATCATCACATTGTTTGTATCAAGCTTCCTAACAATTGACCTGTTACCATGCCCCATTGGGGAGCCCCTGTGATTAGTGTTACTGGTTGCAGTACATGGAGAGGATGCAGCTAGAGTATCACGAGGAGGCCAAGCAGAAGGGAGTTTACGTGGTCAGTGCATGTGGCTTTGACAGTGTCCCTGCAGATCTCGGGACTATTTTCCTTGTCAACAAGTTTAAAGGTCAGTTGGACTGGTTCTCTCGTCTACGGACAAAGGATGTTAGGGTTAATTTAGGGTAATGTACTAGAATTCACACTAGAAAAACAAACCCTGCGACATCGATTTCGGTGTGAATTTAGTCCCTTTATGTCAAAGTCTGGTGTGTACCATTTTGATATTTTAGTTTTTAATGTAACTTGTATAATATATTACATTTCCGTAGCCAAGGCCTTAAAGAGGTAGAGTATTGGTTACTCCTGTGAAGATAGGTTCAAGCCCAGGTCATAACTAAAATAATAAATAATTTGCGTGTGTCTTATTGTGAAGTGGTGATACTTGATAGTGTGAGGGTTGTACCTGTTTGTCGTGTTGGTTCCAGGGGATGTGAACTCTGTCGAGACTTACCTCCAGGGTTCGAGCAAGAGTGAGCACAAGGTATGATGTAGCGTGTTGTCACCTCTTAACTCTAACTTACTCGTCACTCGTCACACCTGGTGGCTGCGACCGCTCCAAAACTTCCACTCACTTTCATATAACATCCCAGATTCAACAATATTACAAAGTTTACTGCCGCTCCGAGCCGCCATGTGCGTAACTTATTTATATGAAATGATAGTAATGAGTTTATCAGGTTTCAAACCACTGTACAATATAACATTTTATAAATGATTTCAGTGTATAAAGTTATAAAGAGAGCACAATAAAATATTATAATCTTGTATCAGCTTGGAGAATATTTTGAATTAAAGTGAACATCATGAACCCTACGTCAGATTAATAAACAATGAAACTGTTTGTGAAGGGGCCCTCCATTCACTATGGCACCTGGGAGTCCGCGGTGTATGGCCTGGCGCACGCCGGGGAGCTGCGCCCACTCAGGGAGAAGCTCTACCCCAAGCGACTGCCCCAGATGTTGCCTAAACTGAAACCCAGGTAACTTCACAAACCTAGGTTCAATACTATGTGACATGTTGGTAGGAACCCAGGTAAGTACACAAACCTAGGTTCAATACTCTGTGACATGTTGGTAGGAACCCAGGTACGTACACAAACCTAGGTTCAATACTCTGTGACATGTTGGTAGGAACCCAGGTAACCACACAAACCTAGGTTCAATACTCTGTGACATGTTGGTAGGAACCCAGGTAACCACACATACCTAGGTTCAATACTATGTGACATGTTGGTAGGAACCCAGGTAAGTACACAAACCTAGGTTCAATACTCTGTGACATGTTGGTAGGAACCCAGGTAACTTCACAAACCTAGGTTCAATACTCTGTGACATGTTGGTAGGAACCCAGGTAACTTCACAAACCTAGGTTCAATACTCTGTGACATGTTGGTAGGAACCCAGGTAACTTCACAAACCTAGTTTCAATACTCTGTGACATGTTGGTAGGAACCCAGGTAAGTACACAAACCTAGGTTCAATACTCTGTGACATGTTGGTAGGAACCCAGGTAACCACACAAACCTAGGTTCAATACTATGTGACATGTTGGTAGGAACCCAGGTAAGTACACAAACCTAGGTTCAATACTCTGTGACATGTTGGTAGGAACCCAGGTAACTTCACAAACCTAGGTTCAATACTCTGTGACATGTTGGTAGGAACCCAGGTAACCACACATACCTAGGTTCAATACTATGTGACATATTGGTAGGAACCCAGGTAAGTACACAAACCTAGGTTCAATACTCTGTGACATGTTGGTAGGAACCCAGGTAACCACACAAACCTAGGTTCAATACTCTGTGACATGTTGGTAGGAACCCAGGTAACTTCACAAACCTAGGTTCAATACTCTGTGACATGTTGGTAGGAACCCAGGTAAGTACACAAACCTAGGTTCAATACTCTGTGACATGTTGGTAGGAACCCAGGTAACCACACAAACCTAGGTTCAATACTCTGTGACATGTTGGTAGGAACCCAGGTAAGTACACAAACCTAGGTTCAATACTCTGTGACATGTTGGTAGGAACCCAGGTAACTTCACAAACCTAGGTTCAATACTCTGTGACATGTTGGTAGGAACCCAGGTAACTTCACAAACCTAGGTTCAATACTATGTGACATGTTGGTAGGAACCCAGGTAAGTACACAAACCTAGGTTCAATACTCTGTGACATGTTGGTAGGAACCCAGGTAAGTACACAAACCTAGGTTCAATACTCTGTGACATGTTGGTAGGAACCCAGGTAACCACACAAACCTAGGTTCAATACTCTGTGACATGTTGGTAGGAACCCAGGTAAGTACACAAACCTAGGTTCAATACTCTGTGACATGTTGGTAGGAACCCAGGTAAGTACACAAACCTAGGTTCAATACTCTGTGACATGTTGGTAGGAACCCAGGTAACCACACAAACCTAGGTTCAATACTCTGTGACATGTTGGTAGGAACCCAGGTAAGTACACAAACCTAGGTTCAATACTCTGTGACATGTTGGTAGGAACCCAGGTAACCACACATACCTAGGTTCAATACTATGTGACATGTTGGTAGGAACCCAGGTAAGTACACAAACCTAGGTTCAATACTCTGTGACATGTTGGTAGGAACCCAGGTAACCACACAAACCTAGGTTCAATACTATGTGACATGTTGGTAGGAACCCAGGTAAGTACACAAACCTAGGTTCAATACTCTGTGACATGTTGGTAGGAACCCAGGTAAGTACACAAACCTAGGTTCAATACTCTGTGACATGTTGGTAGGAACCCAGGTAACCACACAAACCTAGGTTCAATACTATGTGACATGTTGGTAGGAACCCAGGTAACCACACAAACCTAGGTTCAATACTCTGTGACATGTTGGTAGGAACCCAGGTAACCACACAAACCTAGGTTCAATACTCTGTGACATGTTGGTAGGAACCCAGGTAAGTACACAAACCTAGGTTCAATACTCTGTGACATGTTGGTAGGAACCCAGGTAACCACACATACCTAGGTTCAATACTATGTGACATGTTGGTAGGAACCCAGGTAAGTACACAAACCTAGGTTCAATACTCTGTGACATGTTGGTAGGAACCCAGGTAACCACACAAACCTAGGTTCAATACTATGTGACATGTTGGTAGGAACCCAGGTAAGTACACAAACCTAGGTTCAATACTCTGTGACATGTTGGTAGGAACCCAGGTAAGTACACAAACCTAGGTTCAATACTCTGTGACATGTTGGTAGGAACCCAGGTAACCACACAAACCTAGGTTCAATACTATGTGACATGTTGGTAGGAACCCAGGTAAGTACACAAACCTAGGTTCAATACTCTGTGACATGTTGGTAGGAACCCAGGTAACCACACAAACCTAGGTTCAATACTCTGTGACATGTTGGTAGGAACCCAGGTAACCACACAAACCTAGGTTCAATACTATGTGACATGTTGGTAGGAACCCAGGTAACCACACAAACCTAGGTTCAATACTATGTGACATGTTGGTAGGAACCCAGGTAAGTACACAAACCTAGGTTCAATACTCTGTGACATGTTGGTAGGAACCCAGTTAACCACACAAACCTAGGTTCAATACTATGTGACATGTTGGTAGGAACCCAGGTAAGTACACAAACCTAGGTTCAATACTCTGTGACATGTTGGTAGGAACCCAGGTAAGTACACAAACCTAGGTTCAATACTCTGTGACATGTTGGTAGGAACCCAGGTAACCACACAAACCTAGGTTCAATACTATGTGACATGTTGGTAGGAACCCAGGTAACCACACAAACCTAGGTTCAATACTCTGTGACATGTTGGTAGGAACCCAGGTAAGTACACGTAGGGGAAAGGTGATATACCTGGACAATGAGTAGTTCACATACTCGCAGTAAGGTGACAGCACTACCCAAGTTAACACACTGTTCTCTCTACCTAATATTCTGGAAGCAGGCATTTGAGTGACATTTGGTTACAACTGTGTATTTAGTAAGGAGGGATCTTAACACGTGAGTAGGAACAGAGAGAGAGAGGGTTTGAGGAGGTGTAAGGGGGGAGAGAAAGTCATAAGATCACTAGATACAGTTGTGACAGAGAGCAAGAGTCGACGATAGACTACTTCCTCATGGATGAACAAACGAAAACAGACAGACAGTAAACATGAAGGTGGAGGACAAGTGATAAGAGGAGGATAACGCTGATGTGCCGCTGTACAAAAATATATCTGAAGATACTGGAAAAATAAACTATTAAGAGTAAATTTGATGAAGAAAGCCCACCTAGAGAAAGATGAAAATGTGGGAATAACCCAATGCACAAAGGAGACATCTTCTTCCTTTCTTCTGTCTTCTATAGTAGAAGTAGTCACACACATAGAGTAATATTGTGTTATTGTTGTCTTTATCAAACACAAAGAAGAAGAGAGTACAAATAACACAAACAATGGATTACTCCATTTTGAATTTTAAAAGAAACTGCTAGAAACACATTGTGCCAACTGTTTTTGGGATTAAAGATAAATTCCTTGGCCATGGTTAATATTTTATGTATATTTCCTATTAAAAAAGGGGGACTAATTATGATAATAATAATTATATTAATACCAAATGCGGTGACCTGGTGGTCTGGGGGTAAGGTGTCATACTTCTGTGCTGGGGCCTGGGGTTCAATCCTCTGTCCCGGCACAGATTTACCTGATCACCAAACCCTTCCTTCACGTGTATTAATCACAACTTGGCCTCCACCGTGGTTCGGATCCCACGTTAAACTGTAGGTCCTCCATTTCATCTTGCAATCACCCTATCGTTACACATTAGTGTAAGTGTGTATAACCTGAACGGGTAGTAATAATAATAATAATAATAATAACAAATGAAAAAAAAAAGTTGAAAAAATTAATCTTATGGAAAGAAAGAAACTCTTTTATGTTGAGCTTGGTGGTAATATTTACCCGGTAATCTATTGGTGGGCCAGTTCCCAGTGTGGGTTGAGAACTATTGTGTCCGGATCTTTGTGGTTTGTGTCAGCTCGGTGGTTAGAGCGTGGTTATACTAAATCAAAAGGTCTCATGTCCAGGTGTCATTTTTTAATTTAGAGACTATAATGATATCTTTCAGGATATTAAAGTTAATTTTTTCTGTTCTTTGAATGTTTAGTTTTCAGCCTTAACATAGTTCTAGAACAAGCGCAACACGGTTTCAGATCCCTCCTACACAAGAGCTCAGTGGTCGATGCCTGGTGCTTGCCGTTCCCCGGTGCTGACCGCTCAGTGATCCAGCGCTCACAGCGCTATCTGTTTGAGGAAGAGAAACAACGTCCAGTGCAAGTTCAAGCGTATGTGGCGTTCAAGTCTCTTCTGACAGTACTGGCTGTCATATTGATGGGAGGAGTGTTTGGGCTACTGGCTAGGAGCAAGTTCGGCAGGAAACTGTTACTCAAGGTGGGAACACTGCAAGCACACACTTCTGAGCAATGGCTCTTTTTAACACCAGGGTTTTTGTTTTTACAATTCCAGCTAAATTTCCTAGACATTAAAAAAGGAACTTAAGTAATATTTTTTTGGTGAGAATGAGACATCTCTCTCTCTAATACATAACAGGCCCACTAGACGGCTCTCTGGGTTGTGTTGCAGTACCCCAGTATCTTTTCTGGCGGCACCGTGAGTCATGAGGGGCCCTCTGAAGACTCCATGAAGAACACCCACTTCTCTATCACGCTGTTTGGAGAGGGCTGGAAGGAGAAGTTGGCCGACCCCACAGACCAACACACACAACCTCCCAACAAGACTATCGTCGTCAAGGTGGGCGCTCGAGTGTCTCTTACAGCAGTATTGATATGTTGCGCTCTCCTGGGTAACAAGCCACACTCTCCTGGGTAACAAGCCACACTCTCCTGGGTAACAAGCCGCGCTCTTGTGGGTAACAAGCCACACTCTCCTGGGTACGAGCCGCGCACTCCTGGGTAATGAGCCACACTTAAATTTATATTTCCTCTAAAACTCCTTTCTTCATCCTTGACCTATTAGCATAACTGAATGTGTTGACCCTGGACAAGATGACAACTGATTAGAGAGTAAGTAAAATGATTGTGTTAGTTAACTACCCAGGTAAGTGCTACACTAACTTTTAACTGGGATAAAGTTGTCTCAGATATTGTCTGATCTTTCTTTTGCTTATGAATCTCAAATAAAACATGATAAAAACACCTGTCTATGTTGTATTATAGCAACCCGCCTGGTACTTTTCTCTCATTTTAGAAATGTTTGTGATTACAGGTGTCTGGTACCAACCCTGGCTATGGTGCTACTTGTACCAGTCTGGTTCTCTGTGCTCTTATCATTTTACAACAGGCTGATAAGATGCCAGCAAGGTATCCACTGGTTTTGTTGTGACTGGTTAGTGTACGGGAGACTAAACTACGAGTGGTTAGTGTAGGAGAGACTAAACTAAGAGTGGTTAGTGTACGAGAGACTAAACTACGAGTGGTTAGTGTACTAGAGACTAAACTACGAGTGGTTAGTGTACGGGAGACTAAACTACGAGTGGTTAGTGTACGGGAGACTAAACTACGAGTGGTTAGTGTACGGGAGACTAAACTACGAGTGGTTAGTGTACGAGAGACTAAACTACGAGTGGTTAGTGTAGGGGAGACTAAACTACGAGTGGTTAGTGTACGGGAGACTAAACTACGAGTGGTTAGTGTACGGGAGACTAAACTACGAGTGGTTAGTGTACGGGAGACTAAACTACGAGTGGTTAGTGTAGGAGTGACTAAACTATGAGTGGTTAGTGTACGAGAGACTAAACTACGAGTGGTTAGTGTAGGAGAGACTAAACTACGAGTGGTTAGTGTACGAGAGACTTAACTACGAGTGGTTAGTGTAGGAGAGACTAAACTACGAGTGGTTAGTGTACGAGAGACTAAACTACGAGTGGTTAGTGTACGAGAGACTAAACTACGAGTGGTTAGTGTAGGAGAGACTAAACTACGAGTGGTTAGTGTACGGGAGACTAAACTACGAGTGGTTAGTGTACGGGAGACTAAACTACGAGTGGTTAGTGTACGGGAGACTAAACTACGAGTGGTTAGTGTACGGGAGACTAAACTATGAGTGGTTAGTGTAGGAGAGACTAAACTACGAGTGGTTAGTGTACGGGAGACTAAACTACGAGTGGTTAGTGTAGGGGAGACTAAACTACGAGTGGTTAGTGTAGGGGAGACTAAACTACGAGTGGTTAGTGTACGAGAGACTAAACTACGAGTGGTTAGTGTACGAGAGACTAAACTATGAGTGGTTAGTGTAGGAGTGACTAAACTACGAGTGGTTAGTGTATGAGAGACTAAACTACGAGTGGTTAGTGTATCGAGACAGTGAATTACCCGACTTTAGGCATTCTGGAAATATAAAAATTACAAGTTGACCAGGGGCAGTACAAGGGCAATGTTAAGGGGACTGAGAGACTCACTAATTGATGGGGAATTGTGTTATTTGTTTGGACAACACCAATAATTGCATGTAACAAAACTAACAAGGTTTGATCAAGTGATCAACTTAAAACATATCCTAAACTTCGTAAGGTGCGGCAGAAGAGAGCGCGAGTAATTTTACAGTTTTTATAGTATTACATTTTGTTGACCAACATAAATCAAAGATGTCCTGGAATTTTGTCAGATATTTTTAAATAAAGCGCAAAAGTTCTGACAACATTCCAGGAAACCTTTGACATATATTCAAGATCTGTTGATATAAGCATGTGCAGGAAACTAAACTCTCTGTTGCTAATGGAGAAATATTTTATCAATTTTGGACAAAAAAGATCAATTCTATAAAAAGTGTAAAATACTTGTGCTCCCTTCTGCCGCACCTTAAGCAAAGGTAAAATGTATATTTTAATTGAAACATTGCCAGGAGGATGGGAGGGATAGGCCTGCGTGCACTTTCACCAGAAAACTGAATGCCTCAAAGTTCACAGTTAAAATAGTAATAAGGTGTCCAGCTAAACCTGTTTTAAAATTCCCACACGTGTCTAGACCAACACCTTAGTTTAGTCGGTACAGTGTCTGTATACTGGACTAAGAGTACTGGGTTTGATTCCTGACATGGCTGAAAATTTATCATTGATGAAAATATAGGTTTATCCTTTCACATTGATACATTAATGGCTGGGTACTGGGTGTAGTGCCTGGCCTAGTCTTAAGTTAGATTATAAGGTATATGAACCTACAACGGATCTAGCAAGTAGTGAAAATATAACTAGGATAAAAACTGACCCATCAACATCTATACAAGACATGTAGACACCACATTGCCAGACGCTGTCAACATCTAAACAAGACATGTAGACACCACAATGACAGACGCTGTCAACATCTATACAAGACATGTAGACACCACAACGACGGACGCTGTCAACATCTATACAAGACATGTAGACACCACATTACCAGACACTGTCAACATCTATACAAGACATGTAGACACCACATTGCCAGACACTGTCAACATCTATACAAGACATGTAGACACCACAATGACAGACGCTGTCAACATCTATACAAGACATGTAGACACCACATTGCCAGACACTGTCAACATCTATACAAGACATGTAGGCACCACAATGACAGACGCTGTCAACATCTATACAAGACATGTAGACACCACAATGACAAACGCTGTCAACATCTATACAAGACATGTAGACACCACATTGCCAGACGCTGTCAACATCTAAACAAGACATGTAGGCACCACAATGACAGACGCTGTCAACATCTAAACAAGACATGTAGGCACCACAATGACAGACGCTGTCAACATCTATACAAGACATGTAGACACCACAATGACAGACGCTGTCAACATCTAAACAAGACATGTAGACACCACATTACCAGACACTGTTAACATCTATACAAGACATGTAGACACCACAATGACAGACACTGTCAACCTCTAAACAAGACATGTAGACACCACATTGCCAGACACTGTTAACATCTATACAAGACATGTAGACACCACAATGACAGACACTGTTAACATCTATACAAGACATGTAGACACCACATTGACAGACGCTGTCAACATCTAAACAAGACATGTAGACACCACATTACCAGACGCTGTCAACATCTATACAAGACATGTAGACACCACATTGCCAGACGCTGTCAACATCTAAACAAGACATGTAGACACCACATTGCCAGACGCTGTCAACATCTATACAAGACATGTAGGCACCACAATGACAGACGCTGTCAACATCTATACAAGACATGTAGACACCACAATGACAGACGCTGTCAACATCTATACAAGACATGTAGACACCACATTGCCAGACGCTGTCAACATCTAAACAAGACATGTAGGCACCACAATGACAGACGCTGTCAACATCTATACAAGACATGTAGACACCACAATGACAGACGCTGTCAACATCTAAACAAGACATGTAGACACCACATTACCAGACACTGTTAACATCTATACAAGACATGTAGACACCACAATGACAGACACTGTCAACCTCTAAACAAGACATGTAGACACCACATTGCCAGACACTGTTAACATCTATACAAGACATGTAGACACCACAATGACAGACACTGTTAACATCTATACAAGACATGTAGACACCACATTGACAGACGCTGTCAACATCTAAACAAGACATGTAGACACCACATTACCAGACGCTGTCAACATCTATACAAGACATGTAGACACCACATTGACAGACGCTGTCAACATCTAAACAAGACATGTAGACACCACATTACCAGACACTGTTAACATCTATACAAGACATGTAGACACCACATTGACAGACACTGTCAACCTCTAAACAAGACATGTAGACACCACATTGACAGACGCTGTCAACATCTAAACAAGACATGTAGACACCACATTGCCAGACGCCGCATGTTTGAAACAGTGGCAGAAAAGATGTAATATTTAAAAATTAGAACAAAACTTTTATAGAAATATAATATGAAAAATAAGTAAAATGGTTGACACATTCGTGTCTATAAAACAATAAAACTACTCTCAAAATTACAAAAAAAAGTTAATAAACCTTAATCAAGTTTTAATCTTTACTTACATCCTGGAGTTTATAATATTATTTTGCAAACTTTACATATGCATTTCTCTGATAATAATTATAAAAATTAAATTCTGTTTTGTTTCCTACTTTTCTTATCAGCCATTTTGAATAATAAAGAAAATGCGAAGAAGCTATGAAAAACTTCTGAGTCAAAATGCACTTGTAAATTTGTCACAGATAATTCCAAAGAGATAATATTAAGGACCTAACTGTCTTACTACCCATTCAGGTTGTACTGTAATGTAGAAGTACACCCATATTTGTGTTGAGGAGGAGTAGAAAACCATTTAGGAACAAAAACCCTAGTGCACCTGACCGGGATCAAATCTTGATCCCCTTGTCTTCAGCAGTCTAGTCTATTTTGAAAATAGCACCTTAAATCATGCGACCACCGAAGAGGGCTTAAACGTATTAATACAAGTTTGAAATATTTTTAAGTTCAAAATCAATATGTATTCTAAGTTTTAAATGTTTAATTCAATAGAAAGCATAATTTAAGAAAATGACAATGTAAAAATAGTCAAAGTATTTAGGGAAATATTTTTATTGCCTTATGGCAATAAAACTTCAATTGAGGATCATTCAAAATGGATGAAATATTGAATTATTTTATCAGTCGAAAGTATTTTTAGAGCTCTCTTACGTTATTAACATGAGATTTGATATTAATTTTACTAATGTGTTAAGTTAGTGAATGATTTCTACCCCCCCATTGTGCCAGACTCCCTAACTAATAACAAAACACACCCCATGTTATCGTATGTGTGGAACAAGCCAGTAGGTGGACCTGCACTCTGCTACCAGATATTTACACTGTCCTGATGAATGTTGTCATGTTTGTCTAGTGGAGGAGTATACTCTCCGGGGGCAGCATTCGCCAAGACCACTCTCATCGAAGAGCTCGACAAACATGGACTCAAGTTTGAAGTTGTCTCTGAGGCTGAGAAATAAACTGTCCTTGGTTCGACACTTGATTGTGATGGAAATACTATTTTTATATGGCTAAGAGTGTGACTTTCCCATTGAGTAATTGAGACTGTAAACCAGTGGTCCCCAAACTGTTGACCTTCATTCAACTCTAATCATTGCTTTATTCATAACATACTTAAACAACACCATTTTAATGAGCTTGTTTTTGTCAACATCTGTATAGCCATGCATGATGTTCCTTAAGAGATGCGTAGATTCTATTTCTTGTTGAATGTCCAATAAGAGGCCAGCGGCATACTCACCGTTTTGATCTCTCAAAGACCGTTGAATATTAATCTAGCAAACACGAGAATAACTGGTTTTGTTGCAAGCCAACAATTCATTGGTTGTGGGTTTAAAACTTTCTACTATTGTGAACATTTCAGGATTGTGTTGCATCCCTCATCCAAGACAAAGCTAAAGCTTTTTATTAGCCCGCGTCTTACGGCCTGTTCAGGTTATACGCCCCTCTGTACTAATTACACTAATGGGTTAGGGATCACAAAGGCTTGGTTTAGAGGCAGTACGCCCGCATTTGTGTGGAGAGAAAGTGGAAAACATTTCAGTGCACCTGATCAGGATTAAACCTGGATCTCCCACTCTTGGGCAGTCTAATCCAACACTAGATTTCCACATTAGGCCACGCAGCAGGTTTTTATGCAGTTAACTTGTATGTAGCCATGAGGACCGCCATATTGCATACTGGGTAATTGTGCCAGCTTCGCACACCATAGTCCTGTGTGTTCTCTTATTGTTCCAAAACACGATTTATAACTTTTGTGCAATACAGCCAATGAACCTTAAAACTAGCTTATAGTCGCTGCAAGGGGCTTACTAATTAATACCTCTTTGTGTAAAACAAACAAGTGCTGCGTTGATATTATATCTGGATTCTGTTGGAGGAGATACACCATTAAAATACTCGAGCATGGTTTGGATAACGTCTTTTACTCTTGATGTATTTCAACTTAAAAACTGTCACTGTGAATGAATCTGATATGGGCAAGCAACTGTGCTGTTCCGCCAAGTCATCCACTTGACTGGTAAATGTAGGGTTATTTATACTTCGGAGCGTGATATTAGCCGACATTATTCTGTGAATTGAATTAAAGGAACTATAATATGTTGTTAAACAGAATCACTTGTTCACATATTGGACATTCATTTTTCAAGGAACCCCCCCCCCCCCCCCCCCCCCTTGAGTTTAGGAACCACTGCACTAAACACTAATGTTTCTAATGTATGTATTTATACTGAACACTAATTGCGCTTACATAACGAGCTAGATACAGTTCATACTGTGTTTATTGTGTTCAGCCTCTGTCTTAAGATGTTTTAGTTCTAACTCCCTTAGTAATCTAAACTACTAACCTTAGGATCAAGATACCGTTATTAATGTATCTTTGTGTAAAGTGCATTTATTGTTGGGTCTATACTTAACTATTTTTGATTGTACTATAATTAATAATCAAAATAAGTTATATTTGTGTGCATTTATTTACAAGACTGAAGAGAGTGATCAAAAGTCATAGCTTAGCTTAAGCAGACTAATGTTGTTTGGTAAACTCTCCTGAAGTGAAGATATACTCACGTAGGCATGAGGCTGGGAATACATATAATTAACTAATATAATTATTAATTACTTAATTGTGGATTGATGGAATGTACTTTTCATTAAAGCTGATATTGTTATACTAACCATTGTAATAATTCAATAAAGTTTCTTAAGTACAATTCGTTGTTTCACCTGAAACCCTGTTCTTCCTTGAGCAGTGCTGAGAAGTACCAGAGCTACGACTATAAATAGCTCTGTCCTACCAGAGCTACGACTGTAAGTAACTCTGTCCTGAGAAGTACCAGAGCTACGACTGTAAGTAACTCTGTCCTGAGAAGTACCAGAGCTACGACTGTAAGTAACACTGTCCTGAGAAGTACCAGAGCTACGACTGTAAGTAACACTGTCCTGAGAAGTACCAGAGCTACGACTATAAATAGCTCTGTCCTACCAGAGCTACAACTAAATAACTCTGTCCTACCAGAGCTACGACTGTAACTCACTCTCTACTACCAGAGCTATGACTGTAAGTAACTCTGTCCTACCAGAGCTACGACTATAAATAGCTCTGTCCTACCAGAGCTACAACTAAATAACTCTGTCCTACCAGAGCTACGACTGTAACTCACTCTCTACTACCAGAGCTATGACTGTAAGTAACTCTGTCCTACCAGAGCTACGACTATAAATAGCTCTGTCCTACCAGAGCTACGACTAAATAACTCTGTCCTACCAGAGCTACGACTGTAACTCACTCTCTACTACCAGAGCTACGGCTAAATAGCTCTGTCCTACTAGAGCTATGACTGTAACACTGTCCTGAGAAGTTCCAGAGCTACGACTGTAAATAACTGTCCTACCAGAGCTATGACTAAATAACTGTCCTACCAGAGCTATGACTGTAAATAACTGTCCTACCAGAGCTACGACTGTAAATAACTGTCCTACCAGAGCTGTGACTGTAAGTAACTCTGTCCTACCAGAGCTGTGACTGTAAGTAACACTGTCCTACCAGAGCTATGACTAAATAACTGTCCTACCAGAGCTGTGACTGTAAGTAACTCTGTCCTACCAGAGCTGTGACTGTAAGTAACACTGTCCTACCAGAGCTATGACTAAATAACTGTCCTACCGGAGCTACGACTGTAAATAACTGTCCTACCAGAGCTGTGACTGTAAGTAACTCTGTCCTACCAGAGCTACGACTGTAAATAACCGTCCTACCAGAGCTACGACTAAATATAACTGTCCTACCAGAGCTATGACTGTAAATAACTGTCCTACCAGAGCTACGACTGTAAATAACTGTCCTACCAGAGCTGTGACTGTAAGTAACTCTGTCCTACCAGAGCTATGACTGTAAATAACTGTCCTACCAGAGCTACGACTAAATATAACTGTCCTACCAGAGCTATGACTGTAAATAACTGTCCTACCAGAGCTACGACTGTAAATAACTGTCCTACCAGAGCTGTGACTGTAAGTAACTCTGTCCTACCAGAGCTATGACTAAATAACTCTGTCCTACCAGAGCTGTGACTGTAAGTAACTCTGTCCTACCAGAGCTATGACTGTAAATAACTGTCCTACCAGAGCTACGACTGTAAGTAACTCTGTCCTACCAGAGCTATGACTGTAAGTAACTGTCCTGAGAAGTACCAGAGCTATGACTGTAAGTAACTGTCCTGAGAAGTACCAGAGCTACGACTGTAAGTAACTGTCCTGAGAAGTACCAGAGCTACGACTGTAAGTAACTGTCCTGAGAAGTACCAGAGCTACGACTGTAAGTAACTGTCCTGAGAAGTACCAGAGCTACGACTGTAAGTAAATGTCCTGAGAAGTACCAGAGCTACGACTGTAAGTAACTGTCCTGAGAGTACCAGAGCTACGACTGTAAGTAACTCTGTCCTGAGAGTACCAGAGCTATGACTGTAAGTAACTGTCCTGAGAAGTACCAGAGCTATGACTGTAAGTAACTGTCCTGAGAAGTACCAGAGCTATGACTGTAAGTAACTGTCCTGAGAAGTACCAGGGCTACGACTGTAAGTAACTCTGTCCTGAGAAGTACCAGAGCTACGACTGTAAGTAACACTGTCCTGAGAAGTACCAGAGCTACGACTGTAAGTAACACTGTCCTGAGAAGTACCAGAGCTACGACTGTAAGTAACACTGTCCTGAGAAGTACCAGAGCTATGACTGTAAGTAACTGTCCTGAGAAGTACCAGAGCTATGACTGTAAGTAACTGTCCTGAGAAGTACCAGAGCTATGACTGTAAGTAACTGTCCTGAGAAGTACCAGGGCTACGACTGTAAGTAACTCTGTCCTGAGAAGTACCAGAGCTACGACTGTAAGTAACACTGTCCTGAGAAGTACCAGAGCTACGACTGTAAGTAACACTGTCCTGAGAAGTACCAGAGCTACGACTGTAAGTAACACTGTCCTGAGAAGTACCAGAGCTACGACTGTAAGTAACACTGTCCTGAGAAGTACCAGAGCTACGACTGTAAGTAACACTGTCCTGAGAAGTACCAGAGCTACGACTATAAATAGCTCTGTCCTACCAGAGCTACGACTGTAAGTAACACTGTCCTGAGAAGTACCAGAGCTACGACTGTAAGTAACACTGTCCTGAGAAGTACCAGAGCTACGACTGTAAGTAACTCTGTCCTGAGAAGTACCAAAGCTACGACTGTAAGTAAATGTCCTGAGAAGTACCAGAGCTACGACTGTAAGTAACTGTCCTGAGAAGTACCAGAGCTACGACTGTAAGTAACTCTGTCCTGAGAAGTACCAGAGCTACGACTGTAAGTAACACTGTCCTGAGAAGTACCAGAGCTACGACTGTAAGTAACACTGTCCTGAGAAGTACCAGAGCTACGACTGTAAGTAACTCTGTCCTGAGAAGTACCAGAGCTACGACTGTCCTGAAGCAATTGACACTGGTGGTTGCAGTTTATATGAGATAAGTAGGCAAAATAGGCTCAAGAAACAATGAATGATTTATCTTTATAAAAATTGTCAAAACACTAAACTATTAAAAATCAAAACTTAATTAGGACGCATCAGCTTGTAACGTGTGTGTTGTAATGGAGTGGAAAACACAACCAAATGTATATACTTCTGGAAAATCCTGGTATTAAAACATCAAGGGGAGTGTTGTTATTATTATTATTATTATTAACACCGCGTCTTACTACCTGTTCTGGTTATACGCACTTACGCTAATGTGTAATGGTAGGGTGATTGTGAGATGAAATGAAGGACCTACAGTTTAACGTGGAATCCGAACCACGGTGGAGGCCTGGCATTCCCCACATTCACAAGATGTCTTGTCAGAGGTGAAGGAAGGGTTTGGTAATCAGATAAATCTGACCGAGGATTGAACCCCGGCCGCCAGCACAGAAGTCTGACACCTTACCCCTAGACCACCAGGTCACCAAGGGGAGTGTTGAAATTTGAGATGTTTTTCCACATTTATTTAACTAGTGGGTCAGGCTGTAACTCAGCTGTTCATTTGAAGATGGCAAGTGCAACAACAGACACTGGTTCTTGCCACCTGAAGCTACTTCCTGCTCTCTCTAGAAATACAGGCTGTTAATTTGAACAACAGACACTGGTTCTTGTCACCTAAAGCTACTTCCTGCTCTCTCTAGAAATACAGGCTGTTCATTTGAACAACGTTGGACGGAACCATTTGGCTACCTATGTCAGTTTTATTTAACACAAAATAAAGAGTTGATAAGAGCATATCTAGTGAAAAAAACAAGATGGTGAGGCAGCTAAGAAAGGGTGTAGTAGTCGGTGGTAGAACCTGATGGGTAGCAGGGGAGGGGCAAGCAACACCCCCCATGGATAAATGTTTGAAAATTGTATGTCCCTAAAAGCTATTTGTAGGGGTCCTACACACCAATTTTTGAAAATCATATTTTTATAAGCTATTTGGAGTTATCTTCCCCAGAGATTATTTGAAATTTGGATGCTTCTAGAAGCCATCTGGAGTAGCACATTTTTGAAAATTGAATGTTTTAAGAAGTTATTTACAGTTTGATAAAAGTCTTTTAGCTCAATATTTGAGAAATACAACTGGAGGGGGGTTAATTTATTCCAGGAGGGGTAATTACCCCCGACCCTACTACCTGGTTTTGTGCTGTCACTAATTTGGAGTGATTCTTTCCCAAATTTTTAGAAATTACAATATTTTAAAATCAATTTAGAATAGTCCTCCCTCCAGTTCTGCCAACAATGAGTACAGCAAGAAGATAAATTTTGTGTGTTAAAGTTGCTATTCATGTATCAGTAGTTTTTATTTCTGTAGACATAAACATGGAAAAGGAAATGTGGGTTATTGGGGACACCATCTCCATTTGTTCCCTTTAGGTCCCTAAACTGCCCCGATTGACCCAATCTTAACCTAAAAATGATAACATTTCTATAATTTTATTCTGTATATTATGGTACATACCGCTTAGACTATATTTTACTTCTCTTCTTATCTTAAGGTGGAAATTAAATATAAAGCTAGAATTGCTTTTAAAATAAAAAACCAACTTTGATTGAATGTAACATTTATTTCACTATTAAATTCAAACAACACTGATAGAATGTTGTAGTTATTTAACTGCTCTGCCTGCGGAGTTTGTCTTCTTGCTGTGGAGTGCAGCTTCCCACTCCTTCCTGTACAACACATACAACTGCATGGCTGTCCGCGCGTCAACAACAGAACTGTGCTCTCCTTGTTGGATGGTCACACCCAGAACCTTGGCCGCTAGATTACGCAACCCGGGGTCCAGCCCTTTGTTAGCTTCCTGAACGGTTTGTACCTTGACGTGTCTCTGATGTGTCTCTTAGGATGGCCTAGGAACAACACCTTCAGATCATTTGACAACGCGTGCCCCACTAGGACACGACCTTTCAAAAGGTCGGCTACTTCTTTTTGAACTGTTTTAAAACTCTCACCTTGTTCCATGTCTTTGGGCGTACCCCGCTGACGTGTGTGCGGTAGTCCACGACCGGTTCTGTCGCTTTCACGAACTTGTCGTAAACGCAATCACCAAACTTATTAACAAGTGAAACTCGGGCTAAAACATTGTCGTTGCCGTCATCCACTCCAACCATCTCGCAATCCATCGCGATGTGCCGTGTCAGTTTTATGTTAGTTTTAGTTTGAGCAGGCCTGCTGTTGCTGAGAACTGGATTAGTTTCCCGTTGGTTCACATGAGGAGTGTATATGGTGTCAACAGCTTTCCTGCGTTTTCGGAACGGTCCTGTGTACCTTTCTTCTGTACAGGGTTTATCTTTCTTATGTGTGGAAGTTTTGTTTTCCTCTTTAATTTGACCAAAAGTTTGTTTGAAGTGTTTCCAGTTACAAGAGATCGCATTCTTTTTTTGCGTGATATTTGCTAGTAAAGTTACTTCATTTGTAATTTCAACAGTGTGTTTGGTGGACACCTTACCAGAACCGGCTTGTTTGTTTCTTTTGGTGTGATTCATAGTTATCACTTATTTATCGCTGGTAAACAAACCACTTTATTCCCCTTAGAACAATATTAATTAAAGTACTCCTAAATTTTCACACATGATACCGTACTTTCATCACAACACATCCAAAACACGTGTATATTTTGTGATTATTATTATAGTAATCCTAGTTAAGGTCACAGATCAAGTTAACACAAGGTGGTGTTTATGAAGGTACTCACTTCCGTTTCGTAAAGTATTATAAAAAAATAAAAAATAGGCTGGTTAGGCCTACTTTTACTAATAATCTCTGCCTTTTACAAGGATGTTCCACATTAAACATAGATAAAAACTTATGGCTAACAACTCCATATTATTCCAACGAATAAAGAAATAGTTCAATTATTTTAAAAGCATTTTTAATAAGTAAATAATCTTATTTTAGTAAATTGATCGTTTTAATTTTTTTTCCCCTTTAATGGCACTGAAGATATGGCCGTGTCTGAATAGTCCGTCTAAGGGCCCTTGGAAGCCATGTGCACTTTAAAGTTGCAATGGCGTCGGCTTAAAGTCCGGAAGTGATTTTTGATGGTGACTGAATTCTCTTAAAGTGTACAATTGCATCCCTTATTGCCCACTTTACTAAGGGACACATACGACTTGCCCTTTATCACGCACTTTAGTTAAACTAGTTTTTTATAATGAAAGAAAGTATTATTTATTTTGTGAAAATTGAATTAAACATTCACATATTGTTAAATAAAACTAGTATAGTTTGTTATTTGTTTATATACATCATGTTAAACAATTAAATTTCTCTTTCTAGTGTGAAAAATCTCTCTCAAAAGGAAATTTATTCACGAGTTAAAAGATCTTCATTAATTTTGTTTGGGAATAATACTTTACAGATATAAGTAAATTAACTAGGGCAATATATATACATATAATTTCTCTACATATGCAAAAATGTTTGACATGCTCACTGGTATCCCTGCGTATATCGCGCTCCTTTTGGCGTGTTGCTGTAATTTCTTTGTGTATTCAGCAGTCAATCATTCTGGCAAAATGTTTCAAAACAAGAGATGAACATGTAGCTTAAGTAATTTATTTTGGAATTCCTATAGGCCTATGTATTTATCTGTCAACACTTTTATATGCTTTGAAACCACTTGATATTAATGTAAGCTAGGCCTAGTTGGTCAGCTTCCCCAAAATTTATAAAACTGTGATAGGATTGACCATTTTTGGCGCACGTTTTCCAAATACGTTTTTTAACCAGAACCAACCCTAAGGTTCATAGAATTAAAGAAGATAAATGATAAATATGAATTTACACCTTAAAAAAATGGCATCATTGACGAATGATGCTATTAAAAAAACACTATAAAATTTTAATATCGTTACTATGGAAATGCATGTTTCAGAATTAGCCACCAGATGGTTCTAGCTGTACTTTGCTGTCTGAAAACTATCATGCACCCTATGTACTTAAGGGAGCCAGATACGTGTTATATTAAAGCGTGCACAAGTGCGTAGGGAACAAACTATTCAGACACGGCCATTGTTTTCAACAAGTCAGGAGCACTTGTATTTTATTTACTCCCAATTCCGCTTTCTTGATTTTCTTATTAGTTAACTCCAGTTCTGACTCAACTAACCTAACCCTATCTCACCACGAATTTCGTCTACGAGATAAACGTAAAGACATATTTTGTTCGTCCCTATACCGATATATTTATATTTAGAAGGAAATTGTACAGCCTCTTAAGTAACGTTGTCTGAGCATAATACATTAACTAAATAAAAGTCTGTAATATAATTAAAAATGTAATTTGCCCGAGCCAACTGATGTACAGGGCAGGTCGTAAATATATGTTCTAATGTTTCAGGGAGGTGGCAAACCACACAATTTGAGGACGGTACCTTAAGCATCAAATAAAGTAGGTCTTTCATGTAGGCGTGCTCGAGCCGAAGATGGATTAATGTACAAATAAACTTTCGAGTGCCCTTAACTCTTGAAAACCATGGTGTAACTAATTTTGTACCACAAACCCCATGTTACCATTTTGCTTTCTACTGGCATGTGATCTCTCACCATTCGCTCTATTTAACCCGACTTCTGTGTTTTACTCTCGGTATAAAGTCGCTATACGGTAGCAGGATTTCCTGCATATTTTATTTTAAAAATTCAATATTAATATTAATTTTTTTAACTTTTTAATATAGGGTTTCTAAATTCTTGGTATTGGTCAACCTGTACAAACTCAGCAGTGTCTCTATAATATATTGGATGGACATAACCACATCCCCTTGCGAAGGACCAAAGCGTGACGCTCAAGTTTGTCGTCTGCTTAGTTCTGAGGGGACAGATTGTAACGAATTACAAGTTAGTAAAGTTATTTCAAATGGGGCAACACTCATCCAACCCCCTTGATGAACTCCAACACAAGAACACGTGCTCTGACCTCCACTCTGCAACGCTCTACACAACGACTGAGTGGAGCTTTCAACCAACTGGCTGCTCGGGGCTCTCGATCCACGCCCGGCCGGAAACAAAGAATGATGTTCCACATGTACACGCCAGCGGCAATTCCGGCGTTATGATCGTCCTGAACATTCTACTTGTTGCTAGAACCCCCCCTTCTCTTGTCATGTTTGTTCTTTCTACCTACCCCCACATTCCCTTGCCCCTTCTATCTGTGGATACAATTATGAGTATATATTGGGACGTTGGTTTTCAATGGTCACTCATTATACCACCGACTGACCTAGGTGAGGACGGCAACTAAGGGGTTGGGATCTATTATTTAAATATTCAAAATTATCTTTCGGCGTAATGGGGGGATAATTATCAAAATTATTATCTGGGACTCATATAAACTTTAACTTTGGAATCTTTCTCACCGCTCGTGGCAAATGCGGTCGCCTTCTGTCTCCTTATGCGAAGTTTAATTCAATTAATCTGTGCAATTTCTCTTTAATTGTATATCTAATTTAATGAATGTATTTTCAGGCCACGCTGTGGCAAACTTTGCGTCTCGGGCTTACTACCCGTCCTTTCTTATTTTCTTTAGCATATGTATAGTGTTTGCAGTTATCTTGTTAACTGGTCAAACGTAGAGCACAAGGCACTAGTAGGTTAAGTTGGGACTTGGTCCTAAGATAGATTCTTGTATTATTACCGTTCAACATTATGTTGATTTCTTTTAGGTTTGAAGGCGCGTATTTATTTTTCCTGTTATTATTACCTAAGTTTAAATGTTTGTTTGGGGTTATGATGAAGTATCATTTTTGCGCTTATTACTCAAGCTAAATAACTATAAACTTTTCGCCTCTCTGTAAGGGCTATGCAAATATTAATTTATCATGATAAATGATCATAATTATTGCGTTTTGCTTGAAGGCGCGTGTTTGGGTGATTTTCCATATTTGTTCTAATGTTAATTAATGTAGAAATATTATATAGGAGTAATGACGGAGTTATTGCTTTTCTCTCTAAATGCGCGGGATATTCAACTTTGAACCTTAGACTTCCATGATTACTATTAATATTAGTGTTGTACTGACAACCAACTAATTACTGTATGCTTCCTTTTCTATTTTAAAGTATTGTAAAGTCTATTAATTCCATTATCTAAATTGAGTTTTTCTGAGAGGATAAGCGCTTCACACCATGTTATTATATTTTGTTGTTTTAATTATGTATTTGTAATTGTGATTGTTCTAAATAAAATAAACAAACCTTGTTATTGTTAGATAAACTTCTTAACTAATTTCCCCGTCACTATTCCTTATATATATACAAGAGGTTTACAAGACATAAGGTTTTTTCTCCTGTTCTTGTGTTAAAACAGGTATCTTGTGCACAAAACTGTTATTGTTTAAACATAGTTAAGTATTATATCACATTTTGGTGCATAAATATTTACACTAACAGGTATATACAATTCAATTTAACATGTAATCATGTACAAAAAGAGTAAAATCTTTGATATATGGAAAGATGTAGCTAGCAGTTTGTATATTTAATACACATTTAACTCATAGCTAACAAAAGAAGGTTTGGAAAAGCATAACTTCAATGACCAATCTAACTTGCCAATCTTCTACTATTAAGTTATGTTCCAAAAAGTAGAAACAGAATGCACCAAAAGATATGTAATTCGAACGACAACTAATTTATTTCATTACTTAAGGAAATATACTTAATATATCATACCAAATTACTTTACTACAACTAATTTGATATGATCCCTGATAGAACATAAAGTCAAGATATTTTCCGGAAGGGAAATTTTTTTAATAGAAAAGCTGATTCAACGCATATTTCATCCATACTATCCTCAAAAGTTTATTCTACAATAGAAACTGAGGTGATATCTACTAACATAATTTAAATGAATTAAATGAAAGCAAGGATATTTTCCAGATGGGGCAAAAACTATTCATAGCATATTCTATACTAACTTAAACTACCAGTTTCCTAAATAGGAACTATCAAAAAGTTTAACTATCATAAACCAAAAAGAAGACATTTTCCTATCGGGAAAATATTTACAAAGTTACACAAATTACTAAAACTATATTTAATTAAATTATGACTTTACAACTTCTCAAGTTTGTTTCCTCAACAGTAAATATTCATAGTTTTCCTAACTTGAATCAAAAAGAAGATATTTTCCTGTTGGGAAAATATTAACAACGTTGCACAAATTATTTTCAACATAATTACGATATATATAAAGCAATAGTTACAAAATATTTAATTTACATATTTGTCTGATGGACACTCCCAGCGTGGTGCCTTAAATCCAATTGTCGTCAAGTGTGTATTCTTTAAACCCATTCCACGGTCTATATAATAAGGATTATAGTGCCCATATCCCGGGAGAAGTAAAAAGGAAAACGGATTGGAGTCTCTGTCTCACTCTAGCACGCCGGGCCTGGAACTTTCCAGCATATACTATATTTCACGAAATTCAACCACTCTGTTCTTTTTTGTCTGGAATACACTAGAAGTATTTCCTAACATATTCTGTCTGGAAGGGACATCACTCGGGCTGGCTGGTAAGTTGGTTGGCTTGACCCGGTTGTTCAGTTGGAGCCAGAGATTATTGGTTGGAGCCTAGCATCGGGCATGTGTGCAGGAAAAAAAGAACAAGTGGTGAATAGGATGATCTATGCATTAATAGTTCTTAGAAACCATACAGGTTAAATAGTTCTTCTAATTAAGATCATTATCTGGAACTGTATATGTTTTAGAACGGTTTGTGGATCTTATCTTATTATAGAATTGATTCTATAACTCATGTAGCATGTAAAATGCTACCTGTTGAACAGTACATTTTATAATGACTTACATACAAAACCTAAAAGTAACTATTTTGTAACATCAATAGCAACGTAGAAATCATTCCTATTGTGGCAAGTCTTACCACAAGTAACAGCATAATTCAATACTAATAATACTAACCTTTTCTATCGCCATTTTCATTGCCCTTATTATATTCATTTGTTTGCCAGAAGCAATCTACGGGTTGACTAAAAAAGTGTTTGTCAAAAACAGTACACTGATCAAAACTATCGAATGGTTTGGAATTAAGTTAATTTATGAAGTTAAAAAAAAGTACCCAATTAGAATATGTCTGAAAAAGTTGTAGTCTATTAAACATGTTTTTTTAAAGGATTTTTTAAACATATTTCTTTAAGCCAAAACTAGGCTTAGTTTTTAAATTTTTAATGTTAGTGACTAGATTAACAAATGTTAAGCCTAAGTCCACAATTTCTATTAAAAAACTTTCAAAATAGATTATAGAGGTATACATTCTGAAATTATTTTAATCCCCCCTTTTCTATTTATTACAAATATATTAATTTTAAATACATTCTAGTTGTGCGATGAAACCATTTTTAAGTTGGTAAACTTGGTTTTCTCCAAAACTTTATTTATAATTTAAATGTTTTAATTTCTTTATTTTCTAATATTCATGCACGTAATTCCTTCTTCCATTAATACCAATTAGTTATATGTATATGAAGTGGAAATACAGTACTCATTCTAATCTACTTATCTTGTTGCGTCTCAACTATTTTAATAATTGCATTCCTTGGGATAATGATTAATTAGCTTGACAAAGTATTCCAAATTTGACTAAAATTTATATAATTTCTCCTTCAACTTAATTGTTGGCCTTTTTATGGTTGTAAAATAGAAGGTTTACAGTAAATAAACATATTGACACATATGAACCATTTCATTAATAATATATTAGGCATGTATGTAGATCACAATATTAAACAATTAATATAACATGTATACTCCCAAGATGTCCAATGTTTTAGTCTTGTTTACTTTTCATGGCAACTCAACTATTCACCCTTACCACAGCATACAATAAACCTATATCTCCTTGTAAACAAATTAATATAAAATTCAAAATACATCCAACGTTGGCTACATTAATCTATAATTTACAAGAAATTAGTTTTTTTTTCCGTCAAGAGGAGATTCAGTCTGTTTACATGAAAGAATAATCACTAATGCATTCTACCGGCACATTGACGTAGCCAAGGGGAGTGGGGGCTGGGTGTCCCCTCCACTTGAAGCCTAGATCCTTTATATGTTATTAAATATATTTCTACATAAAAGGCCCTCAATCAAAATTAAACGTATTTATCTTTGTGTTGGAATGTTGGGCTGGGGGGTGGTGTATGGAGCTATGACGTTATTCATAGCTAGGGTGGAAGCCCAAAGAGAGGGGAACCAAGGTAGCCCTCATTATTTATAGGTAGTTTAATAAAAAAATAAAGGAATCAAAGCTCTGCCTAACAGTGTTGGGAGCTTGCACTCAAACAATGCCCCCAGCCACTTTTAAGGCTTCAATTTTTTATGGTTTAAAAAAAATCTAGGTGGGGGATTGAGAATTTTAAAACACATGTTTTATTTACTAAATATTATGAAGATTTAAAATGGTAGGAATATTAACGTGTGCCACAAAGGTTTGTTATTAAGAGTGTGATCACTGGGGGAATTTGTCAGCAATCGGGCACTGATCTCCCACCACTTATCATTAAAATGAGACATCCATAGTAGTTTTACAACACTTAATAAAACATAAAGACCTTCATGCATGATCTCTTGTACGAAACATTCATCAGGTAATAACTCCCGAAAGTGCGCCTGCAGGATATTTTATTTAAAAAATAAAGTGTACATTTCAATGCGGAGTAAGTCGAAGAAGGTTAAAAATTCGTCACCCACTTCCTCAAGTAAAAACAAACTATAAAAGCTAATCCCATAAAATTTAATCAAACCTGCCAGATTAGATTTAATTATTAATCTAATAAAACTCCAACAAATTCGGGTCGAGCTGAAACTTCTTTCTTATGTTGTCCCTTCTTTCTACCAGACAAGGATTTCCCTAAAAAACGTCTTTTGAGGCTTCAATGTAATATATTTTAGCATTCCATGAAATACTCCCCAAATACTCCCCCCTCCCCACCCACTTGGGGAAAAAGCCTACGGATTCCCAACTTTCCGCGAGTGTGTGAAAACCTGCATCACTAAGAGATGCGAACTCACTGTAGTGCTTTCAAATTTCAGCGTACGTGTGAATTCAGCTTAAATAAAGACTAAAAGTTTTGTCTGCCCTTCAAAAATTACAATTATTGCATAACAACATATTAAATAAGTATAATTAAGGGCATTACTACCACCGGCAACTCTAGAGCTTCGCATGGATACATGACCTCAGCTTTATTATGGTTGTGTACGTCAAGCAGCCTTGTTGTGTCGGCACAGAAGCACAGACGTAAGCTGATACTCCTTGGGTCAACTGTTTGAACTTAGTGTTTGATAATTTCGTTGGCTGGTTAGTGATGAAGCATCCGAGTAGAAAGGGCCGGGAAGTGTTGATTAGTTTGCAAAAAGAGCAATACATTCAGTAGAGTTCTCTTCGATTACATTTCTGGCTGGATATCCGTCATTTACGTCCGTAGTTGGTCTATCATTATGAAAAGTTCAAGATTTTATTATTACAATCTTTGTTCGGGATTGTTTCGCGAAGATTTTCATTTGTTCCGTTTTAATAAACCCAAAAATGATATGCTTATTATATTGGGGGGGGGAACCTTACGGTGTAAACCCCCCCTCCCCATACATTTGGAAAATTGACATTTTCATTGTTGTGATAGATTTTGTTCCGAATTGTTCCGCAAAAAGTTTCGTTTGCTGTGTATTTGTTCTTGCACAAATAGGACGTAAATTTGACACTTTCTTTACTCATGAGGGGCCAACTTCATGGAAACATCTCCCCCCCACACACTTTTAAAAATTCATGGTGTTTTGATAGCAATCGTTTGTTCCGGATTGTTAGACACAAATTTTTGTTTGTTCTGTTTTGAAAAACCCACAAATAGTATGTTTACATTGGGGGAAGAGGGGCCAACTTCATGGTAGCCCATTCTGGTTTGAATAATATCGAGGCACTTATGTTAAATTAGTATATTTTTAAATGATATAGATATTTTATAATGCATAAATACTCAAACCTATTGTTTTTAATCAAATAGTTGTAGGAATGATAAGATAATGTTGAAAATTAACTATGTATCCTATTTGTTTGTAAAATCTACATAAACGACTAGACGCTAAAATTAAACGATGGGATGGGAATTTTTATAAAAGTAAATCAATATTATATTTACCAGAATGCAAGAGTTTAGCTGTTAAAATACTTTATCGCATAGCTATTTTTATTTTCCATTTGTAAAGACACGTGTTTGATTTTGGTCCCGTCGGGGTGTAGGGCTATTTCCCACATTAGGGTTTCCTCTGGTGTAAGATGAGTTATTGGTGTTGCTTAAGTTAAAGCGCAGGGTCTCCCTTGAGGGCCTTCCATCAGAACCTTGTCCCTCCCCTCTTCTGTAGGGTTGGTCCCGATTACTATGGGGTCTCCATTCCCCAGCTCTCACATAAGGTGGTCTACTGCTAGGGGGGCCTCTATCATGGTGACCTTGGGGGTTCTGCCCATTACCAGACCTATTTGGGGTTTCCCTATACCCTTGCTCCCTTTTCCAATTATCACCCGGTCGAGGGGATACTCAACCTGCCTATCCCTGTTTGAGAACCCCTGATGTGGTGACCTAGGCGCTGCATTACGGTCCCGTCTCCTGTCGGCCTCCAGAGCGTCAACTCTGAGCAAGCCTGCTCTAAACTCCTCTAAGGTTCCGTAGCTAGCTCCTATCAACATTTCTCGGAGCCTGAGGGGCAATTGTTGAGTCACCATATAAATGAGCTCTGATTCCGTTATAGGTGAATCAAAATCCCGGCTCTTTGAGTAAATGTCCGCAAGGTATTTCTCCAAAGTACCTGTAGACTCTGTGTAGCAGGACGCATGAAGCTTGGCTCGCATTTGACCCTGTATTTCGGCTGACCAAAACATTGCCAAGAACTTGATCTTAAAATCACTCCAGCTTGTTATGCCATCTTTATTGACAGTCCACCATGGCGCTGCGTTCCCCACGAGTGAGTTACCCGCATGCCTCACTTTGTCCCGGTCAGATAATTGGTGACCTTCAAATAGCTCTTCCAGGTCCTCAAGATGTCTTACGGGTCCTCGGTGACTCTGTCGTTGGAACTTGGGCAACTGGCTTTCGAGTGAACGCTCGCCCAACAATGTCATCAGCTCTGGGGTGACTAGTTCAGGGCAGCTAGAGCCGAGAGGTACAGTCCGAGCCGCCAGGCTCTGTACCTATCCTTGCATAGCCTTTATGGTCTCTGCCGTATCGCTGACACGCCCCCCCAAATTAGCTTGGGCTCGAGCCAAGTCTCTACTCTCGCTCCGCAGTGTCGCAACTACGTCATTTATCCCTTGTACGCTCTCCCTCTGGGACTCCCTGAATGCTTGGATCTCTTCGTTTATGGACCGTAATCCTTCCTCAATTTGGACGTCCTGTTGTTCGATCTGGAGTTCAACCGATCTGTGGTTTGACTCCAAAACGGCAGTCATAGTGGCTTGTGATGTCTCCATTTCCTGCTTGACCTGTGCTAGACCCTGGGTGAATGTCCTGTGGGAGGATTCCATTCTACCCTTGAAGTCTTCCCTCATTTTCCCCAACTCAGTGGTAAACTCCACCCTTAAAGAGTTAGTCAAGTCACTAATGTACGTCCGTATGTCATCTCCTGTCTGTTGTTGGTTAGCAGCGAGCTGTTTTTGGCTGGTTGTCAGTTGTTGCAACGAAGCAAGTATCTCTGCTAGTATGTTTGCGGTGGGTTCCGTCACGTTCTGTGTCAAGGTTGTTGAGTGGGTAGTCTGTCCTGGTGTGGTCTCACCCTGAGTAAACAGTCCCTGCTCTGTCGGGTTACTCTCTATATGACTGACAGCATCGGGGACTCGAACCTCCTGTTCACTTTCCCCCTGGTCCAACAATGCATCTTGTTCTGGTGTTTGAGCCATGTTTGAAACCCTTAGCTTGCCCAAACTCCTCAAAAAATACCCGTTACCTTTGCTCATTCCCAAATGACACTGTAAAATGGTTCTGGCAACACCCTATCCTAAATGAGCACATCCATCCACATACATACGAAAAGCCCCACGTTGGGCGCCACTTTAACAAGACGTCGTCGAGAACCGAAGGTTACAACCCCTAACTAAATATACAACACACTTAGCATGAATGAAATATAGATAAAAAAAAACACACGAGTTTGGGGTAATTTCTTCTGGGTGTATGTGGCGGGATGGGCGGATAGACCATTTGCTGGTACTAATAACATGTTCAACCTTACCTGGCAAAAAACCCAGCTGTTCCAGTTTGCTGACACATACATATATCCCCTAAGGCTGAGTGGTAGAGCACGAGAAAAACACACACAAAAAAAAAAAAACCTATACACAACTCTTTTAAAAGAAAAATGGGATATAACTCTAACTATGATAGCAAAACTTAAATCATAATTTATACTACTTAGGGTGTATTAGTATGGTATTTGCACACCAAAAAAAAAAAAACCATGGTGAAAGGTAAACAGGTAAACTAAAGAAAGAAAGAAAAAAAAAATGTACTGGTAACAAAAAAAATAAAAAATAATAAAGGAACCAATTATTTATTTTACTGAGCTCCTTTCCTCTTTAGTGCTCTGAACAAAATTTAAAAAAATAAACCCCTACCTATCAGGTCGACCAGTATTACACATTATTATATACAATATTTTCACCCCTGTACATATTGAGAGAAAAAAAAAACCCTTGTGAGATGGTATAGCACTATTGAAGTAACCTTCCAAAAATGTTCATGTATTGGATAAAGATATAATATTTAAAAAAAAAAAAAATGAAAAAAACAAAAAAAAAAACCCAAATGTTCATCCCGAAGCTATGTCTGGGTAAGTTCCGGTGAATGGTGGACCCGAGTCTTTGGCACTCTTAAAGGCCGTAAACAGTTACACTCATCTTAGTCATTATATATAAGTGTATATATCCTATATATGCGGGTTTCACAAAATTTACCACGAAGATTACGGCAAATTGCACGAAAAAAAAAAAAAGAAATGTGGTTCATAGAAAAGCAGAAAAAGGAATAGCTCTTTGGCTAACCCCAAGCAATGAGTGGGCTCACCAAGTTAGTGGAGTCTTCTCACGCAGCGATTAGAGCCTAGCCTTACCAGACTTTGCCTGTGGTAAAAATATCTTCCTGCGAGGGCTGAGGCACACACGCGATCTTAACTTCAAAAAAATACTAGGCAAATTCACTGCTTGAGAAAAAAAAAAACTTTCCACAAAGAGAAAAACAAACCCCACGGAGCTCCAACCAGGAACCTCCGCTCTCCGCCCGAACTTTTTCCCCTCTGCCCTCTCCTTGCAGGAATATTCACGCCTCGCCGCTACCTCGCGTCTTCATAGAACGACCCCCAAAGTTGCCCGAAACAGGCGGCAAGATTCCCGCAAAAATATAAAAATTTCCATTAAGACTTTACATCTAACCAAATACGACCATAGAAGATAATTCTTAAAATTTACAATAGCAAAATCTGCTTTCATAAAAATCTACAAAACATTTATAGCCTTACTCATAATAGAAAATACTGCCCGCCAAAAAAAAAAAGTATATAATAATAATACACTCTTTCTCCCTCTACCATTTTGCGGCAGAAAAATGCTCGCCTAGCAACACGCTCGTGTGTCGGGTTCGCGAACTACTTAACTAATCAAGATGGCTCCCATAAAGAAATTTATAATTAATGAAAATAAGCCGAAAAGGAAACCACGATAGAAAATGACTGCAAAAAGGGTAAGTAATAAAATAATGCAAATATTACATTTCTGATATGTTTAGTTTTTTCCAAAGATGTAAACTACCAGGGAACCACCTTAAAAAGTTAATAACCCCGGGTAACAGCAACTAAAACAAACGTGCTGCCAAGGCGGCCATTACTCACACTACACTAAGATAAAATATATATTTAAAAAATCAGATATCAATATTATTACAATTAAAATAAAATTTAAGGTAGAAATAAAAAAATAAAAAAATCAGGGATTATTCCAAATTCTCACAGAGAAATATTTTATTTACCGACCTAAAACAATACACAAATCATGGTTTCCATAGTAGTGTACACAAATAAAGATTGTAGAGATGAGTCACTACCCACACAAAGGGAAAACGTGGTAAATTCGCTATGAATATTGGGTTCTAGTTTTAGGTCACTATTTTTATCGGCATCCTGAACCTCAAACCTTTAAAATGAGTGTTCGTTTGTCAAAATCTGTTCAGCCATTTCCTCATAAGTTCTATTACTGGAAACGAGCTTATCAAATTATATATAAGATTATGATAGTTGACTAGAGAGAGAGAATACATCATTTAGGGATACTGTTATTATTGTTATTATTATTATTATTTCTATTATTAGCACCGTGTCTTACTACCCGTTTGGGTTATACGTTCTTACGCTAATGTGTAATAGTAGGGTGATATTGAGATGAAATGAAGGACCTACAGTTTAATGTGGGATCTGAACCACGGTGGAGGCCTGGTATTCCCCACATTCACGAGTTGTGATTAATATACCTTTTGTCAGAGGTGAAGAATCAAGGAAGGGGTTGATAATCAGATAAATCTGTGCCGGGACCAAGGATTGAACCCCACACCCTAGCACAGAGGGATATTATTCTAGTTGCGAAGGATTAGCAGTAACTTTCGACTGTACAAGCTGTCTTCTATTTGTGCAAAATATTTTAAAACCAAATGTTTCTTTTATCTTTACCGCCACCCAACGGGAAACGTGTAACATGTAAAAGATGAAATTTGTTTTAAGACTACAATGTTTTCAAACATTTTTCAATTGATTTTCCAACAAGTTGTAAAACATTGTTTCAAACCACAGCTTTTACAACTTGTATAGTCTAAACTCACCACGTGTTACTACTCGTTCGGGTCATACGTCCATGTACTAATTATTCAAATGGGTTCTTATATGAGGAAAGTGTAATTTAGATAAAGCGCACCCGCATTTTCGTGGAAAGAGAGTGTTAAAACAATTAGTGAAAAAAAACTCAGTAGACCCGACCGAGAGCGAACCACGATCTCCTCGTCCTCGGCAGTCTAGTCTAGAGCGAGACTAGTGAGTTAGACCATGTGGCCACCGAGGTGTGTTACAATCTTCTCAGTACAATCACAAACCTGACTGATTAAACTGTTGTTCGCTAATATTTAAATCGAGTCTTCGTCAGGTCTACTGAGGATACATTTTGATAAACTGTTTCCCACTCTCTCTTCGAGCAAATACGAGTGCTTTTATCCCTAACACTTTGTCGTAATTAACATAACCCGAATGCGTATAAAGACGTGGTGCTAAAAATATATATAGTATGCGTGTCATTATAATATCATATCTGTAATGTTTACACACACTGAAATATTAGGACGTTTATAGAAAATACAATATAACGATGTTTTGTATAATAATCTCTTGTTGCCTTCCCTGGTTATGTATAGAAATGAAATGTTTGTCCGGCTGTCTATCTCTAAGTCTATTTGTTCCTTTATCACGCCCAAACCCCTTTACCAGCTGACTTGAAATCTGGCATGGGTAAGCACATATATCTCAATGAATAATTAAAGTTTACTTACGGCATTTTGTTTCAAAGTAGCAGCTATAAAATAATCACATCCAAGTCACGTGATAGTTTACTTAAAGTTTATAAGATCAAAATTGATAGTCAATATAGCTACTCAAGCGATGTTTAGTAAAATTAGTATCTAAACACAATTTAACATTACAAACAAAAAAAATATCTCATTTTTCCGTTACAAAGACATAAAGGGTACAATGTACACCTAAAAATAGGAAATTTAAAATTTTGATTGAACTTTTTTTTTGATTAATTAAGGAAAATAATGAAATAGGTTTATAAATGAGCGCTGAAAAAATAGTTAAATATTATTGCGAACAACATATAATTTGATATACTCAGAGTTCAATGATTTATGTACAATTTTAATTATCAATAATGGTATTAGATTAAAAGTTAGGAAAATCACACAGTCGGGAAATGCTTAATAGTATTTGGTCAGTTAGTTGTAGACATCTTGCCTGCTATAAATGAATGTAAAACTCAGAATATACAAAACAATAATTTTACCTGATGCTCTTTATGGGTGCTAAACATGATCTCGTACCTTACATTACGAAACTACGCTTAGGTAGCTCGTAAACAAGGTGCTTTGAAAGATTGAATGGTCCAAAAATGGATGACGATATTAGGGAGTGGAGGAGGTTACATTGTGAAGAGCTACATACCCTGTGCTCATTAACAGATATTGTTAGGATAATTAAATCTCGCAGATTATGGTGGCCAGGACATGTACCATCAAGGCACTGACTGGTAGAACCAATGGGAAGAGACCAGTGGAAAGACCCAGACGCAGATGGGAGGATAACATTAGAATGGACCTGAGCTATACTGGATAGAGCTAGCTCAGGATAGGGATAGGTGGAGTACACTTTTAAGTGTGAGAATGAACTTTTGAGTTCCTAATGCCATACAGTAAGTAAGTACAGTAATTAGAAACTTAGTCGGAAGAAACAAAACGAAGAGTTTGTTTTTTATTTATATTGGTAGAAAAACGTTCCCCGGGGTAACCACGAAATTCAATGTAGGGCTAGCCAAGACAACGCCGGGTACTTCTGCCAGTAGGTACGTAAAGGTACCCCAGTAACTAATCAGGTTTTTTAAATTAAAAATATATTACATCGTGAAATTATCTTCGATCAAACACCGGGATGTATAGCTAGCTGGTGAGACAGTCGCGCGGTTACTCGGTTGCATCACTCACCTTCAAACAAACTCTTTAATCGAGGAAACATACTATTCTCACAACCTTGGGCCCAAAGAGCCAAAGATATGTAGAAAACTAAAATTTGGCATGTATACTTAGGACAACCCTTGAGGATTTGTACATCAGTAATTTTTAACAACTTTTTCATATATTGTGAATCTGACGCCTTTGACCCCGTGAAAATCACTACAGGTAGCTACAAAACAAAGTGATGGGCTAGGGGAAGGGGGCTATCATAGACTTAGTCTCTCTCAGAGTGTATATTGTTTTCTTATTCTAAGTCTTTCACCACGATAAAATTTAACCCTCAAATTTAGAGAAAATATATTATTAATTTTTTAATATTTAGCAGCGCGTCTTACTACCCGTTCGAGTTATACGCTTTAAGTACTTATTACGCTAATGGATTAGGAATTGGGAAGGTTGAATTAGAGGAAGTGAGCCCGCATTTGCATGAAGGGAGAGTTGAAAACCAACCCCCTATTTACCCGACCGAGATTCGAACCTCGATCTCCCCGTCCTCAGCAGTCGAGCTCAACACGACAACCTTGAGTTTAAAGCGAGATTTCTAGAAACCATTTAATTTATACGGGCGACGCTGGGCACTTGCCATTAGATTAAATAATAAAATAAGAAAAAGGACCTCTAAAGGTAAAATACTGCAAAAGGCAAACTAAACAGTTATTCCTAGAAAAAAATAATGAAAGTCACATTTGATAAGAAAATATTTGTTCTCGATAATATTTAACTTTTAATACAATAACGATAAATTATATTTCATTGTCACTCAAAAAACAATTCAATTATATTGATATATGTTGTTAGTTTTCAAAATATGTTTCAATTTAATTTCAAATTAAATTGACTTTGTAAATAAATACTAACGATAGTAGGGCACTCTTAATATAACTGGGAATTTAAAGTACTTCACTTTACGCATACTTCTCAAATTATTCAGCGGAAGGACACATCACTTCTTTTCCAACATGGGAATTCCCGACCAAAACATTCGAACATAAAGTCCTTTAAATAAATTTCATATTAAAATTTAAACTGTCAACCAAGGCCGGGTCTACATTATTTTGTCGCCCTGTCTAGATCAAGATTGGTAATACTGTATCACAATCAACTAAAACCTTTCCCATCCCTTACAACATCTTTGGTATAAACTGGAACTGCGGATAAACCCAAGTACAGAAATATGTGGTTGAGTTGCAGCTAGAGATAATCAAACTGACAAAAGGTATGACAAGGGGGAGAGGTAGGTGTAGGTGTGTGTCTGGGGGAGGGGGTTTTGGGGGAAAGGGGTTTGCGATGTTTCCAGAAAATCTCCCGAACAAAGAAACTGGGAGCTGTCAAACCCTCTTTAAAACCAACTATTATTTTGAATAAAAGGTTGCCGCTATGTGCACTGTTGCGTAGGTCAATTTAAGATATTATGAACCAACTTCTCTTGGTTGCATCTAGCAGTTGATGTAAATCTGAACAATAAATTTTTGCAATGTTTGAAATGTAAGGGCTCATATTTTCGAGTCAAAAATCATTCCTTTTATAAATAAACTTAGTTTCTGGAGTAACTTTTTCGGCAACGTTGTAAAAGACCCTTCCCCATTGTAAAAGAAAATAAACCTGTCCCAAAAGGATGTTTGGAAGGGCGAGGAAGAAGTGTTCACGATTTCAACTAATAACTGCCCAGCCTCGACCCCTCTCTTCCCCCAAATATGTTAATAGTCACTAACAATAATTGCAAGACAGAGCGAAAAATAAATTCTAATCTATATTTCACCTTTCTATAACCAATATAGCGTCTTAAAAAGTAGATACCTCTTTGTGTGGTCGTAATATTCGAACAATCGATATATTTCTAATAAACTGGAAATAGACATGGGAACCCAAAAGCGGATAAAATATTTTTATTTTTATTTAGCTTTAATCCATTATTTTGGTTGCTAATAAATTCAAAGTTAAAGAAACAAATTATGTTTTTAAGTCACGTATCCGTTATAGGTGCCTACAACTAATCTACATAGGTGTGGTACCCAGATCTTCCGGAATTTTGGAGTAAATTAGCTTTAAATCGGAACGTACTTATTAAATGCACAATGGATTCTTTAATTTAAGGTGCCACAACTTCTATATTTGAAATTGTCACACTAGCACACATGGTGGCGAATACACTTATAGGTGGCTAAAACTAATCTACATAGGTGTGGTGCCCAGATCTGCCGGAATTTTGGAGTAAATTACCTTTAAATAGGATTGTACGTAGCGAAATGGAAACTCTTTTTTAAGGTGCCACAACTTATATATTTGAAATTGTCACACGAGCACAAATGGTGGCGAATAAACTCATAGGTGCCTACAATTAATCTACATAGGTATGGTACCCAGATCTTCCGGAATTTTGGAGTAAATTACCTTTAAATAGAACGTAAGTGTAAATACCACAATGGAGTCTCAAATTTAAGGTGCCACAACTTCTATATTTGAAATTGTCACACTAGCACACATGGTGGCGAATACATTATAGGTGCCTACCACTACATCATATGTGTGGTACCCGGATCTGCCGGAATTTTGGAGTAAATTACCTTTAAATAGGAACGTAGTATTAAATACACAATGGAGTCTCTATTTAAGGTGCCACAACTTCTATATTTGAAATTGTCACACTAGCACACATGGTGGCGAATACATTATAGGTGCTACAACTAATCTACATAGGTTGGTACCAGATCTGCCGGAATTTTGGAGTAAATTACTTTAATAGGAACGTACGTATTAAATGCACAATGGATTCTTTATTTAAGGTGCCACAACTTCTATATTTGAAATTGGTCACACTAGCACACATGGTGGCGATACACTTATAGGTGCCTACAACTAATCTACATAGGTGTTGGTACCCAATCTGCCAGAATTTTGGATAAATTACTTTAAATCGGAACGTAAGTATAAATAGCACAATGGATTCTTTAATTTAAGGTGCCACAACTTCTATATTTGAAATTGTCACACTAGCACACATGGTGGCGAATACAATTATAGGTGCTACACTAACTACATAGGTTGGTACCCAGGATCTGCCGGAATTTTGGAATAAATTACCTTTAAATAGGAACGTAGGTATAAAATAGCACAATGGAGTCTCTATTTAAGGTGCCACAACTTCTATAATTTGAAATTGTCACACTAGCACACATGGTGGCGAATACAATTATAGGTGCTACAACTAATCTACATAGGTGTGGTACCCAGATCTGCCGGAATTTTGGAGTAAATTACCTTTAAATAGGAACGTACGTATTAAATGCACAATGGAGTTCTATTATTAAGGTGCCACAACTTCTATATTTGAAATTGTCACACTAGCACACATGGTGGCGAATACACTATAGGTGCCTACAACTAACTACATAGGTGTGGTACCCAGATTGCCGGAATTTTGGAGTAAATTACCTTTAATAGGAACGTACGTATAAAATGCACAATGGATCTCTTATTTTAAGGTGCCACAACTTATATTTAAATTGTCACACTAGCACACATGGTGGCGAATACATTATAGGTGCTAAAACTAATCTACATAGGTGTGGTGCCCAGGATCTGCCGGAATTTTGGAGTAAATTACCTTTAAATAGGAACGTACGATAATGCACAATGGATCTTTTTTAAGGTGCCACAACTTCTATATTTGAAATTGTCACACTAGCACAAATGGTGGCGAATACACTATAGGTGCCTACACTAATCTACATAGGTTTGGTACCCGATCTGCCGGAATTTTGGAGTAAATTACCTTTAAATAGGAAACGTAAGGTATAAATACACAATGGAGTCTCTATTTAAGGTGCCACAACTTCTATATTTGAAATTGTCACACTAGCACACATGGTGGCGAATACAATTATAGGTGCACACACTAATCTACATAGGTTTGGTACCCGGTTGCCGGAATTTTGGAATAAATTACCTTTAAATAGGAACGTAAGGTATAAAATAGCACAATGGAGTCTCTACTTTAAGGTGCCACAACTTCTATATTTGAAATTGTCACACTAGCACACATGGTGCGAATACACTTATAGTGCCTACAACTAATCTACATAGGTGTGGTACCAGATCTGCCGGAATTTGGAGTAAATTACTTTAATCGGAACGTACGTATTAAATAGACAATGGATTCTTCATTTAAGGTGCCACAACTTCTATATTTGAAATTGTCACACTAGCACACATGGTGGCGAATACACTTATAGGTGCCTACCAATAATCTACATAGTTTGGTACCCGATCTTGCCGGAATTTTGGATAAATTACCTTTAAATAGGAACGTAAGGTATAAATAGCACAATGGAGTCTCTAATTTTAAGGTGCCACAACTTCTATATTTGAAATTGTCACACTAGCACACATGGTGGCGAATACAATTATAGGTGCTACACTAATCTACATAGGTGTGGTACCCAGCTCTGCCGGAATTTTGGAGTAAATTACCTTTAAATAGGAACGTAACGTATTAAATACACAATGGAGTCTCTAATTTAAGGTGCCACAACATTCTATATTTGAAATTGTACACTAGCACACATGTGGCGAATATACTTATAGGCGTCTACAACTAATCTACATAGGTGTGGTACCCAGATCTGCCGGAATTTTGGAGTAAATTACCTTTAAATTGGAACGTACCTGTTAAATAACAGAATGGTGACATGAGCACACATTGTGGCGAATATACTTATAGGTGCCTACAACTAATCTAAATTGGTGTGGTACCTTGATCTAGTGGAATTTTGGAATTAATTACCTTTTAATTGAAATTTATGTTTAAAATAGCGGCATTAATTGTCTACTTGCAACATCTTCAAATTTTAAACTGCTACACTAGCACTGATTGTGACATTACACTCACATGTAACTTTAGCTTATCTTAATAGATGTTGCACGCTAATATTTACATGACTAAATATTTTAAAATAATTTAATATACATATTTATCCAAATTATATTTAATATTCATTTAATAAAATATAATCAAACTCTTTACTGTTAATAAATATTATTTTATTAGGTATTAAAAATCGAATAATGACCTATACCAAACCTTAATGTTTCAGATAGTCATTATTCTATAGTTAATTTTTTTTTTTCTATAATACAATTTAAAATATATTACATATCCTTCCTTGTCCTCAATGATGTCTGCCTAGAATCTGTCAGGATGGGTGAGGAATGAGGGGGAGGCGATTGTGTATACTTGTGTGGGTTCGGGATTGAATTTAGACTTGGTTTTTAAAAAAGGTTTATTTGCATAAATATTATATTACAAATGTGATGTTGATAATAATACAAGAAACGAAATAACTTAAATAATATTCGGAAGTTTGTGACAAAACAAGGTGTTGCTAGGAATACCCACTGGCTTGTCTGACTCCTAGATGGTCTCTACATTGTCTCTGCACCCTGGTACCCTGGGATCGAGCGGTAGCCCTCCTCTACGAATTCTGATGAACTGGCGTCCTAGCCCGGGTAGTGTCGAATTGAGTAGAATGACCCCTAGACTGTGATGTTGTTTAGTCAGCCACTATGGCTGGATCCCATATATTTTATCCTGATTTCCGGCATTGTTTCTGACTAAGGAATGCTGACAATGTTTTTGTGGTCAGCTCCTCTATTCTATTTGTTTATAGGTTAATTGCAACAACCTGCAACACTCGTTTTGTCATTCGCAATCCATAACACACAATATTATACAAACAATTCTTACCAAAATTAGGCCGTGTGGTTACAAATACATATATATTATCGTCAATTTTAGAATAGTTTATAATTAATTGAAAATGTTTTTTGTGGAAACCTTTATGTTTGGATGTGAATTATTCCTAAACAAAACGTGCTAGCTATCTTCAGTGTCCATAGTTTTATCTATTCATCCTACATACTGAAAAAAAGTGATCAAGCAACTATCAGAATCAGTTTTTTTTTAAATATATTAGATGTGGCTTATTAAGAGAAGCCGATATTTTCTTTATTGTGGCCCTATAAAATTTAAATGATTAATTTAAGGTAGAACCCCACCAACTTGATTCCTCTTCGGTTCCAATGGACCATATCTATATTCCTATTATTAGGTGCTCCAATGAACTTGTAAAATGAATCATACATCAAATATTTTTAGATTGTGTAATACATTTTTTATCTAGGAATTATTTGTTTATTGGCACTGCGTCTTACTACCCGTTTGGATTATACCCACATATACTATTTGCGCTAACAGTTTAGGGAAAAGGAAAGTTGTTATTATAGGAAGTGTACTCGCATTTGAGTAGAGGGAGAGTGGAAAACCTTTAGGAAAAACTACCTTCTGTACACCCAACCACGATTCAAACATCAAGCTCACCATTATTGGCAGTCCAGTTTACTGCGAGAGTGACTCGTTAGACCATTCAACTAACGAAGAGGGTATTTAAATACTTGACCTAAGAGGGAATCTAGCGATATTGTAATTGATGCAAGAAAAAGGGAAGCCACATATCCTTAATTTCTTAATATCGCCTGTATCCTTCCTTCCCCCACTTTTCACCGAAATTCATCAAATGGTACGCCCCGGTACAACATATTAACTTACTACTAATAATTTTAAATAATCGTACATTAGTTTCTAATATAAATTTAGATTTCTCTAAGAATATCTACTAATTTATTATTTAAGAATTATATAATATTTACCCTTACAATTAAGCTATTTGGTTGAGAGGGACTAAGTGTATAAGGGGTTATAACGGTAGAAGAACACAATATTTATTTAAGGGGGCCGCCTCGGTACGTGAAATAGTATCAATCTTGTGAGGAGGCCTCGTCTTAAGGCCATATGTACAGAATTATTTTTTTCGTCATTCGAAAGAGTTTTATTCTATGAAATGTTAAACATAAAAAATTTATTTTTAACTATTTTTATTCAAGAGCTATGAGGGTAAGAAACTTCAATTTTTACGTTTTCCAAATCAAGTTTTAGGCCAAACTTTTTGAAATAAAATTTTGAAAATTAAAATTTAGTATCTTTAATACTATACCTATTTGATAAAGCTGGGATTTTACCGTAGTTATAAGCATACTTTATATAAATATACTCAAAGTTCCCTTAAAATCAACACAATTCAACAATTGTTTATTAATACTAATTCATCTATAAATATTAAATATTAGTATTCATGCGATGTATAAATGTATATACTTAAGATTAAAAAAATATTCAGATTTAAATATGCAAAGTTTTACTGAATAACTTGATTTGCGTATGACATAAAAATATGCACTGAAATTCCAAGTTGGCTCACGGGATCAAAACTTTGTAGGTAAGTGTAGCTTAGTCGACAAGAACGGGCTGTATTATCACAGAAACACAAGTAATCTGCAGTCCTTGAGAGATTTCTGTTTGAACCATCATTCACAAGTTGTCTTTTAAAATAGTTAGACTCATATTAATAATAATATTTAGCACCACGTCTTACTACCCATTCGGGTACTCATATTGTAGTGATATTAATATTTATACCACTATCAGGGTTATTTCATTATTAAAACATGTTGTAGTAATTTTTAGATTTGTGTTTTATTTGTGATCTATGTGAACTGTAAAGAAACTATATATATTTATTAAAATAATAGACAATGGTTCATTCCCTCACAACCTGGAAAACGTCAAGATTTGAAACCGAGAATGAGCATAATGTATTATATAGGCAGATAGGCTTTATGTTTGTTTTATATGTTAGGGGTTTCCAGAATCAGTAACACAGAATATACGATCTAGTAAACAATAAATGGCTGTAAGCGATCGCCCAAGGTTTCGACACATTTCATATCAAGAATGATGAAATAAATATTTAACATTTAAAAACACTTTTTACAGCCATTGTATAAAAAATCTTTTTCATGAAAAAATTGCAATTTAGGCAGTTTATAGTGTTTTAATTTCTAAGCTATTTGAACTAGTTTAGTCATTATTAATGCAGAAAAAGGCATTATTTTATATAACTTAAATTGGCAAAACTTATTACACTGAATACATTAATATGCATATGGCAAAAATAATTTCACGATCTTCAATTTAGTGAACACTGCAATTATTATTTTCAATTAAATTATTTATGTTTTTATATGTATTTATATTTTTATTAGAGGTAGAATATTTATACTGTCAGTCAGACTTAAATCTTGGTTCATATGGGATTATCTGCATGATAAATTTTAATGATTAATTACATTTTTATAACATAAAAATTTTGTGATTATTTACATTTTAAATCATATGGGCGATTTTCCTCAAATTAGTTAGGCCTAGGTTATAGGTAAATATAATGTTGGCATAAATGGTGATTATGAAAGCATTAATATATATGCACTTTATCTTAAGAAGCAAACCCCAATAGTCAAGTGGTTACAATTAAATTGATTATATGTTCAAATATTTGATAATTTTATGAATATGGCAAGTTTCCACAGTTAAATAGAATTATTGAATTCAAAGACATATACAACATCCCGAAGAAGGCCAAGAATTGATCAGTGTCAGCCTATGGTATAATCATTATATCACATTTATAGCCTGTATTTTCTTACGTTCTCTCCCACAACTGTCAAACTGTTAATTGAGTGGCCTCTTGAAAATATGCTTGATAAGAAATAGATTATTTATCGCCTTAAAAATTGTGTGAATGCAAGAATCTACGTTTAAGCCGGCAATTTTTCCAGCATTTTATATGGCTTAAATTTTGAAAACTATTCTATTGGAATATTTAGAATTTCTCTGTTAATCCCACCTATAAGGGTATAATTAGGTCAAGTTAAACGTTGTAGTTCCTATATAAGTAGTCTATAATGATGATGTGCCAATTAGTGAGATATCCTGTTGGGGACCTAAACAATATAGGGAGGTATAGTGTTAATTATTTATGAATTTTTAACTCACTTAGAGAGTAATTTTAGAACCAAGTATTATATTATAATAGTAATTGATGTTTGCATTTACAAGAGTGTGAGCACTTTGAATTTACCCAAAATGAAAAACCGCTATTTACTATTGTAACGACAGTTTTTCTACCGATTTTTTAATTTATTTTTTTTGCAAATAAATAATGTAATAAAATAATTATTTCATTCACAAAGGAATGTATTTTATTACATATGGCTCATAAAAAATTATGTATGAGAGAGAGAACGATTTTTATTTGGATTTATTTAATCAAAATAAATGTAGCATTCTTATCCAAATAAGATGTAATAATAATAATAATAATAATAATAATAATAATAATAATAATATTAATAATAATATTTAGCACCGCGTCTTACTACCCGTTCGGGTTATACGCTTTAAGTACTAACTACGCAAATGGAATAGGAATTGGGAAGGTTGAATTAGAGGAAGTGAACCCGCATTTGCGTGGAGGGAGAGTGGAAAACCATTTAGGAAAAACCACCCCCAGTTCACCCGACTGAGATTCGAACCTCGATCTCCCCGTCCTCAGCAGTCGAGCTCAACATAACAAGCGCGTTAGCCAACTACGCCACCGGGGTGGGTAAATAAGATGTAACTTATATAGCCTATAATCGCTCTCCTGTTTTTAGGCATTTTGAATTATTTAGTGATTAGGTTTTGAGGTTTGAGTTATTCTAGGGTGCAAGGAGAAGGAAACACAATTTAATAGTAAATGCACCATATTTACTTGGAGAGTGGATTGGAAAACTATAGAAAGAGAACACATGTGGAAAGCCACCTAAAAATGTGGAAAAATTATATATATTTTTTATTTTTCTAGGTAAATTATTAATAAAACCACCTTTTTTTTGTAAACTAGAGTTTATTGCTGCAAGTTTCTAGTAATTTTTTGAATACATATTTTCTACCTGATTCACCAACCGATCAAGTCCTTATCGAAGTTTTGCTTTATATAATATATGCTCACTTTGATATAATATATTATTATATGTCACATGACTTGCACAAATGAACAACGTAATCATCAGTTTTGTTCAATTTTCTCTCTCTCTCTCTCTCGGTGTAATTTATATATATAAAATTACAGCTTATATAGTTGTATAAAACATATTTATCTTTATAATACGCTTAATCTCTAATGAAAAATCATTATTTGCCTGTTCCTTATTAGAATAAATAATATACATTTTGAAATGATAATTTAGGACTTAATATTTTTTCTATTACAGAGAAGACATGTGTGATACGGAGTACATGTCCGGTGTGGTAGAGCTCACTCCTTACTCAAATGATAGCATTATTAGACATAAGTATTCTGATGTTGGATGTACCGATTCAGAGTTCCAAAGCTCTGAAGAAGATGATAGTAGTGAGATTAGTTCAATAGAAAATTAAGAATTTTGAGTTGTATAGGAAAGTGACGATGACATACCTAGATTATTAATAAGAAAGATACCTCCGTCAAAAATAATATAACAGGAAACATGGATGGATATTTAATATTTTATTAAATAATCCCACAATTTGTACCATGGGTAGGTACCAACTGTAAAAAAAAATACGTCCGCGAAGTTGCCCTCTCCCCCAATTTAAAAATTCAAGTTTTTTTTATTGCAATAGTTTGTTTTTCCTTGTTGCAGATTGTTCCACAAATTTTTCGTTTGTTCTGTTTTGATAGGCCCACAAATGATATGTCTACATTGGTGTGGCCAACTTCACGGTAACACCCCTCCTCCCCCCGCACCTCCTACACACACTTTAAAAAAATCACATTTTTATGGTTTCTGATCGTTTGTTTCCGGATTATACCGCAAAAAGGCTCGTTTGTTCCGCATTTGTTCTTGCACAAATGGGACATGAACTTGTGACACTTTACTTACTCGTGAGGGGCCGACTTTACCGTAGCCCCTCCATTTTGAAAAATGCATGTATTTACTATTGCATTCGCTTGTTTCGAATTGTTCAGCAAAAATTTCGTTTGTCCGTTTTGATAGGCCCACATATGGTATGTTTACATTGGTAGTGCCAACTTTACGATATCTTCCCCTACTTTTGAGAAATGAAATTTTTATGGTTGCGACCATTTATTTCGGATTGTTAAAAAAAATTATTTACGTTTTGATACGTCCCCAAAATTAACTATACTTTACATTTGACATTCATGAATTCACCCTTCTCCTCTTTTAAAAACAATTTTTTTTATGATTACAATACTGTTTCCTTCGTTAGTTCCGGATTGTTCCGCAAAAAAATAATCAGTTTTTCCGTTTTGATACGCTCACAAATGATATGTTTACTTTGGATCTCCACGAAGCTGCCTCACCATCTTTTCCCCCTAAAAACATTTAAAAAATAAATATTATGATTGCAATAATTTGTTCTTCGTTTGTTCCGGATTGTTCAGGAAAAAATAGTTTGATATGTCTTTATACGCCCATAAGTTGTATGTTTACATTGCACGTCAATGAAGTTGACACTCTTCCCCATCCTTTAAAAATCCATATTTTTATGATTGCAATAATTTGTTCGTTTGTTCCGGAAAGTTCCTAAAAAACGCACATTTCGTTTTGGCAGGACAACGCAAGATTTATTTACACTAGGAGCGTAGATCGACGCCTTTATGGCAACTATATTCTCCACATGAACACATACAACTTTTAAAAAACGTATTTTATCTTTGCAAACAATAATACGTTCTTGGTTAGTTTTATATTTCTTTTTGCGAAGATTTCCATTTATTCCTTTTGTAAAGCCTCGATAATTTTTTCTAGTAGTAGCTAGCGTATAACCCTAACGGGTAGTAAGACGCATTGCTAAAAATATATATATAGTAGTAGCTCTCTCACATTCTTTCAAAACTTGAAAATTTTTTTGTTTAAAGTTTGTTTTTATTTTGTTTGAGTTCCTTAACATGTTTATCTTTATTTCGTTCTGAATTTCTTTTAAAAAATGTGTTTATTTCACGTTGATAGTTTTAAAATTATTATATTTTTATCACTATGCTAAGCTCCGTTTCCTCACCTCAAAGGGATAAAATATAACAAAATTTGTATTTTTTATTTTATAACTTTATTAGTTTGTTCCAGATTATTGTGCATTATATTTTAGTTTGTTAGTTCTCAGATCTCTCTCCTACAATCGCAGAATAAACTAGTGTCACTAGTGATGATTGCCTTTTGTGGGTGCTACCTGTATAGTCACACAGGGCGTCAAGTAAAGAATGTCCCACCATCTGTTTCAAAGTATGAAAATATTGTCTTTGATTCGCTCACTATGCACAAAAAAAGCAATAAAATGTTGGAGCAAGTCATAATACAAAAACTTGGTCTACAACTTATTGCATGCCATAAAACTCATAGTAAAGAAAAGTATTTTTTTAGGCCTCGCTTCGTCCTAAGCTTCAAAATATTGGTTTCGTTTAATTGGGCTGTTGTGAAATTACTGAAAGATACCCGAGATCTTACCTCCTTCTTCCCCCACCCCTCAAGATAGCTCATAGCTAGGTTATCTTAAAGTATTGACATCGCACCCTCCTTTTGTTTGCTACTATTACTGTTATGAAGTAGTAAATAGTACCTTTGACCGCAAAGAGACATGATTGGAAGGAAATGTCAATTATTCCAACTCTGACACGAAGAGGACTAAGAAACTCCTCGACAGTAAAAATTATTTTTTCAAATCAAAGTATACTAACAGGACTTAGAATAAATTTCCAAAAAAAGTGATTAAAAATATCTATAGAATGGCCGAAATTCTAAAAAATTGCTAAAAATTTTCCAAAAAAACCAAACTAAGAAATTAATCAAAAAATCGAAATGAATGCACATGACTAAATCAAACACGTGTCTTTACAAATGGAAAATAAAAAATAGCTATGCACTAAAGTCTTTAAACAGCTAAACTCTTGCATTCTGGTAAATATAATATTGATTTATAAAAATTTAGTTAAAAAAAAAATTCCCATCCCATCGTTTAATTTCAGCGTCTAATCGTTTATGTAGATTTTACAAACATGATAGGAATGCCAGGTCTCCACCGTGGTTCGGATTCCACGTTAAACTGTAGGTCCTTCATTTCATCTCCCAATCACCCTACCATTACACATTAGCTTAAGTGCGTATAACCCGAACGGGTAGTAAGACGCGGTGCTAATAATAATAATAATAATTTACAAACATGACAAACAAATAGGATACATATACTCAATTCACGGTAGGAATTACTCTCCGAAAGTTCTTTTTTCCTACCAATATCCTACTATATAATAGATTTTTGGTAGGGAAAAAGGCCTTTCAGAAAACAATTCCTACGCTGAACAGACTTTAGTTAATTTTCAACATTATCTTATCATTCCTACAACTATTTGATTAAAAACAATAGGTTTGAGTATTTATGGATTATAAAATATCGATATCATTTAAAAATATATTAATTTAACATAAGTGCCTCGATCTTATTCAAACCAGAATGGGCGACCATGAAGTTGGCCCCTCTTCCTCCAATGTAAACATACGATTTGTGGGTTTTTCAAAACAGAACAAGTAAAAACATGTGTCTAACAATCCGGAACAAGCGAGAAACAAACGAATGCAATCAAAACACCATGAATTTTCAAAAGTGTGTGGGGGGGAGATGTTTCCATGAAGTTGGCCCCTCATGAGTAAAGAAAGAGTCAAATTTACGTCCTATTTGTGCAAGAACAAATACACAGCAAACGAAACTTTTTGCGGAACAATTCGGAAAAAACTATATCGCAACAATGAAAATGTCAATTTTCCAAATGTATGGGGAGGGGGGGGGGGTCTACCGTAAAGTTTCTCCCCAATATAATAAGCATATCATTTTTGGGTTTATCAAAATTGAACAAACTAAAATCTTCGCGGAACAATCCAGAACAAAGATTGTAATCATAAAATCTTGACCTTTTCATAATGATAGACCAACTACGGACGTAAATGACGGATATCCAGCCAGAAATGTAACCGAAGAATGAATGGATTGCTCTTTTTGCAAGCTAATCAACAATTCCCGGCCCTTGCTACCCTGATGCTTCATCACTGACCAGCCAACGAAATTATCAAACACTAAGTTCAAACAGTTGACCCAAGGAGTATCAGCTTACGTCTGTGCTTCTGTGCCGACACAACAAGGCTGCTTGACGTACACTACCATAATAAAGCTGAAGTCATGTATCCATGCGAAGCTCTAGAGTTGCGAGTGGTACTAATGCCCGTCCGGCGCTTCACGCCCCTTGTTGGCCGAGGCTTAGGCAATACTACCTTATATCATATTTAGTTTGTATAGACTGTTCTTACTGAGATTACGTGCCAAATATTGTCCATGTATCTTGATTTATTAAATTGCATTACTTCTAATTTCCTCTCTTTTTATTATATTCATGTATATATGTATGTGCGCCACGGGGACTACTAAGGTTGATGTTTATAAAACTAACGACCAGCAACCAAAAAAGACGACATCCCCCTCTCAGTGCAGATTTTCGAAAATATGATCGCGACAAACATTTCGTTCGAAAAATTGATGGTTCGAAAAAATTGATTTTCGACCAAATTACTTTCGATGGTTTTGTATTCGGTGAATTGATTTCGATAAATTGCTTTTCGAATAACTTGTTTTCGAAAAATTAACCTAGACCCCTCGGTGGCGTAGTTGGCTAACGCGCTGGCCGTAGTTGAGCCAGGCTGCTGAGGACGGGGAGATCGAAGTTCGAATCTCGGTCGGGTGAACTGGAATTGGTTTTTACTTAATGGTTTCCACTCTCCCTCACACAAATATGGGTTCACTTCATCTAAATTCAACCTTCCCAATTCCTAACCCATTAGTACATAAGCGTATAAACCGAACAGATAGTAAGACGCGGTGCTATTATTATAATTATTATTATTATTATTATTATTTATTATTATATCACTACAATATGAGGCTAACTATTTCAAGAGACGGCTTAAGAATGATTGTTCAAACAGAAATCTCGCATGGACTGCAGATTACTTGGGTTTCTACTTTCTGTGATAACACTGCTGGAGTAATCGCTGTGTGTTGCGCGAACTGTGGAGGCGGGCTATCACCCGTTCTTGTCAACTAAGCTACACTTACCTACAAAGTTTTGATATGCGAACAAACTTGGAATTTCAGTGCATATTTTTATGACAAACGGAAATCAAGTTATTGATTAAAATATTGCATATTTAAGTCTGAATATGTTTTCTAATCTTAAGTAGGCTCTACATATCTATAAATCGTAGGAATATTAATTTTTATAAATTAATTAGTATCAATAATAAACAATTGCTGAATTGTGTTGATTTTAAGGGAACTTTATGCATATATATATATATATATATATATATATATATATATATATATATATTATATATATATATAGTATGCTTCTAACTACGGTAAAAGGCCAGCTTTATCAAATAGGTATCGTATTAAAGATATTAAATTTCAATTTTCAAATTTTTATTTTAAAGAATGTGGCCTAAAACAGGTTTCGAAAATCGAAAGAATTTAAGTTTCTTACTCTCATAGCTCGTTAATGAAAATACTTAAAAATACATTTATGGTGTGTAACATTTCAGAGAAGGAAAATTATTTTAATGGTGAGAGAAAAAAAATCTGTACTATATCCTTTAAGTATCCACGAATCAACTGTTCCCTAGATAGAGGATCCACGTGACGGAGACAATTGAGAACCATTGCACTTATTGATCCTGGTACCACACCTATTTAGATTAGTAGTAGTAACCTATAAGTGTATTCGTCACCATGTGTGCTAGTGTGACAATTTCAAATATAGAAGTTGTGGCACCTTAAATTAGAGAACCCATTGTGCTATTTAATACGTACGTTCCCATTTTAAAGGTAATTTACTCAGAAATTCCGGCAGATCCGGGTACCACACCTATGTATATTAGTTGTAGGAACCTATAAGTGTATTCGCCACCATGTGTGCTCGTGTGATAATTTAAAATATAGAAGTTGTGACACCTTAAAATACAGACTCCATTGTGCTATTTATTACGTACGTTCCTATTTAAAGGTAATTTACTCCAAAATTCCGGCCGATCCGGGTACCACACCTATGTAGATTAGTGGTAGGCACCTATAAGTGTATTCGCCACCATGTGTACTCGTGTGAAAATTTCAAATATAGAAGTTGTGGCACCTTTAATTAGAGTTTTCCATTTCGCTACGTACGTTCCTATATAAAGGTAATTTACTCCAAACTTCCGGCAGATCTGGGTACCACACCTATGTAGATTAGTTGTATGTACCTATAAGTGTATTCGACACCATGTGTACTCGTGTGACAATTTCAAATATAAAAGTTGTGGCACCTTTAATTAGAGTTTCCATTTCGCTACGTACGTTCCTATATAAAGGTAATTTACTCCAAAATTCCGGCAGATCTGGGTACCAACCTATGTAGATTAGCTGTAGGCACCTATAAGTGTATTCGCTATCATGTGTGCTCGTGTGATAATTTCAAATATAGAAGTTGTGAAACCTTAAAATACAGACGCCATTGTGCTATTTATTACGTACGTTCCTATTTAAAGGTAATTTACTCCATAATTCTGGTAGATCCGGGTACCACACCTATGTAGATTAGTGGTAGGCACCTATAATTGATTTCGCCACCATGTGTGCTATTGTGACAATTTCAAATATAGAAGTTGTGGCACCTTAAATTAGAGACTCCATTGTGGTATTTAACTACTTACGTTCTTATTTAAAGGTAATTTATTACAAACTTCCGGCAGATCTGGGTACCACACCTATGTAGATTAGTTGTAGGCACCTATGAGTGTATTCGCCACCATGTATGCTCGTGTGACAATTTCAAATATAGAAGTTGAGGCACCTTAAAGTAGATACTCCATTGTGCTATTTAACACGTACGTTCTTATTTAAAGGTAATTTACTCCAAACTTCCGGCAGATCTGGGTACCACACCTATGTAGATTAGTTGTGGGCACCTATGAGTGTATTCGCCACCATGTGTGCTCGTGTAACAATTTCAAATATAGAAGTTGTGGCACCTTAAATTAGAGACTCCATTGTGCTATTTAATACGTACGTTAATATTTAAATGTAATTTACTCCAAAATTCCGGAAGATCTGTATACCACACCTATGTAGATTAGCTGTAGGCACCTATAAGTGTATTCGCTATCATGTGTGCTCGTGTGATAATTTCAAATATAGAAGTTGTGAAACCTTAAAATACAGACGCCATTGTGCTATTTATTACGTACGTTCCTATTTAAAGGTAATTTACTCCATAATTCTGGTAGATCCGGGTACCACACCTATGTAGATTAGTGGTAGGCACCTATAATTGATTTCGCCACCATGTGTGCTATTGTGACAATTTCAAATATAGAAGTTGTGGACCTTAAATTAGAGACTCCATTGTGGTATTTAACACTTTCGTTCTTATTTAAAGATAAATTACTCCAAAATTCCGGCAGATCTGGGTACCTTACCTATGTAGATTAGTGGTAGTCACCTATGAGTGTATTCTCCAGCATTTCTGCACGAGTGACAATTTCAATTATAGAAGTTGTGGCACCTTAAATTAGAGACTCCATTGTGCTATTTAATACGTACGTTCCTATTTAAAGGTAATTTACTCCAAAATTCTGGCAGATCCGGGTACCACACCTATGTGGATTAGTGGTAGGCACATATGAGTGTATTCTCCAGCATTTCTGCACGTGTGACAATTTCAATTATAGAAGTTGTGGCACCTTAAATTAGAGACTCCATTGTGCTATTTAATACGTACGTTCCTATTTAAAGGTAATTTACTCCAAAATTCTGGCAGATCCGGGTACCACACCTATGAAGATTAGTGGTAGGCACCTATAATTGTATTCGCCACCATGTGTGCTCGTGTGACAATTTAAAATATAGAAGTTGTGGCACCCTTAATTAGAGTTTCCATTTCGCTACGTACGTTCCTATTTAAAGGTAATTTACTCCAAAATTCCGGCATATCTGGGAACCACACCTATGAAGATTAGTTGTAGACACCTATCAGTGTATTCGCCACCATGTGTGCTAGTGTGACAATTTCAAATATAGAAGTTGTGGCACCTTAAATTAGAGACTCCATTGTGCTATTTAATACGTACGTTCCTATTTAAAGGTAATTTACTCCAAAATTCTGGCAGATCCGGGTACCACACCTATGTGGATTAGTGGTAGGCACATATGAGTGTATTCTCCAGCATTTTTGCACGTGTGACAATTTCAATTATAGAAGTTGTGGCACCTTAAATTAGAGACTCCATTGTGCTATTTAATACGTACGTTCCTATTTAAAGGTAATTTACTCCAAAATTCTGGCAGATCCGGGTACCACACCTATGAAGATTAGTGGTAGGCACCTATAATTGTATTCGCCACCATGTGTGCTCGTGTGACAATTTCAAATATAGAAGTTGTGGCACCCTTAATTAGAGTTTCCATTTCGCTACGTACGTTCCTATTTAAAGGTAATTTACTCCAAAATTCCGGCATATCTGGGAACCACACCTATGAAGATTAATTGTAGGCACCTATGAGTGTATTCGCCACCATGTGTGCTCGTGTGACAATTTCAAATATAGAAGTTGTGACACCTTAAATTAGAGATTCCATTGTGCTATTTAATACTTACGTTCCTATTTAAAAATAATTTACTCCAAAGTTCCGGCAGATCCGGGTACCACACCTATGTAGGCTAGTTGTAGACACCGATCAGTGTATTCGCCACCATGTGTGCTCGTGTGACAATTTCAAATATAGAAGTTGTGACACCTTAAATTAGAGATTCCATTGTGCTATTTAATACTTACGTTCCTATTTAAAAATAATTTACTCCAAACTTCCGGCAGATCCGGGTACCATACCTATGTAGGCTAGTTGTAGACACCTATAAGTGTATTCGCCACCATTTGTGCTCGTGTGACAATTTCAAATATTGAAGTTGTGGCACCTTAAATTAGAGACTCCATTGTGCTATTTAATACGTACGTTCCTATTTAAAGGTAATTTACTCCAAACTTCCGGCAGATCCGGTTACCATACCTATGTAGATTAATTGTAGTCACCTATGAGTGTATTCGCCACCATGTGTGCTCGTGTGACAATTTCAAATATAGAAGTTGTGGCACCTTAAAGTAGAGACTCCATTGTGCTATTAAATACGTACGTTCCCATTTAAAGGTAATTTACTCCAAAATTCCGGCAGATCTGAATACCATACCTATGTAGATTAATTGTAGTCACCTATGAGTGTATTCGCCACCATGTGTGCTAGTGTGAAAATTTCAAATATAAAAGTTGTGGCACCTTAAATTAGAGACCCATTGTGCTATTTAATACGTACGTTCCCATTTAAAGGTAATTTAATCCAAAATTCCGGCCAATCTGGGTACCACACCTATGTAGATTAGTTGTAGGCACATATAAGTGTATTCGCCACCATGTGTGCACGTGTGACAATTTCAAATATAGAAGTTGTGCCACCTTAAATTATAGACTCCATTGTGCTATTTAATACGTACGTTCCTATTTAAGGTAATTTACTCCAAACATTCCGTCAGATCCGGGTACCACACCTATGTAGATTAGTGGTAGGCACCTATAAGTGTATTCGCCACCATGTGTACTCGTGTGACAATTTCAAATATAGAAGTTGTGGCACCTTAAATTAGAGACTCCATTGTGCTATTTAATACGTACGTTCCTATTTAAAGGTAATTTACTCCAAATTCCGGCATATCGGGAACCACACCTATGAAGATTAGTTGTAGACACCTATCAGTGTATTCGCCACCATGTGTGCTAGTGTGACAATTTCAAATATAGAAGTTGTGGCACCTTAAATTAGAGACTCCATTGTGCTATTTAATACGTACGTTCCTATTTAAATGTAATTTACTCCAAACTTCTGGCAGATCGGGTACTACACCTATGTAGATTAGTGGTAGGCACGTATAAGTGTATTCGCCACCATGTGTGCTAGTGTGAAAATTTCAAATATAGAAGTTGTGGCACCTTAAAGTTAGAGAATCCATTGTGCTATTTAATACGTACGTTCCTATTTAAAGGTAATTTACTCCAAACTTCCGGCAGCTCCGGGTACCACACCTATGTAGATTAGTTGTAGGTACCTAGAAGTGTATTCGCCACCATGTGTACTCGTGTGACAATTTCAAATATAGAAGTTGTGGCACCTTAAATTAGAGACTCCATTGTGCTATTTAATACGTACGTTCCTATTTAAATGTAATTTACTCCAAACTTCTGGCAGATCGGGTACCACACCTATGTAGATTAGTGGTAGGCACCTATAAGTGTATTCGCCACCATGTGTGCTAATGTGACAATTTCAAATATAGAAGTTGTGGCACATTAAAGTAGAGATTCCATTGTGCTATTTAATAAGTACGTTCCTATTTAAGGTAATTTACTCCAAACTTCCGGCCAATCTGGGTACCACACCTATGTAGATTAGTGGTAGGCACCTATAAGTGTATTCACCACCATGTGTGCTAGTGTGACAATTTCAAATATAGAAGTTGTGGCACCTTAAATTAGAGAACCCATTGTGCTATTTAATACGTACGTTCCCATTTAAAGGTAATTTACTCCAAAATTCCGGCCAATCTGGGTATCACACCTATGTAGATTAGTGGTAGGCACCTATGAGTGTATTCGCCACCATGTGTGCTAGTGTGACAATTTCAAATATAGAAGTTGTGGCACATTAAATTAGAGACTCCATTGTGCTATTTAATAAGTACGTTCCTATTTAAAGGTAATTTACTCCAAACTTCCGGTAGATCCGGGTACCACACCTATGTAGATTAGTTGTAGGCACCTATAATTGTATTCGCCACCATGTGTGCTCGTGTGACATTTCAAATATAGAAGTTGTTGCACCTTAAATTAGAGACTCCATTGTGCTATTTAATACGTACGTTCCCATTTAATTGCAATTTGCTCCAATATTCCGTCCAATCTGGGTACCACACCTATGTAGATTAGTGGTAGGCACCTATAAATGTATTCGCCACCATGTGTGCTAGTGTGACAATTTCAAATACAGAAGTTGTGGCACCTTAAATTAGAGACTTCATTGTGGTATTTAACACTTACGTTCTTATTTAAAGGTAATTTATTACAAACTTCCGGCAGATATGGGTACCACACCTATGTAGATTAGTTGTAGGCACCTATGAGTGTATTCGCCACCATGTGTGCTAGTGTGACAATTTCAAGTATAGAAGTTGTGGCACATTAAAGTAGAGACTCCATTGTGCTATTTAATACGTACGTTCCTATTTAAAGGTAATTTACTCCAAACTTCCGGCAGATCCGGGTACCACACCTATGTAGATTAGTTGGAGGCACCTATAATTGTATTCGCCACCATGTGTGCTCGTGTGACAATTTCAAATATAGAAGTTGTGGCACCTTAAATTAGAGACTCCATTGTGGTATTTAACACTTACGTTCTTATTTAAAGGTAATTTATTACAAACTTCCGGCAGATCTGGGTACCACACCTATGTAGATTAGTTGTAGGCACCTATGAGTGTATTCGCCACCATGTGTGCTCGTGTGACAATTTCAAATATAGAAGTTGAGGCACCTTAAAGTAGAGACTCCATTGTGCTATTTAACACGTACGTTCTTATTTAAAGGTAATTTACTCCAAACTTCCGGCAGATCTGGGTACCACACCTATGTAGATTAGTTGTAGGCACCTAAGAGTGTATTCGCCACCATGTGTGCTCGTGTAACAATTTCAAATATAGAAGTTGTGGCACCTTAAATTAGAGCTCCATTGTGCTATCTAATACGTACGTTAATATTTAAATGTAATTTACTCCAAAATTCCGGAAGATCTGTATACCACACCTATGTAGATTAGTTGTAGGCACCTATATGTGTATTGGCCACCATGTGTGCTAGTGTGACAATTGCAAATATAGAAGTTGTGGCACCTTAAATTAGAGACTCCATTGTGCTATTTAATACTTACGTTAATATTTAAATCTAATTTACTCCAAAATTCCGGCAGATCTGGGTACCACACCTATGTAGATTAGTTGTAGGCACCTATATGTGTATTCGCCACCATGTGTGCTAGTGTGACAATTACAAATATAGAAGTTGTGGCACCTTAAATTAGAGACTCCATTGTGCTATTTAATACGTACGTTCCTATTTAAAGGTAATTTACTCCAAAATTCCGGCAGATCCGGGTACCACACCTATGTAGATTAGTTGTAGGCACCTATATGTGTATTCGCCACCATGTGTGCTCGTGTGTCAATTTCAAATATAGATGTTGTGGCACCTTAAATTAGAGTCACCATTCTGTTATTTAACACGTACGTTCCTATTTAAAAGTAATTTACTCCAAAATTCCGACAGATCCGGGTACCACACCTATGTAGATTACTTGTAGGCACTCATTAGTGTACTCGCCACCATATGTGTTCATGTGTCAATTTCAAATATATTTGTTGTGGCATCTTAAATTAGAGTAACAGTGTGGTAGTATCAAACATAGTATATGTGGCACCTTAAATTAGACGGTTCATGGCGTTATTTAAAATCTAAATTCAACTTTAAATGTTATTTTCTCTAGATTTCCGGCAGATCTGAGTACTACACCTATGTAGATTAGTTGTAAGCATCTATAAATGTAATCTTCACCGTATGGGTTCGTTTTGCAATTTCCAATTTAGAAGATGTTTTACCTTAAAATGAATTACCTATAGCTAATTTTTGTGTTAAAGATTCAAAGACCATTTATTAAAAATGTTCTGAATACTCATAATTAGCCTATCTATGTTCGTTTTATACAATTCTTGCGTTACTATCATTAATGTAACGACCAATAATTTGAATAATAGGGATACCATTAAAATAAAATCCCACAATTAAGGCCCAGACACAGACTCCGTATCCGTAGGTCCGTGGTCCGTACTCCGTGCTCCAGGTCCGTAAGAAATTCTACACGCGATCACAGTCTCCGTATCCGTAATCACGTGACCGTTTCAACCAATGAGGTCGTAAGAGAATTCATCCAATCAAAAAATTCGAAAGAAAATAGTCTACAGCACAGAGCGCGCGTCAAGCAGTCAGCTGATCAAAGAAACCAAAAACAACTTTGTTGAGAAAACTTGTCTGCCAAAATATTCTCTAAGTTGACTCCATCTTAACTTACATTCTTCATCTGCACAAATATTTTTTTAAACCATATATTAAATTTTTACAATTATTTATACACTTTTCAATAGCCCTAAATTATTCTCAAAGATACACTAGAAGAATCCAACCTGGTTCAGAAACTGAATGGTATAAAGCGTCACTTTCGTGTTGTACTGGCCTGCTGAAGACGAGATCGGGGTTTGAATCCTAGTTGGCTCTACTGAAGGTGGTGTTTTTCAAAATGGTTTCCCACTTTCCTTCCATGTAAATGTGGGTAATTACCTCTAAAATGCTTTCGTCCTCGTCCCTATACCATTAGAGTAATTATCTATATACATATATGCCTGAACAAGTAGGACAGTGTATGATACAAAAAAATAGAAGACTACATTTGGGATATTTGAAAAGATTAATAATTAATTTGTCACTGTGTCTTACTACCCGTTTGGGTTGTACACTTAAGTATTAATTTTGCTAATGGGTTGGGAATTTGGAAGGTTGTATTTAGAGGAAGTGAACCCACATTTGACGGAGGAAGAGTGAAAAACTATCTAGGAAACCCCCCAGTTCACCTGAGCGAGATTCGAACCTTGATCTCCCCATCTTCGGCAGTAAAGATCAACACAAATCTAGTGCGTTAAATAACTACACCACCGAGGCGGGTATTTAACAAGATACTTTTATGTGCTAAAAAAGCAGAATTATTTAAAAAACAACTTTAGGCTTTTCCTGACATATTAGGTAGCCCCTATGAGTGGTGCTGCCCTTTGCGGCTATCCCAAACTTAAAAGTCCTATTTCAATATTAATTACATGTGTCAATGTACACCAGGGGAAAGAATACCACCCAATCTGGCTAGAGTGGTTTAGATTCCACTCATGCGAACATGTACCTAGCTCAGGTGGATTTTCTGAGTGCCTAAAACAGGTCTAGGCATAGTACAATATATGAACAGATACATTCGTTCAAATTCGGTCGGGTGCAGTGAAGGTAGGTTTTCCACTCTCACTGTACACAAATGCAGGTGCACTTATTCAGAATTCAATCTTCCTGATTCCTTCCTCTGAATTCAACCCTTCTGATCTCTAACCCATTAGTAATTTGTATACAGGCCTATAAACTGAATAGGTAGTAAGACGTGCTAAGAAAAAAAGAATGGTTTGTATTACAGAAGTACAAACATGTCTCTAGTTCAGATGAATTTTCTATGAGTGCCTATAAAGGACTGGGCTTAAAAAACAGAGAGGTTTGGGTTCCAATATTACAGATATGTTTCTAACTCAGGTGGATTTTCTAACTGCCTAAAAAAAAGGAGTCACCCTGATAAAAAAAAATACTAGTAGAAACTATTTATGGGTACATTTTTTTCCCTAGTTTTCATAAATAAACGCAACATTTAAAAAAAGTGGTTTGGCTTCCAAAGTAAAAGTAGGCCTACTTGTAGCCAAAACGTTTCCTCGTATTTCGATGATTTCTGAAATACTTAGCCAGGCATTTTCCTTTCTTAAAGCGTCTTTAAACTCTTTAAGTTTTTTACTAAACAAAACAGGCCTTTGCCGAACACAATCAATAAGAAGAGAATCCATTTCAAAATCGCTAGTATTCATATTTATCAATTAGATAAAATGTAATGACGCTAGTAAATGGAGTATAAACCAAATAATAGGGGTGTTGAACCTACAAATGCAAAGCCAATATTTCTGAGAACTTGATATTTCTCAGAAAACACTTTCCTAGAAGCCGCTCTTCCCGGGGTGTTTAGATTTTTAAAAATATTTCTGAAATAGGTCCGCGTGTAGCCATCTTTTCATTTTGTATATGTTTCCATAGCGACGGATTCTATCACTGCTATTCTTTCTTTATTTCAAGGCGCATGCGCATATTTACTCGGCTGTGATTGGTAGTCCGTATAAACGAGTCCGTAGAAAGTTAAAGTTGGGCAACTTCTACCATTAAAATAAAATCTCAACATTAATAATAATATATTATTCATGATATTTAATGTTTTGCAGTTTTTATATATTCAAAATAACATATTAAATCATTAACTTATTCCAATCCTTCTGAATAAATTGGTTATTTTATTAATTTTTAGCTTGTCTTACTTAATTCCTTATAATTTCTGATACTGCCATCTATTGTCTTAACTTAAAACGTACTTTATTATTTCTCGTTTTTAGTGCCCTCTAATGGTTTATTTATAAACTAATAGTTATATCTGGTTTCATAGTTTGATGTTGTCACCCTGCGCATTTCTTGTTTTCCCCTAAAATAAACGTTTATGTGGTTGTGGCTAAGTTCAGTAAAGTGTATTATGTTTGTAAATTTCAACGATATATTGTAGTACCAACCTTGTATTTGGAAATTGTCCAAGGAATAATTAAAAATTTCCATAATTTTCTTAGAATTACGTAGGAAAAGATTTCAACTTGCTTTAAACCTGCCTTACGAGATTACGGAGCACTGTGATGATTTTTAATAATCCCCTAGTTTTATTATTACTATTACTATTAGTATTCTTAAAATCATTAAAAAATAATATTATTAGTTGTGGTTTTGTGAATCTACCTTTTTTTTTATATGTATTTTGTGGGGTGTTAGTAATGGCCGCCTTGGCGGCAGGTTAGTTTTAGTTGCTGTTACCCTGGGATATTAACTATTTAAGGTGGTTCCCTGGTAGCTTACATTTTTGGAGAAAAAAATTATGAAAAAAAACAAAAAAATATCTTAGATTTATTATTACACTAATCTGTGCACTATTTTATTACTTACCTTATATTATTGCATTCCAATTTCTACCGTTAAATTTTTTATTTTGGCCTATTTTCATTTATTATATATTTCTTCTCGGGGATCCATCTTGATTAGGTAAGTAGTTCGCGATCCCGCCACACGAGCGTGTTGCCAGGCAAACATGTCTGCCACGCGATTGTAGAATATAAAGGAAGATGAATATATATTTTTTTAAATTTATTATTATTATTTTCTGGCGAGTATTTTTTGTCATGGAGGGAGGCTATAATTGTTTTGTAATTGTTTTAGTAATCATAATTATGTTATTGTTAATTTTAAGCGTTATCCCTAATGTTGTACTTGGTATAAAAAGGCTAGTTTAAGAGTTAGAATTTTTTTTGCTGGAATATTACCACCATTTTGGGCAACTTTTGGGTAATTTGTGGAAGACGCTCGGAAAGAGGGACCGGGTGGGAGGATTCCGGAGAACACATTGGGTTTTTAAGTGATGGAGGTGAGAGGACGTGCTGTTTTTGAGTCCGTCGCCATCCAAGGCAATCTACACATATTATAAACTATTATTGCCTGTTAAGAAGGTGCAGACCGAAGTAAAGCTGGAAAAAAGGACTTAATTTGATGTTTTATTATTGGGTTTTTACTACATTTGCCAAAATATAATAATTTATTTCACGCGAGTGTAAGCGTGTGTTTGGATACCATTTTGGAGATTCGACTGACTACAACAAAAAACTTAAATGGTGAGCCTGGTCCTTTTCAGGATAAACTTCATTTTTGTTGCTGTTACTTGTAACATGTATTTCCTCCTGAATTTGTTAAAGAAAATTCTCGGATCTACCCAGGAAAGTAAGTATATTTGGTCCCGTGACCAGGATAGCTAAAGATATCAACCGCTAAGCTGCTCCTCAAGGGGATATGACACGTCCATTAACCTGCAGTACCACTTTTGTATTTTGAACTTTTTTGATGCCAAAGTTTTGTACTTTTTGTACCGTTTTGTACCAAAAATAAAAAGTTTTGTACCCGGACCCGTTTGGAGTAATGATCATATCAAAATGGTGACTCCAGGTTAATGATGTTTTACCACTTTAGAATTTTGAACTTTTTTGATGACAAAGTTTTATTAGTGCTAAGTGTATTTTTGTACAGGTATGTTTATTTCGTGCTCTCCGAAAGCTAAGCTGTGGTAGTACTTTAACAAGTACATTTTATTTTTTTTTTTATTTTTGTAAATGTTCCATAACTTCATGGAGGCAACGACGGAGCTGGTTGGGATGGGTCGATTAAGCTGTACATTGTCTATAATTTGATGGTCATACCAAATTCCTTCCACATGCACCCAGTAGAAGTTTCCCCGAACCACTTAGAATAATTAATATTAGTCCTTTGGTAGTTTTTCTTAGGTAATATTCTCGTCTATTAGAGGCGACCTTCAGGTTAGTGAGCAAAATTGTTAAACCCTCTTGGTCACAGATCTACAACTCTAGGAAGAAAGGGGAAAGAGTATTCATTAATAAATAATATTCGGACATTTTTAGCTTTTATGACTACATAAACATTCCTTATATAATTTATTTAGTTCTAAATGCATAAGTATTAACGTGTAAAATTCAATTTTCTCCAATATTAAATAATTGTAAGCTATGACGTAATACCCCCACAATACCATATTGTGGGTATTCATTGCTTATATCGATGTCATTCTACCCCAGAACTACTCAGAGTGCTTTTCTCTATAAATTCAATTGTTTATTGCAATTATAGCCGTCGCATAGCAATATAATAAATCTTAGTGGTGTCTTTTCGGAGCACCATTAAAGATGTCAATTTGTGATTGTGATCAAGAAATTCAGATAAATTATTTATTAAACCAAAATGAGCCAAGGATGTTTCGGCGGATTATGCGGAGGGCTAGGCCAGCGTGTCCGTGGAGCGTTTCGCAGTATCCGGGCACGCCTGATTCGCCGAGATTTACGCAACGGTAAGTCACAAACTTTCATCAATAAGGTATTTAGATTTTTTACATCAAATTGTTGCTACACATATAATATTATCTGTACTTACATGAACATCACGTTGTTACAAATTCAATGTTATCTGAACATAGTATAATCAAAAATAATTTAAACAAACAAAAATATTTCTATTTATTTAAATTTTATTTATTGTACAATTAAATTTTATTTTGTTTATTTGAAGTAAATGCAAAGATTATTGCCTAGGAAGATTTCACCACTAAGAAAAGTTTGCCAGATTAATAAGTAAAGAGATACTTTGTTATCTCAAATAAATAATTAGAAATGAAATAGACGTAGAAACACTTAAATGTGGCAGTACTCGTAAGTAATTAAGTAATTTGTTTTTTTAAGACAGACTGTGCTTTAAGACATGTCTAAAGCTAAGTACATATACGACAAATATGAATGTACAAGATGCTGTTCAAGAAAGTGTATAATATTATAGTTACATCGATAGGATAAAATAACACAAACAATGTTGTCTGTATTTACAATACAATGACGTTATTACTAATCAAACAATGTTGTTTGTATTTACGTTTCCATTAGTTGTTACTACACACAAACAGTGTTGTCTATATTTATATTACCATATGTTGTTACTACTCACACAATGTTGTCTCTATTTACATTACCATCAGTTGTTACTAAACATGTACACAACTATCAGGTGAGAGATTACCCCAAAGTGAATGTGTTCTATTCTATATTGAGGGTGAAGGTTTACGCAACCTTATTTTTAATATAAAAACCAGTCACAGGTAATTCCTACCTCGACATGCCTACCTTTTGGCCTCTGCCTCTATTTGAAGAAGATTAAAACGAATTCATCTTCCATCAAGATGGGGCACCGCCTCACTTCCGCTTGGCTGTACCTGAACAAACATATTATCTGGGAGCTGGCTTGGTCGTGACCGTACCGACGATGTGTCGTGGGGCAGATAGCCAGCTCAATCACCGGACTGAACTCCATACGATTTCTTGATGTTGGGTTATGTGAAAAACAAAATATTTGTCACACCTCTGCCACGATCTTTGCTGGAGCTGAGGCAGAGAATCACAGCCATCGTTGAGTCCGTCACCGCCGACACACTAAACAAAGTGTGCGAAGCGTTTTCCGCCGTAGTAATGGAGGAGCACATTTTGAGTCACTTTAAACTGCGAAAAAGCTTCCAGGGTTTCTGTATCGACTGGAAAATGTTTCCAGTTAATCGGGTGCACCTTTCCTTTCTTATAACTTTTCGAAAGTGTAAAGATCATTTTTGCTCACCTGTATATAGTTCTTAGCTATTAAGAGCATTGTTTTATTTTTAAATTAGTTGCTAAACCGATCAAGTTTGAATATATGTTAATCTGAGTATATTGATATATGAATGTGTGTGTGCCTTAATGTTTTTTTTGTTTTGTTTTCCCTCGCCCTACTATATTTAGTTCTATTTTCCTCATTTATTTTATTTTAAAAAGTTCATTAATATTCAATTATGTATGTGGGTAATATATATAGATATATATTTGTAATTGTATTATAAATCAGTTTTTATTAGGCCTACTTAAGTATTAAATGTCCATTCTTTATTATTAAGGGATTAAGTGTTAGAAGAGGCACTGTTCTTAAACTAATGCATACCGTCACAGTAAGCTTACAGGGTAAGGCGTTGGACTATGGTGGTGTACAAGCTATAATAAATAAATGTCAAAACTCAGATCAGTAACTTGCGAAAGGTTGAGGAATGGTCTATTGTGATGTGAGAGGCTAAAAAGTTCTTAAAAATCATTACGTCCATGGTTTAGCTACAAAAAAAAATTAGAAGAAGAAAAATGCTTATTGATTAATTGGGTATAGATGAACCTATTATTGAGTTAAATAAAAAAAATTAAATTGTATTTAAAGTGCAAAAGATTGGCTTTCTAACCATAGCATAGACATGGTAAAAGAAATGGTTTATATCACATATACAAGAGTTTTAGAAACAACGCAAATAATGTTTCCCCTGTAAACATAGTAAGCCTTTGTGAGTTTTACCGATTGGAACCACACTATTGTAAGTGAAGAGTTAAACAGATCCAATGAAATGTATTTTGCCATTAACTCAAGCATATCAATTGATGATTTGTTCCTCGTAAAAGTGAGAAATCTAAAGACACAGCTCAGATAAAGGATCATGTTGAAAGTAAAACAATAGTGGACGTTGATGATTTGTCTGAAAGTGAAACATAAAATGAACCTTAACAGATTAAGAGTTTCCGTGTGACAAAAGCTTTTTTAAACCTTATGGGTGCTAGATTAGTTTTTCAGGCTTCAATAGATTGAAAGTTGTCAATACAACATTGCTATCTTTGGCCATAACCAGTTGTTCAAATGAAAGAGCTATGAGCCGAGTTAGAATAATAAAAAAATCAGGCTCAGGTCTGCGATGGGAGATGCATGGTTTTCGAACCTTATGGTTCTAGCTTCAGAGAAAGACTTGTTAGAGTCAATACTTAATGAAGAAATAATTGATGCCTTTTCTTTATCGTCATCGCAAAGAAAGATGTTGCTGTGCCAAATATAAGCAAAAGAAATAGGACTTCATCAAACCATTATTGATTTAATTTTTTATTCCTTACAAGACACTGTATTCACAATTTTTCCAATATGGCATCCGTAAATCGCATGGATCAGAAGGGGTTTGCATTTTTCTCGTGCAGATCTTGTCTAAAATAATCATTTATAATACCATTTTATTCTGGGACAAAATTAAAAGCTACCAGCCTTGATAGAATAAGGAGAATGGATGATAGAGCGTGGACACTGGTTGATAGGATGTTGATACTGGTTGATGTGGAGATTAGTTGATAGGATGTGAATACGGGTTAATATAGAGAAAGGTTGATGGGAATTTAATACGGTTTGATGAATATACTGGTTGATAGGGTACGAATACTGTTAGCTAAGTTGTTTTGTCTGGTAGATAAGATGTGGAGTAAAGCTGAGGGTCAGTTGATTAATACTTTGTTTTCCTATTTAGATGGAAACTTTTGTTTGTTTTGAGATATGAACTATTTGATCATTTATTATATTAGACCATTATTTCTGCAGCAAAGAATTTTTTCTTGTAAAACACACGTGGTTTATGTTTGGAATTCATACCTTTTGTAAACCTAAATTTACTGTTTTCAAATGTCATACTTTCAGAAGTGAATAATAAATCTTGTTGGGGTTTAATTATTTCTTATGATCATGTGAGTATATAAACTCACTCAAGTTCCAATAACCGTAATATTTATTGGTGGTTTATTTAAAACACGTTTAGAATTTGTGTCTAATTAAAATATAAAATATTGAGTATCGTTTATTGTCCTTAATAAGAAATCATTATAGTTAGGCAATTTTGAATGAATTGGTTATTCAAATCTTTTCAATTGAGCTAAGTATAGAAGTACTTAGTAGCGATTTTTTTACAATAAGTACTCCAAAAACTACCAATCAAATAGTTCTGTTCATATTATTCTAAATATAAGCAAAATTATTAAACGTTTTGCTAGCCAACTTTTAGCCTTTTTTTATAAAACCATTAGTTGTAAATGCAAGCTTTATACTTTATCATCGCTTAAATAGCTTTTTATTACTCAATATAATATTGTTCTGGTGACGGTTTGTTGCAGTTGATGATGAGCGACAAGGGGGCACCCCTAACACCGCTGGGTGCCCGGACGATGGGCTGCCATCGTCCACTCAACCTGTTCGGGATGAACATTTTTTTCCAGGGGAATTGACGGCCGCCACCAGTGTACAAAAGGACAAGAGAAAACATAAACGGAATGGTAAGTATAGGTCAGAAAGTCAGTCACCTTCCCTATCAAGACAAGAAGATCCATTTGAGAGAACATCGTTAAGTCAGCCACCTTCCGGATCAAGCCAACAAGACCATTCTTCTCTGGAACTGGTAGCGTCATCATCAGGAACAACTTTCCTTCATGGTAACATTGTAAGACCGTCCAGTCGGTCCAGTCCACCTTCCGTGTCAGGTCAACAAGGTTCTACCTTCAGTACGGAGCATTCCAAGTCAATGATGTTGACTCAAGAAGCTATTGCTCACATGCAGAAAACATCTGTATTCGATGATAAGACTCGTTATCTTTTAATGAAGGCGTGTGAGTATTACAAGATAGAACAATTGGTAAGTAAATCCAATAGGGAGTCAGCCACCTTCAAAGAGTCAGCCACCTTCAGGGAGTCAGCCACCTTCAAGGAGTCAGCCACCTTCAAGGAGTCAGCCACCTTCAAGGAGTCAGCCACCTCTAGAAAGTCAGCCAACTCCAGAAAGTCAGCCACCTCCAGAAAGTCATCCACCTCCAGGGAGTCAGCCACCTCCAGTCAGTCAGCCACCTCCAGAAAGTCAGCCACCTCCAGAAAGTCATCCACCTCCAGGGAGTCAGCCACCTCCAGAAAGTCAGCCACCTCCAGAAAGTCAGCCACCTCCAGTCAGTCAGCCACCTCCAGTGATTCAGCCACCTCCAGGGAGTCAGCCACCTCCAGTCAGTCAGCCACCTCCATGGAACCAGCCACCTCCAGAAAGTCATCCACCTCCAGGGAATCATCTACCTCCAGTGAGTCAGCCACCTCCAGTGAGTCAGCCACCTCCATGGAACCAGCCCCCTTCAGGGAATCATCCACTTCCAGGGAACCAGCCTCATCTTCTAGAAATCCATCTCAAGAGGATGGTAGAGATACATTGGTAAGTCGTTCTTCTGGGGTTTTTGAGGATTCATTCATTTTTTCTGACAATAGACCCCACTCATCACGCTCCTATGCAAAGGCAAGAAGGCGCTATCAGGCTTCACCAATGGATAGGAGCCTGATGAGGTTAATTGAGTTTAGATCGCCACCAAATTTGTGGACCTTAATTCATATATGCAGACGCTTCCCTTATTTATTCAAACACCTTCCAAACAGGCTATTTATTAAAGGACTTCATCCATCTATCATTAAGAAACAACGCCAAGAAGAAAATTCAAGTAAGGACAGGTCGTATACACCTTCTCCGCTTAGCTACGTACATACTGTGGCATTATCGTAAATATGGACACTCAGGCAGTCATTTAAATAAAATAAATAAGGAACGTGTTGGAATAAAGAATTAGAATGAATACGGATCAACTCATGTATACACGAGGACATTTTTGGAATATCTTAAAAACGGCTCTTAAATCAAATAGTAGTGGGTAAGAATAGATAAGAGACGAATTGGAATTAATAAAGAAAGACAAGACCGAATAAATATGTAGGATTTAGTTGGAATAATAAATTATAGTGTCGGGATTATTAAGAAATGATTCGGAATAATTTTGGATTATTAGGTCAGAAAAATAAAATATAGTTTGAATTAGTTAGAATTAATAATGAACTCATCGATTCATTACAGGGCGAATAAAAATAAATAAAGAACTTGTAGGAATAAATAGTAGGGAGAAATTTGGCATACATAAATTATAACAAGGCACGATAAATAGCGAAGATTGAGTCAAAATAAATATTGAGTAGAATGATTTAGAAAATATTCCGAATAAATAATATTGTCTTATTATTAAAAGATTGTAATAAAAAATAAAAAGTATAAAATTACAACTAATAAGGCTCATCAGAATAAATAAGTTAAAATTCCAAATGAATAAGTAATAAGTCAGAAAAAATAAAGAACGAACATTATAGAGGAAGCGGTCAGAATAAATACGTAATAAGTCGAATTTAAAAATATATGAGTCAGAATATTTAAAAGGGAATGATTTGGAATGAATAAGGGATGAGTCTATATATATGTGTGTGTATAGTGAATAAAAAACTAGTCTTGATAAATTAGGAATGAGTTGGGATATTTTAAGAAGAATGTTTGAGAATAGATAAATAACAGCACAGAAAATAATAAAAGAGTGAGAAACAATATTATCATCAACATAAGGAACTGTTTCCGGCCTGTGGCCGGTTCTGTTTAGTAAAATGCCTCATCTCCCTCCTGTACTCTCTTCTAATCTGCTCCTCTCACTTGCACACTTGTTGCTGTCTGTTCCTTCCATCTTGTTCTTGGTCCTCGTTGTCGTCTCTTCCCTACATACTTCACATTCAATAATCTTCTTGGAATCCTCTCTCTTACCATCCTAATTACATGTCCATACCATCTAATCCTAGCTTCCTCTATTATCTCATGTACATCAACTCTAGATCTTACTTCTTCATTCCTGATCCTATCTCTTCTGGTGCTCCTCAAAAACTTCATTCCCATGGCTTTCACTTTCCTTTCTCTTTTATCCAAAGGCCAAGTTTCCGTTGCATAAATTACTATTGGTTTATGCGGTACTTCCCTACACTTACTTACACAATAACACTTGTTTACAAAGTTAAACATATTTTTGGCAAAAAGAAATGTCTGACTATGATTGTATATTTATGCTAAATTCAAATATGTAACTAGTTTTTTTCTACCATGCATGGATTTTTAGTGATATAATAGTCTAATTCTGAAAAAATGTACTTAATCACATACCGGTACATTTAAAACATTATTAATATAAACTAAAAAGTGACAGTTGATTATTTTCTATTATAATTAGCTTCTGAAACATCCCTCTTAAGTGCCAGCAATAGTTTGCGATCATACAGAACTCCTCTTTCCCATGATCAAAATGTCTTGTTGGAAATGTTCCTCGCTGAGGTTCTTGAGGAAGAAATTTAAATGATAGTCCAAGAAATGAATTTTAAGCAACAATTACACCCCATATCTTTGACTTACTGCAAGAGTTAATCCACATTGTGATTGTAGTTCTATGCTATAAAGTTTTCCAAAAATGTTTCTGTTAACACCTAAGAATGATCCACATGCTGTATTATCAAATTGGCTCACTATATCATCAAGTTAGTATAAATATAGAGTAACGCGTTATAGATAAAGAACGAATAGGTATAAAAATAATTATATGATGTTCTTTAACTAAAAAAAAGTCCGAATGAATAATCAACAATTCAAAATTAATAATAAATTTGTAAGAGTAAATAAGAAGTATTGCGTTTAAATAATTAAGGTACGTGTCACAATAGATATGGATCAAGTAGGAATTAAGATGAAAAGAGTCAGACATAATTAGGAGGAACGAGTTTCATTAAATCCAAAACGGGTAAGAATAAATAAGGAGCAAATCTGAATAAATAAAGAATAAAAAGAGGGAAATAAAAGTTTAAAAGTCAGATTAAATAAGGAACAAGTCGTAAAAGTAATAATTTGATCAGAATGGATTACGTATTGAATCAGAATAAATATAAAATGAGTAAGAATAGAAAAGTATCAAGTAATAATAATTAATATTGTATGAGTCAATATATCCCATTCACTTTAGGAATTACTCTCTTAAATGTCTTTTTTATACCCATATTCTACTATATAATAGATTTCTGCCAGGGAAAAGGCCTTTCAGAAAACAATTCCTATGCTGAACAGACTTTATCTACATATACAATGAATAGGAATTTTGAAAACAAGGTACAAATGAGAATAAACAAGCAGAAAATAGTTTGAGTAAATAATTAGGAATGAGTCAAAATATCAAAAAGAACGAATCGTTATGAATAGGGAGATAGTCAGAATAAATATTCAAGCAGTCAGAACAAAAAACAAGAAGGAATGATTTGGAATAAGTAAGAGAAGAGTCCGAACAAATGAGGGTGATCGATTCGGAATCGATAAGAAACGAGTCAGAATAAATAAGGATTGAGTCAAAATAAATAAATATATTTTAGGAACAAATATGAAATAATACTATTAAGGAAAGAACTAGTCCAAATAAATAAGGAACTATTTGGAATATATACTGCTTAAGTTAGAGTGTGGAAATCTAAATTTCCTGAGGGGGTCAGTTACAAAAGTTTAGTTGACATTTAGCCTAGAAAGGCTTACACATTAATTTTATAAGTATTATACTATGGGGGTACATCAAATAACAGGGAGTTTTCGGACCCCTTCCCTTCTCCCCTTTCTATTTTCTTACTATTTATTATGTACAACACTGCCTAGATATCCAATTAAATAAAAGATAAAGCCATTTTAATAAAATTTGAATTAAAGCAATAACAGTCATATGCACTAGCGTGAACCCCATTTTGCTTTGAAAAACAAGAACACATGTTGTTCATCATGTAAAACACTCCTCTGATATGCATATACATTTTAAACAAAATCAATGCAAATTTGGAGGAAGATTCACTTTTTTTAAATATGTCGTTAGTAAACTATCCTTAACAAATTTTCTCCTTAAAAATAGGAATACAGATTTATTTGTCATGTCAAATACTCTGCAGACATTAATTTCAAAGCAATTTGTTTGAGAAAAAAATGTCCAAATCTTAAAAACAGTATTTAATAAACAACCCTAACTTTAAAGGCAAGAATTAAAATATAAAAGATGGTTGAAGCTAATACCCTTTAACGCCTAGATATCAAGTTGGATCAAAATTCGTCAAACCGTTTTGGTTGTGACACCAAATAAATACAGACACAGCGAGGTACAGACGGAATTATACAGAAAACATTTTTCGGTTCAGAGGTATATAAAATGAAATATTCAACATAATGGCAAGGTCGAATTTTTAAACACTGACAATATTTTTTCTTTCCATGAGAAAGTAAATATTAAATATAGAAGAAGTCAACATCATGCAATAATTAAATACCTATATATGAAAGGAAAAGTTTGGGGAGAGAGCGATCATAACTATTCAAATGGGCCTGATATCTTTTATTGTCAAATATATTCGAAATACCAGCTCGGGTTGAGTTTGTTTCCCATGTCATTGTCTCATTATTCAATTTATTCAATTAAAGATGTATATGTTAAAAATAAAGTATTTTGTAAACCAAACTATTAAAAAAAACATTTTTATCTCAAAATTATACTTTTGCGAATACAATATTGTTAGTAAAATCAGCATTGACATTATTATTGATATTACCCGCTCAAGTGAGCATATTTTCAAGAACATAAGTCTTCTTTGCTGGTGATAAGAAATTGAAAATTTTAATCCCGTTGAGTGTATTGAGGTTCGTTTTTTCAAAATCGTTGCAATCTTTTCCCCTACAAAATTGCTCATACATTTATTCTACATTTCCTAGAACAATGCCATAATTAATGCATAAGTGTGCAGAGGAAGGCACCTATTATCGTGACATAAGCATACAGGACAGTATTACATGATGCTGTTGTGGTACTAGGAGGTGTCATCCCGGTTGACATTTGCATTTAGAAGGGAACTTTAAGAAGATCTGATTAATTTATAGGTGCTAATGAGAAGTTTTAAAACAATGATAATATGAGAGCCTGAGTAACCTCAAAGGAAAATAATCTGTTGAGTATTTCTCATCTTTTTAAACGAGACTATAAAAGTATGAAATGATTATCAATCATTACGCTACCCACTTTAGAAGTGGCCATGGAAATTTTCTGGAAAATTATCTGGGTTTAATCTGTGTTAGTAACAAAACTGTGAACAATGTTGTTGCAGAACCGTTTGCCACATCATGTATGAAAGTGAGAATAACAAAGCACTACGGATCGTGTTAGTGAAGTAAATACGTGATCGTGGTCTGGTGTAGAGAAGGAAAAGTATGGTGAACTCACTTGATATTTTCAAAGCGTTTTTGAAGACATCTACAAGGTTTAGGAAAAGAAGAGATAAAGAAAAAGACTTTGAAATGGTGTGATACAGCAGATGGAGGAACAGAAGAATAAAAGAATTTGACTACTGAATGAGAGATAAAGTGAGAAAGAGATTGCCTTTGAATGGTAAAGATCTGATAGGGTGGATGAAATTTAAATTATTTAAGTATGGTGAAGAAAAGATGGCGATTTTAAATCATAACATGATAAAAGAGAATAGTTTAAATGAAAGAATGAAGTAAGACCTAATAATGGTTATGGATGAAAGGTACATTGTTTTAGGGGATGAGAGAATTTGACCTTTAAATTATGAGTAAGTATTAGAAGTCCCATATTCAAGATGAAGACAAGCAGGACTAGCAGCTAAAAGCAGTAGGCTTGATGTGCTAGGGGAATGGAGGAGGGCCTGCGGCCTACGGGCCTAAAATATTTATTGGCGTTGTACACAAGAATAACAGATTATTTCTCTCCTGTGTGTTGACATTAGATAATTCAGGTGGCAGTGCAGAGTGAGTGGATAGCCCGCTTGGCTATGATTTGGTGATGTAGACATAAATACTCAGTATTTTAAAAAGTTTTATTAGTTTGATCCAAATTCATCCTTTCGAAGAGATTTGGTATAAAGTATGGTGTTTAGACTTTTAAAGTCCCACTAGACTTCAAACATCCAGGAATAAAGTAAATTGTTTTTGGTCGTAAACTAATCTTTGTTAATGTATTTTTTTAATTCATTTTCAGCAACACTTTCAGCCAATTATTTAGACTCTTATTCTTTTGCTTACGGTATCTCCCTTTTGGGATTCTTTGACTTGAAAATAAATGTTATTATTGAACTTTAAAATATAAATTATTGGTTTCTTTACCTTTAGTATAGTTATTGTTTTATATTTATAGTTATTGTTTTGTATTTTTTAAACTAAAGGGCCATTCCATGACAATTGATACAAGAAATTACCGGTAGACTTAAATATTCAAATGAAATTTTCCTCAGCTGTTATTCATCCAATCATAGATAATTTAATAATTTTCTCTTAATTAACGTTTGGGTTGAAAATTTTCTTTATTAAAAGAAAAATGGAATATTTAAACTTTGCCAACTATCGTGTTTAATTAATCTTCTTCATTTGGAAATAATTAAGGTAAGAAATAGAAACCAATTTAAGCGTTTCGTTTTGGCTTTAAAATTACATATCACATGATCACATAATGCTTTTTTTTAAAGTTCAGGGTTACCATGATACAATTTTAATTTTAATTTCTCGAAAAAATAATATATCAAAATATTGATACAAATGCACTTGTTCACTAATTTATTAATGGTTTGCATGCCTAATTTCACTATGGAATTACATTACAATTTATTTTTAATAAAATTGGGGTTATCAAAAAACACTTTGACAAAATTTCTCATCACAAACTCACCAAAATGAGCCGGTGCTCAATGGCCTAGATTTTATTTACAAATAAAGAATTTTGTATTAAAAACTCACAAGAATTTTTTTTTCTTTTACATGGTATTTAACATGCTATGACTTAATATATATATATATATATATATATATATTTAATCTTAGCATGTTGCGTTGTGGTTAAGACTCCAAGCATAAAGGATCTTGAACATTACCATCACCAAGGAACATCATTCTTGGGTGACATAAGCGTGATGATACCAGAATAAGAAATCCAAGTTAATTTATTTCAATTCATTACAGTTCTCGAGTTATAAGTAGTCAAACTTACTATTTTATCCATTTTGCGTACTAATTTTAAGGTAATGTAGTTAATGTATGGGGATTAAATTTGTTCTTGCTAGTCATGCATATAGAGTGTTTGCAATGAAGTATTAACAATATTTTAAATCAATTTAGTTTTTAATCTATAAGATATTTAATAGTTGTACATTTACATAATTTAAGATCTTATACAAGTACTTTTCGTTTTATACCCGATACTTCGATTTTATATCATTTTGTAGTACATAATGTCGTTATTTCAAATTTGTTTGGTTTATTAGTCTAACTCTACTATTTTATTTTATTATTCACACCACGTTGATCAATGTAAACGTAAATTTGTTATGGCCATATATATGTATATATATATATATATCACCGCATCTTACTAGTTGAGTGACGATTTGTGACATTTATTTAGTCTCTTTCTCCTTCCTCTAGTAATTTGGCACTTGGATAATATTGTACTGTGTTAAGTTTTATTCTTCAACTCAAATATTCAAAAGGAACTCATCTCTTGGTACATCAAAACGCGTATTGTTTTTAGACCTATAGTTTATCTGAATATTACAATTAACTTCATGAATGTATAAAAATGAGTTTCCCTTTTATTACTTGTTATAAATTTAACATTAAAAAGATTTAAAAACTTTGAAAATATATCTAATGTCACATAAATACTGCATTTCTTTATACATTTTCTAATAAAAAATAATTATAATTTGGCGTGTTTATTGAACATGGCTAAGTTTAACCCTAAAAATGAAATGTGCCTCAAAACCAAGAAAACGAAACAAAAAGGCGAAATCGAACACGAATCTTTAAAAATTTTAAAACAATGAAATATTTGATCTACAATGTTTTCAGGTAATTTTAAGGCTGCATATGGTGGTAGAGGGGGTGGGGGTTCAAACCCTCCACAAAATTTTATGAACAAACTATACATGAATATATTTATGATTCAAACAATATAAAAAATTAAGATACAAGTACAAATTAGGGAGCAGTGCAACCATAAAAAGCACTTTGGATAGAGCTACTAGAGGTGTTTAGTATTTAGAATTTTCCCTAGCCTTCATTAATAAGGGGGTTATGTTGCAAAAAATACCCACTTCTGATAGCTTCTAGAAGTGTTTATTATTCTGAATATTTCCTAGCCTTTGACAGCTATGGTGTTATTTCGCAAAACATAAACCACTTCTGATAGTTTCTAGAGGTGTTTAATATTCAGAATATTTCCTATCCCTCGGCCGCTATGGAGTTATGTCGCAAAAAAACACACTTCAGTTGGATTCTAGAGGTGTTTAGTGCTAGAATTTTTCCTAGCCTTCTGCAGTTGCGGTGTTATGTTGCAAAGAAAGAACTTCAGATAGCTCCCAAAGGTGTTTAGCATTTAGAATTTCTCCTAGTTTACGGTAGTTGCAAAAAAAACTTCCCAGATAGCTTCTAGAGTTGTTTAATATTTAGAATTTGTTCTATCCTCTGGCAGTTAGAAGGTGATGGGGCAAAAAAAAAAAACTTCAGATAGAATAAAATTGAACTTGGGATCTTAGCGCGTCAATGTTCTAGCACAGTTATCCAGGATTCGTCCCTCGCTCATGATCTCATATCCACGCGCACTGACTATATAAAAGTGTAGTCAGTTTAGTCAGTGCAGAATATAACTTATGTAAATATTATAGTATACGCCTTTATCAAAGGTACAGCTCTAGATCACATGATTTGACGTATGAATTAGTGAACCCATTTCTAGTTGTCAAATTTTGATCTTGCTATCAGTCTAAATCTTAAATTCAACTTATCCACTAAGAATCTTAGTTTGAATTACAGCTTCAACTCGGAACCCACAGTTGTTTGTTGTTCCGGGGCCTTGTTACCAGTGGTTTATAATACTCCATTTTTTGATGTCCCGGGGCCTTGTTACCACTGGTTCATAATCTATTGCTTGATGTCCCGGGACCTTGTTACCTATGGTTCATAATATTCTATTGTTTTATATCCCGGGCCTTGTTACCACTGGTTCATAATCTACTATTGCTTGATGTCGCGGGGCCTGGCTACACAAGTAAATAATGACTTGTACCAACTGGTTGAACACATGCATATACGGACAAAATGATTGACAGAAACCTGGTTAACACGAAAAGACCAACTTAGAAAATTGATACCTTACTAATGATGATTTTAATCCACAAAATTAGTGTATAACCTAACGGGTAGTAAGACGCGGTGCTAAAAATAATTGGTATTTTTTTCCTTAGCTTTTCACTCCCCGTTTGAGCTATACGCAGAACAAGGAATGCGAATGACGCATTGGACCTTGTGACCTCAAATGTGTGTATTTATTAGAGCTATACATTTTGTTAAAAAATAATATTTCATAGACTACTTGTTATTTTCCGTTTACGATTTTGTTGTCGGACACGTTGTTTGCAAATGTATTGACTTGTTGGTCAATTGTTTCATTGAATCCATCTCGACTTTTGTATGCCAATAGGTCCTCTCATGTCAAACAGTTGTGTATGTTATCAAATGGTCCTAAACGTGTCGATCACATGACACACTCAAGCTTTGAAATATTTATATTTATTTGGTCAATTAGTATGCTATCGATCACTTTACCTTCTTATGCGTAGGCTTGTCGACCAGTTGGTCCTAATCTTGTAGGTCTTTGACCTACGTGGCATTCCAACATTTTTACAGCTTTCCGGCCGGTTTGTAAGGTGCCCATCATGAGCTCTGTTAACTATTATAATAATAACAACGAAAAGTATTACTTTTAAATAACTCTAAAACCTGCTCCGCTGCTAGTATGACATCTAATGCGTCATTCTCGTCGTAGACTTGAGCGTTAAAGACAGCGAGTTCGGCGTTTGATCTCCGTCGGGTATACAAGGGTAGTTAATTATAAATTGTTTCCCACACACTCTCTTTACGCAAATGCGAGTGCACTTCCTCTAAATTCAGCTTTCGTAATCCCTAACTAATTAGCGTAATTAGTACATGTGAGTATACCCCGAACGGTTAGTACGACTCGGTGCTAAAAGAATAATAAAATAACCTTAAAGCTTACACCACTCAAATTATTTAATTAAATTGCCTAGTAATACATTTTTTTCTATGGACACATTTTGTAAATATAGGCCTAATAGTATTCAGTACAATAAATACTTTTCAACATGTGTATTAAGTTAATTATTTTAAATTATTAATATTCCTTTAATCTTAGTAGCCGGGATTCAAACTCAAGACCACAACTCCCGGGTGAGGCATGCAGTGACCATTCATGTTCTAAATTATCGAAAAAAGAGGTAGTGTTATGACAACACTGTTGTGAACAAAGAGCTGGCAATCCCAGCTTACTTTCCCACTCCAACTGCCCATCCCCCTCTTCACAACACAACATCCCCCTTCAACCATGTTAAAAATCCCATGTCAAAATGTTATAGCCTATTCATTCTAGCAGAAGCTTGTTGGGTGAATCACCTTAATTAATTTCTGTGTTGAAAATCTTCCTAGTTTAAAGAAAAATTGCATTTTTAAGGGTTATCGACCATCATGTTTAATCAATCTTCTTCATTTGGAAATAATTTGGGTATGGCATAGAAACCAATTTGAAGGCTTTCCTTTGGGCTTAAAAATTATATATCACATGACCACATAAAGTTTTTTAAAAGTTGAGATACGCCATTGTGAGAATGTGTTGTGTTTATTAAATAAAAACACATTCTTGAAAGTTTGCGCATGCGCTTATTGGTTCTTCTTGACGGGGTTTTCTGTAGAAGCGTTGGAAAATCTAGACGAGGTACATTTATTTGCACATTAAATGTTAAAAAGGTAAAGTAATTGGGGAACGATGTTTAAAAGCTTATTAATAAATATTTCACTTATTTTTGTTATGCTTTTTTAAATTGATAGTTTTTTTGTATCAATACACTCACTAAGATATAGAGAATCGTTATAAACTAAAATTATATTATTTGCTTTCGAAATTATTTGACATCATATTATTATTATTATTATTATTATTTAGCACCGCGTCTTACTAACCGTTCGGGTTATACGCTTTAAGTACTAATTACGCTAATGGATTGGGAATTGGAAAGGTTCAATTAGAGGAAGTGAACCCGCATTTACGTGGAGGGAGAGTGGAAAACCATTTAAGAACCCCCCCACCCTCAGTTCATCAGATAAAGATTCGAACCTCGATCTCCCAGTCATTTGGCGGTCGTGCTCAACATGACTAGCGCGTTTGCCAACTACTCTGCCGAGGCGGGTATCATCATATTAAAAAAAAAGTAAGACTATTTGTCTAGTTTTTTTAATGGCACTTGTCACAAAACTATTAAACTATTCATAGAGGACTGAAACTGCTCACATTATGACATACAGAGTCTCTTAATATGACTGTACTACAGCTTGGTGGTAACAATAAATATGTTGCTGCAAGTAATATTACTACAGTAATGTAATTAAATCATATTTTGGGATGATAGATATTATCAATAATTCTCTTGGCGCTTAAGTCAATTATAATATTTGAAAAAATCTACTTGAAGTAGGGAAACAAACCTGGGACCATTCAAAGGACGGAAGTATCAAATTAATTTGTTTAGTTCTCATTTTTAAAATAATAAAATGACATTGAAACTTTATAGACTGTATGCAAGAACGAAACGAGTAAGAGTGCAAGGCGAGTGTTATTGCCTCGATATTGACCCTTCTGCAAAAATGTAAGCTCTAAGATAGCTAATTAACACCACTCACACTTTCGAGTGTATATTAATATTTTTTAAATCCACTCAAAAATCACACTTTTCATTCACTCTTCACGATTGCTTATTTAATTCTTACAGACCATCTTATCCCTTTATTGAAGGAAAGACTCTAATTTTCGTATTCTGACAAATTGACCTAAATGCTACTTATCAGATTGGATTAAATCAAAAATCCCCTCAGATGTTATGAGTCATATGGTAAGACTGATTGATGCCTTGGTCCCTTCATACATAATTACATGTTTTAAAAAATAATTTATAACTATGGTTATATGATCTAATACTACCAAACAAATAATTACTATGTGATTTATAATACAGTATATCAAATTTAAATGATCTTACATCGATGAGCTAATGATTAATTGTAATTTGTACGGTATCATTTGTTGTGAGCTATTTTTTTATTCACTAGTTATCATATTCGGCATGGAATAATTACTGTCTATCAGTAAAATGTAAACTTGGAGGTTCAAATTTCTCTTCAAAACTTAAATTGAGCGCGTTACTCCCCGACGACACTAACGCCATTTGGCTTCAATATCTGACCACTGGAACTAGGGAGTAGCCAGACCCGTATATCTTAGAATCTTGATTTTATTAGCTCCTGGCATTTTTTTTTATCTTTCAGATTTTTTTTCTCTAGAAGCTCTACTTTTCTGTGAGCTGGGAATATAATATTATAGAAAAAAGTTTATGTACTTATAAGACTATACCAGGGATGGTCCTTCTGGTCGTAGTTTCAAACACTCGAGAGCAAACGCGTTTGTACCATTATAAATGTAAATCCTAACGAATGCTTTTATATGTTATCATACTAAAGTACTTCAAATACAATAAATATATTCCAGAAATAAGTTTTCATTTAAATTCTACAAGAAAATATTGAAAATTTAAAATGTTTTTATGATTTGGTGAACCATGAAGGAAGGAGTTTTGGCGTGATTATAATGGGGTAAATGTACCATGTTAAAATGCAATCCCTAATATAGGAAATTAAGTGTAACAACAAATATTAATAATATATAGAGAAATAGGGATATTAAAATAAGGTAACTTGAGGAGAGATGGCGCGGTAGGAGAGATGGCACAACCCTCGGAATCAAGGTCAATGAGTCCCACAGGGCGCAGTTGCTCAGTTGTAAACGTGCAGTGGAGCTCATTGTGTGTGTAGAAAGTTTATTCCGTTGTTGGTGTTAACGTGTCTCGCTTTATTCATATTTCTGTGCATCATATGATATTGGTAAGTAGCTGAATTTTCAATATGCATTATGTATTTTTCAGTTAGTATATTTCTCTGTGAAATAATGAGCAACCCATAGTTTATGAGTGATGTAGGGTGGATGGGCATGTGATGTACTGTTGTCCGGCGCATACACCATATTCTATCGAATAATGGCGGGGTGTGCCATCTCTCCTACCCATTTGGGAGAGATGGCGCTTTGGTTGGTTAGGAGAGATGGCACACCCAATATGCATAATGTCGTAACTGAGCAGGTATAGGCCTACAAGGATCCCTAAAATGGGGCCAGTGAAAAATATAAATATTATGACGGTTTTGTAATAACCTAAGGATTTTGTGCTTATGTTCAGAACTGACCAATATGCCTAACATCTATAAGAGGAAAACCACCCGCGCTTCCTGGTCAGAAGAGGACCTGGGAAGAGCTGCTGAGGCTGTGTCAATAGAAAAACTCTCTTTGAGGCAGGCAAGTAAACAGTTCAATATACCACTGACAACTTTAAGAAACAGAATAAAAAAACGAACTTTTACTAAGCAAAATCTTGGGCCATCTTCACAGCTTGGAATTGATGCAGAAAAGAAGCTAGTTAGCCACATAAAAAAGCTTCAGGGGGTTGGTTTTGCACCTACTAGAAAAGATGTGCGTACACTGGCTTATGATTTGGCAGAATCTTTAAAACTACAACACACTTTCAACAAAGACAGTAGGATGGCAGGTGACGTTTGGTTGGCTTCTTTTATGCGCCGCAACCCCGAGCTTTCTGTGAGAAAAGCTGAAGGTATCAGTAGAGCAAGGACATAAGGAGTATGAACAGAGAAGAAGTTAAACATTACTTTGATCTTTTGACGACAATTATGGTTGAACACAATCTAATGGATAAACCGGGAAACATTTGGAATGCAGATGAAATTGGGACCCAGTTAAATAATGACCCTGGCCAGGTTATTGCCGCAAGAGGCAGCAAGGATGTTCATGTGGTAACATCAGCCGAGAAAGGGGAAACAATTACGGTGTTGGCTTGGTGCAGTGCAGAGGGGTAATTTTTGCCCCCTACTGTGTGTTTAAAGGCACCTATCAAAAGCCTCAGTATGGAAAGGGTGCACCACCTGGCACCCAGATAAAAATGAGGAAATAAAATGACCACATTGATACGAATTTATTCATGGACTGACTCACAGGTCATATTATTCCTCGTAAGCCAAATGGGAAAAATTTGTTAATTTTAGATGGTCATTCCGCCCACATGAACTCTGCACAGTTACTTCAAATTGCACAGGACCGTGAAATTGTAATTTTGTGTCTTCCTAGCCACACAACGCACTACCTGCAGCCTTTGGACCGAGTAGTCTTCAAACCTTTTAAAATGTATTTCAAAGATGCTTGTGCAAAAATGATGAGACTAAGAAACAAGGCTACAAGAGATGATTATGGCGAGTTGTTAAATCTGGCTTGGGGTCGCTGTGCCACCTCTCAAATGGGAATCACTGCCTTCCGAGCAACAGGAATATATCCTTTGGACATGAACGCTATCCTAGAACATGCTTATCTGCTATCCTGCGACAAAACCCCTAATAATACTGACACCTTTGTGCCCCTGTTAACTGTCACGCCGGCTTTACCAAAACCAGGTAATACTCCTGCAGGAGCTTTTGCTTCATCCAGTAACTCACTCACCTCAAACCAACTACTACTTGCACCAACTACCGCTGAAGTTGCATCTATATCCAGTAGCACACTCCCTTAAACCAGCATCTTCAAGCCTCGACTAGCACTGCAGTTGCTTCTACATCCAGTAGCACACTCCCCTTAAACCAGCATCTTCAAGCCTCAACTAACACTGCAGTTGCTTCTACATCCAGTAGCACACTCCCCTTAAACCAACATCTTCAAGCTCCAACTACCACTGAAGTTTCACCTACTGGATCAATACCATTGACCCCAAATAAAGTTCTGATGAAAATATCACCAATTCCTAAATCTCTAAAACCTTCAACTTTCAAGAGAAAACAGTTTGCTGCAAATGTAACTGACCCCAGTTACATCGAGGATAGAAGGAAGAAGAATGCAGCAACAGCTGAAAGGAAAGAAAAATTAACTAATAATAATAAAAAAAAATTCTAACAGAATTTAAAAAAAATAATTAAAAATGAAAAAATTGAAGAGAGAATTGAACCTAAAAAGCTTAGTGTGTGTAGGCTTAAAGGCTCTGATCAATTAAAATGTAGGTCCTCTAGGCCTAAACCACGGCAGGGAGCTAAAAAGCGTATAAAATATGACTCATCCTCCTCATCTGAAGACCACGATGAACCTGTGATATTATCAGAGGATGAGAATAGTGAAGACTACAACGAAGATGAGTGTGTTGAATGTTTCGAGCTCTACTCCAAGACCAAATCTCAATCAGACTGGATTAGGTGCACTAACTGCTTGAGATGGCTACATGAAAGCTGCTCCATCTATAAACAAATGTGTGCTTCGTGTGGTAGATTGAAAAATAAGAGGCAGGCTAAAAGTGCATCCACTTAAAAATGCTATGCATGGCCCTAGTTAAACAAATTGTGTTTCCTATTCCATAGGCAAGTAGATTTGTAAACTTAGGCTAGTGCCTAATTATTCTCTTCAGTTTTGATATTAAGTGCTTATATTATTTTTCTGAAAAGTAATTTTAATTATAAAATAAATTTTGACAATTATTCTTAATGATATATTATAACTTAACAGTAGATTAAAAACTAACAAATACGGCATCTCTTCTTTGCACAACATTTTTTAAGCATTACATTTCATAGTACCATCTCTCCTACCCTTCTGTGCATTCTCTCCTACCCTGTTAGGAGTGATGGAACAAATGTATACTTTGAGAATTTTCCTCATCAAGCTATAAAACACATTTTTTTGCTCTAGTTTAGGGTTCATGATGGTAACAGACATCCTAATTAACTTATATTTGTATTGAGTGCCACTTATTAATAAATAATATTTTTTTATGAACTTTTCTTGAATTGTGTGCCATCTCTCCTCGAGTTACCTTATTATTAGATAATGATGATTTTGGAATAATATCACTTCTACCGTGGAAAGCTTAAAAACTTTAAAAGATTTCAAGTAGATGGACACACGTACTATCACGAAACCATATGAAATATTTAAAATCCATTTTGTAAACTTGTGTTTTCAGGCTGAATTAAAAAATAATTGTTTGTCTTTGTTAAAATAAAAGAAATAATCAACAAATTTAATTTTCTTTGAAATGAGTTTGACTAATAAAAAAAACTTATTATTTATTAATCATGATGGTAATCATAAGTAGTTTATTAACGTTTCCTGTAGCTGGCTTTACTTGAATAAATTTATAATTTTACTATACAACAAATATCTTCAAAACATTTCTTCTTGAATATCTTGGTTGATATACTAGACTGTCAATTAAATGTAAAAAAACAGTAGATTGTGGGTCAAAACTAGTTATATATAAATAAAATTAACTTTGTGTATGTTAAACAAAGCATATTTTTAACAAAACAAAAAAAATCAATTTATCATTAAGTCACTAAGTGTGTTAAAAACTGTTTTTATTACTGATTATATTAATTATGGTGATATTGTGCTGATATTTTATGTATCTGCAATATTAATTCTTTACAAGAAAATAATGTTTTTTTATGGTTCACGATACGATGTTTTTAATGTTAAATGAAACATAATTTTGAATATTTATACTACTTGACGAAGAAGGCCATGGTTGAAATAAGAGAAAAGAGAAAATTATTTTTGTAAGGTTTTCAGCATTAAAATGAATTCAAATAAATTATCAAAGAATCATCTGACAGAAGAATTCCACAACCACATAACCGTTTATTCTAGGAGAAAGAAGAGATGAGCAGGGTGACAACATGCGACTTTAAAACCAGATATAACCATTAGTTTAGCATTGAACCGTTAGAGAGCACTCCAAACAATAAAAACATAAATCACGTTATAGGTTATGACAAAAGATAGCAGTAACAGATATGAATAAATTTAATTGTTTCACAAATAATAGTTAATCCATTATTTGTGAATTAAGTAAATAATAATGTTAATGTAAATAATAATTTTTATTTGGTCTTTAATATTAATTGTGTGTAAAAAGAAATCCATCTGCGGAATGAACACACATAGTGGGGATCATCGTTATTATCGAATTACATATATTTAAGGCTAGATAATTACTCCTCTACACTACCGGCATTTTTAAGAGGCTACAGTTTCTATATTTGAATCTGCGGAGTGAGCACACACGGTGGGAAATATATTTATAGGTGTAAAAAGAGACCCTACAAGGTCGTGGAACCTTGTTCTGCCGTTATTTTCAGATTAATTGCCTTTAAACTATAATAACCTAATAAAGATATGTTGGGTGCTAGTTTAAGGCGCCACAGTTTCTATACTTGAATCAGCGGAGCTAGCACACATGGTGGGAATAATAGTTCTACATATATATAAACGACTCTACATAAGTGTGGATACCGGTTCTGCTGTTATTTTGGATAAATGCCTTCAAATCGATAACGGACTCGAAATTAAAACGGAATGGTAATGCTAAAAAAATAAAAAGAGTTTTAAAAAAAATATTTTGTTAATTTTATTTTACTCATTTCTATTGTTTAAATTTCGGCCCAAAATATATAGTTTAATATTAATTTATTATTATTATTATTATTATTATATTATTATTATTATTATTATTATTATTATTATTATTATTAGCACCACGTCTTACTACCCGTTCGTGTTGTACGCACTTACGCTAACGTGTAATGGTAGGGTGATTGTGAGGTGAAATGGAGGACCTACAGTTTAACGTGGAATCCGAACCACGGTGGAGGGCATTCCCCACATTTATAAGTTGTGATTAATACACGTCTTGTCAGAGGTGAAGCAGGGGTTTGGTAATCAGATAAATGTGTGTCGGGACCGAGGATAGAACCCCGGACTCCAGACAGATTTCCAACACATTACCCCCTATACCACCAGGTCAACTCTACAATTGTCAAATGAATTAAAAAAAAAATTAAAACACAAGTTTGCTAAAATATATTTTAGAAATTGTAATATTTAAAGATTTCTTATTTTGTTTTGTCATCGTTTAATAATTAAATTCGATTAAAAATCACACCTGGTTTCCAGAATCGAATTCAAAATATTTTTTATGGGAAATACCACAGGTAAAATATCCACATTCTGCCTATCCATACTGTATATATAGGCCTACATTTCAATCAAGTAGAGTAGGAACGAGGAAGGTAGAATTTATATGGGGGCAAAGTATGTAAACACAAGGAAAAATTAGTTCATTACATCGAGTCAGGGCTTAAACCTCGAACTCTCCGTTTCCGGTAAATTGAACTAGATTAGTTTAACATTTTGTTCACGAGCCCATTGATGTATGTCTTTAATAGCTGTTTGTACCTTAAAAAAACTCCTTATATAAGGGGCATAATCACTGTTATAATTAATTAATCCCCCCAAACCTGCCTGATTTCCACACATGATTTTGTAAAATATCGAGAACGAAAAGTGCCATTATTAAACAAGTTGCAGTCAGTCTGCATCCTGGCGTCTGAGAAGGATGTCCTCATTGCAGCTATAAAAGGGCTTAAAGATGGTTTTGGGCTCGATGTCCATCTTAACTAGCTAGAGATCACTACTGTGTGAGTGACCTGTGATCTGATCTCCAACATGACCTTGACCTGTTGGCTGGGGAGCTGATAAATAATAGCAGTTTCAGTATTTTTGTTCGGATGACCAGCCCGAACTTTGAGCGTGTTTTAAATACGAGGGGATCGTCGTAGTGGTATCTGCAGGTTATTGCCCTAAAATGTATTCGAAATATTTTATTGGGAAAAGATATATTATTGTAATAAGCCCTCCCTCGACTTTATAGTTAAAAGTTGAGTGATTAAAGGCTAACGATTTTATATAGCTATCTAGGTTTTGCTGTTTAATTTGGATAACAAAATATATATTGTCCCCCTTCTCGCCACGGTGATAGCTTTCAAACTATCCCTCTCCCAGCTCTCTATCTATTTGTTTCACAAAGCCTCTTAAGTAAGAATTGTTGAACTGCTGTTATTTTTAACCAAAGAGAAATATTTTATTTACCGATCTAAAACAATACACTAATCATGTTTCCATGGTAGTGTACACAAATAAAGATTGTAGAGATGAGTCACTACCCACACAAAAGGAAAACGTGGTAAATTCGCTATGAATATTGGGTTTTAGTTTTAGGTCACTATTTTTATCGGCATCCTGAACCTCAAACCTTTAAAATGAGTGTTCGTTTGTCATAATCTGTTCAGCCATTTCCTCATAAGTTCTATTACTGGAAACGAGCTTATCAAATTATATATAAGATGATGATAGTTGACTAGAGAGAGAGAATACATCATTTAGGGATACTGTTATTATTATTATTATTATTATTATTATTATTATTATTATTATTATTATTAATATTATTATTTCTATTATTAGCACCGTGTCTTACTACCCGTTCGGGTTATACGTTCTTACGCTAATGTGTAATGGTAGGGTGATATTGAGATGAAATGGAGGACCTACAGTTTAATGTGGGATCTGAACCACG
>JBCFYV010000051.1:166948-195820 GCA_039000515.1 Timema cristinae | reverse complement strand
AAGTGTGCTCGTGCCGCAATTTCAAATATAGAAACTGTGGCTCCTTAAACTTGGCGATCTTATAGGGCTTTTTGCAAGTCTGATGTAAGTTCAAAGTCAAATATCTCAAAATTTCCAGAGGATCCAGGTTCCACGACTATGTAGGGTTGTTGTAGGTGCCTAGTACTACCTATACCACCAAGTGTGCTCGTGCTGCAATTTCAAATATAGAAACTGTGGCACCTTAAACTTGGCGATCTTATAGGGCTTTTTGCATGTCTGATGTAAGTTCAAAGTCAAATATCTCAAAATTTCCAGAGGATCCAGGTTCCACGACTATGTAGGGTTGTTATAGGTACCTAGTACCACCTATACCACCAAGTGTGCTCGTGCCGCAATTTCAAATGTAGAAACTGTGACACTTTAAACTTGGCGATTCTATTGAGGTTATGTTCTCTAAATATCGTATTTTCTTTAACTTTGCGCAAGAATCACATTTTTATACTTAAGATTTTAAAAAAGGTTTTATTTGTATTATTATTTATATTAATAATGATTTGTAAAGGTATTGACCTATTAATTACTTATTTTATAATTTATTTTGCAATATTTTGAACCATATTCACCATATTAAATTGTTTGTTCTATTAATTTTTCTAATGTTGGTTAAAAACGGTTAGTTTATTGTGGATGTGGAGCTTTTCAGCCCGCTTACTTTTGCTGTTTCACACGACGCTAGATGATGACATGCTAGCTAGTGCTAGCTAGCACACTGGATTTCAAGTACGAGCTAGTGTCGTGGGATACGGACTTTATGAGGTTGTGGAATTCTTCTGTCAGCTCGTCCTAACTACAATGAGCTAGCTTACCGTTTTGAGCCAACAGAAGAAAAGAAAAAGTAACTAGGTGAGAGTCTAGTACAAAATTAAATCATAGAGAGCAATACAAGGCAAGAGCAGGATAAAAAGCAAACCAAAGGGATCTAAAAGAAAGTTTCCGTGGCCAACGTTTAGGACAAGACAAATTTTCACGATTGACTTGGTTTCTGGCCGTCCATATAAAAATACTTCGAAGGCTCAAAAATATAACAAATAAACATGTAAATAATAGTTTTAAAATAAATCTGCCAGGTAAGGATTATCTACAATTCACAAACACAATTAGAATATAATGATGAAAATGACAAAAAGGTAGAATGAACGTCTATTTGGAACGGAAGTAAAAATTTCCTTCTTTTATCCTAACTAAACACAACCATAAGGTAGGATTCTGGTACAAAATAAAGCCTTAAAAGTGAGCCAGAATACTATCATATATGTGTGTGTGTTATTGCTCCTCCCACCACTGATCGACTGAGTCCCGAGACCTAGTACCCTCTGCTTATAGTGCCACTGCGGGCGGTATAGCAAAGGAGGAAGGTCCCGGGAGGGACTATATATGATAGTATTCTGGTACGAAACAAAGCCTTACAGATTGGGATTATTATTAAATTCAGGATTTAGTGGATACCGTACTTCCTATAAGCCTATTACCTAAATTATCATTTGAACGTAAGACTTCTACACAAAGTATGTAATACAGTTTTTAGCTAACTTGTTTCATTATAGTTATCGAACTTTCAACATAATATGGTTTCTGAAACTAATATACAAGATATGAGCCATATAATAATATAATAATACTTTCTACAAGCTTATAACCTAAGGTATAGGTTGAGTGTATGGCAACTACACAAAGTTTGTTAGTCAAACAAATGTAATCAAGTTTTAAGATACCTTATTCATTATATTAATCGAACTTTCAATAGAATATGTTTTCTGAAACCAATATATAAGCTAGTAACAAACTTTAAATATAAGCGTAGTCTTTGACAGACTAAACAACATTGATGATAACTACATAGTTATTTAAATATGTTAAAGATTTTATTCGTATTTGTAAAACTGAATTGTAAATCCTTTAATGTAACTGTTTCTTCAGGAAAGTGTGGTATAATACCTCACTATTTGTGGACTAGGTTAATATGTGGTATAAATTTGGATTGAACGCGAGAAAGTAGCATCGGAAGTGATTTGAGTATGAATGTTCCTGGCTGATTGAAGTAAGAAGAAGAAAAAAGTGTATAAGACTGAGTATGTAAAGTATACCTTTCAGATACAATAAGCTTTTTACAAACAGACTAAAGTAAGAAATAGCCAAATAATTATATATATATATTTTTAGTCCCAAAGGGTGTTCTTTTTTCTTTAGGGGTGTTAGCTACTAACATTAGTATTGTTTACAAACAGAGCAGACGACAACTGATGACGTCACTAAATTACCCATAGGCCTTTGCTACCGCTCAAGTCAAAAGTCACAACGATGAGAAATGTAACATGGCGATGGTCGCGTCGAACATGAGCGGCCACATACAAAGTAGACTTACACGATCGTTGGAGCGTATTTTAGAAGAAGCACATCTAAGCGGCGAGTTAAAGTTGACCGGAAGAAAATTAAAGGATTTTCCGAAGAGTGGAGGAAAATATGACCTCGGCGATACTGTGTTTGCAGGTAAGGACTTTGCAAGCTCTTCAACTAGAATATAAGAAAACCTTTTGTTTTAGTGTAAATATGAGGTTCACGGTGCGATTAAAACTAAGTTAGACCTTGAATTATGACTATATAAATAATCATGTACAAATAGACACTACCTTATTAAAATTGTGTTTACAATCAGTTGATAGACTGACAGGTTCAAAGGGGTCGGAAAAGAAATCCCCACCCTAATTTATCTCCAATTTAACAAAATATTCAAAATTAAATAATAATAAAGGCTTTATTTGTGTTAGATGAGCAAACATTTATTGATCAAATCAGAACTGTAACACTACTTTAAATAAACTTTGTCATTATGGCATTTAAGGAGCATATCAAATTATAGGCCCCTAATTAATTTGAATTTTTGTTATTATTTTTGTTACCACCGCGTTATACTACCCTTTCCGGTTAAGTGCTTATGTACTTATGTTTTAGGGATTAGTACGGTTATATTTTGAGAAAGGTACCAACATTTGCGTGGAGGAGAGTGGAAAATTATTTTGTAAAAATTACTCAATACACTTGATCGAGATTTAACCTCGATCTTCCATCATCGGCAGTCTAGTATACTGCAAGAGAATCTGCTTAATTGGAAAATCGATGTTTTGTTCAAAATTTGTATATTTTGACAGATATTTTAATCGATTATTTAATCAATCATTCAAAATATTTTAATAAGTGACACTTTTTTGTGTCTTATGCAATAAATAATGCTACAAAAGTAGCCATAAGCGTTCTCTACCCACTTGCTCTAATGACTTTGCTGAATGCCTGTGTGGTTGCAACTCTCACCCCAAACACTGGCCAATGAACTTGGGTTTTAATACAGGTTGCTAAAAAACAATGCTCATTTATTGTCTTTATTTTGTTAGATTTTGGTGAAGTTAAGGTTAGTTTGGTTTGTCTAACACACTTCACAGCAGATAACTGACAGCTTGACCTTGCAGAGAATACAATACCTGTATAATAAAAATATTGATATCATTATTGTTACAGTACGTGCAATTATTTTTCCCTTATAGAATTTCTAATGGTATTAAATAGAAATTTTTTTTTTATAAAATAAAATACTAATAATTTAATATATTCTAGGGTAAAGTGGGAGAATTGATATGTAGGCCTGGTTTTTTTTTAATTCGTAACCTAGGCTGCTAAAACTGAATTTTTTTCAAATATTGTAGTTACTAACTAGACTTTGTACATTAATTCATCATCTTTATGAAGTACATTTTTATACTAATTGTAACATATATATATATATATACATACACACACACAACACAGTTACCACCTAATCATCCCACTTGGGATAATTTTGAGGTACTTGTCTAAACCATATCCAAACTCGTGTGAAAAGAATGGGGTAAATGGGTGCAAAAATAACATTAAAACTACATTTTCCACTTGGTTTCATTAATGTGATTTTTTTTACAAAAGCAAGAACCAGTCTAAAAAGGAATTAAAAAACGTGATGCTTTAAAACATTCAAATATAGAAGACTATTAAAACTGGGGGCAATAAACTAACTGCAATTCATTATTAAGAGTCATAAGTGACAGAAAAACACAATTTTTTTTTACCCAGAACAGTTTTTTTAAATGTATCAAATCTTTTAAAAAATAAGTGATTTTTCCCTTGAAAGATGGATGTAATAACATAAAAGTGGTTTGAATCTTAAATTATTCTAAATAAAAACTATTTATTGTGTTTAACTTGTAAAGGCCAGTCTACAACCGACATACCCGCTTGTCGGACTCACAACTACGCAATCGCAAATGCACTCGTAATTACGCTTTTATTAAATACAAAATAGACTGTCTACAATGAAAAGTCGTAAAACTTAATTTCAACCAATGGGAACAAACATCAATGATGACTATAAAAGTCAAATTCATATTAATGTTTTCAAATAAGAAATAAATATTTAAAAAATATTTAACTGAATAAATACACATGATTTTAATTGGAAATCCTGTATTTATTACTATACATTTCCAAGCGTTGTTGTCATAGACCAAATAACTTCATATTATTTGATTTTATTAGTCCATCCATATTTGTTTTTTGATTGGCTGAACGCAAGCCAACGCAACTACATAAACGCAAGAAATGGACAATGTTCATCTCCTCCCGACAAGCTGGTCCGACAGTTCCGACATACGATTGTGTTTGCGTAAGTTATTGTAGACAGACAAAATTACGTTAGTTATTGCGTAGTTGCGAGTTCGACAAGCGGGTGCGTTTGGTTGTAGACGGGCCATAACACGTTTAATAAAGCTACAAAAATAATTTTCAAGTCTAAGCTAATGGATTTTTGACAAACTGTTATTGAAATACAAAGGGTAAGAATAAACAAACGTGGATATTTTTTTTTTAAATTGGAACATTCTCGGTCTCATGCTTAACACTTATATTGTACTGCAAAAACAGTTTTCACTTTTTTTTATGGCTATATAATACTAACAAAACTTTTTTTTTAACATTTTAAAGGCACAATTAATCAAAATTACCAGAAAAAAAAGTTTTGAAATTTCCCGGTACTTAGCATTTTCCCACCAGGAGGTAGTAGGGAGATAAAATTTTAACCTCCACCCTCAACCCCCCATATTAGCGAGGAAGAAAATAACAAATATAACACGGATGACTTAGAAATAAAGTCCTAAAAATTGCATTTCCTAACCACAAAAAAATATGCATTTGGAAAAATAATATTAATTCAAATCCGCTAGTATATAAAAACAAGCAGAAATGATTTAATGTAAACAAAAAAAGTAGCAATATTTAAGAGGGCTTACTACAATTTAAATTTTTTGCGTGAAAGTGATTTTTTTAATGTTCCCATCCAATTTCCCTTTCACCCAATTTTACCACTATATCCTACTAAAAGATAACTTATCTTATTCAATAGTCTGTGGTGATTTTATAAACTTCACTATTAGTTGTAGCAGAAAGAAAAAAAATTGTAAATACTAGTTTAAATGCAGATTACTTTTAATTTATAATTAATTTGCCACAAATAAAATGTAGTCACTCAGGCAAAATACATTCAAATATTTGACTTTCAGATAATTGGAGTTCTCCTTTAATTGAGATTTCATCTGGTCACTATTTTATCCTTAAAAGTATAATATAATTTTGGTAGGAAGTACAGTAAATGTTAGTTACAAAAGTTACTAAAACACTTTTACTATTTTCGTACATCAAGTCATGTTATCTGCATCTGTCACTTTTAATAAATACTATCAATACCTATAAAATAATTCAAATAAAATAGAGAAATGTTTGCAATATTGACCGCAAAGAAATATGTTTTGAATATTCTCTACTGTTCCTCCAAACAAAATCAGGCTATATATTCAAGATTAAATTTAATATAACTGTTTAATTAATTGTTTAAATTAACTACACATTTTTACATTTATAAAAAAATCTACAACTCATGGCACTCTCCTCCAACTCGGTGGCTGACGTCTCCCCACAAATCCTCAGGGGTGCACTAAGTTAAAGGCTTTATATACACACATTCAATCATGCCATTTAACACTAGGACGAACCTGGTCATTTTGACAGCAAGCCTTCTTTAAAATACCCTGGGCCAATAAGGGCCCCATTGAACATTGAAAATAATGGAGGGAGCCGTATTTCAGAAAGCTCAATATTATCACTGTCTTGAATAGAAAAATTTCAGTTTTAAAATCCTTATAACAAAATAAAATTAAAATTACATAAAATAAGACTTTCCCTCAATTTTTTTAACAAAAATTTGAATCTTTATATTTGCATCAAGTCTGTGAGTGGCTTTATTTCTCTTTAAGTCACAGCCAAAATAGATGACAATGAGTATCAGTAAATGTGATCGCTCAGGTGTTTGTTCCATTTCACGAGTGAAAACACACTTGTGTGCTGAAAATCTTTGTACATATTTGGTACACAAATTTAACTATTTACACATTTGGGGTTCAAATTTAACTACTTTTAGGTGAGTAATGAGTAAAATTTCTTACATTAATCTCACTCGCAAGATTCCCCAATTAATGACCAATTTCCAATCGTCATCTCAAATGTTTTCCTACAAAGTTTATATAAAAGGACGATTTGGCCCACATTGTATGTTGGTTCATCAAAAGCTCCACATGCCAGGGCCGCACAGAACCATAAATCGAACCACAAGTTTGACAGACCTTGTTTATAGTATGTATACAACTTCAAGGGTACCTATAGTTTGTCTTGTGAACTCTAAAAACATCTTAGCCTCTTTTTATACTTTATTTTGTATACCTCCAGTAAATATTCTATTACAAATTCATACTTGCAGCTTAATCTGTTTTAAATGATTGGCTTTCATTTTAGTGAACAATTTGTTTTCAAACCATCCATTTTCATTTTATGTAATTTTGCTCGCTAGTTGTGAAATTTTAGGATTACTCTGTACCACATTATCTTCAACTACTAAAGTTCTTTCCTGCAAACTTGTAGAGACAAATTTTAAATTTCCCAACTTTTATCCTTATTCTTCAAAAGTTCCCAACTTCATAAATCATCAAACATTGAAAGGCGATACCATATTTAGTAGATTGTATAGAACGCTTTGTTAATTAAGTTGGCTAGTAGTGCCATTGTCACTGCCTACACGTTTTAAGTCTACCACTATTATACAATAGTGGTCTTAAGAAGGCTGGATAATATTTTAAGTTGAATACTTGATAAAGCCTGGAGGTTTCACGATCCAAAATTTGTAAGTTTTCCTACTTGCACTGATGGTAAATCTCAAAACCAATTACACTTGTCCTTAATTTGAAAAATCCATCATTAACAAATAACTTTATAAAAGTACATTTGCTCAATTCAAGGCCCAATTATCGCCTCAAGTTATACTAATTTCCCGGGGGAGAATCTCTTTCATACCATTCCAGACTCCCACCTCCCCCCAGAATTCTCAATGTTGCACTTTTACTTATCCCTGGTCACCTGGGAATGGTTCTATTTTCAGAACGCCTAGAGTTGGGAAATCCACTAACTGTCCCACCCCTGTCATAGCGGCGAGAGTTGTACATTAGCACATACCTACCACCCGGTATCCTCGTATTTTAATTCACGGCATAAAAATGAACCCTGCTATTTTTGATAACAATTGAAGCTGTTATCTACTCTTTGTTTGTTGACAACTTTGTGGTTTCCCTCAACAGGCCATTGATAACATCGTGATGACTGTTTATTCTTGAAGGGTTGTGTCCAGCTGTGCCCACAATCACACGTCATGGGCTTTAATTGGACTAACCATATTTCACACACTGGCTTGCCGTTCACGGGAATATTGAGGTTTGAATCCCGGCCGAGTGGATTAAAGTTGTTGTTTTTTTTAATAAATGACGTGCCACTTTTCCTTTACCGTTCTACCGTCAACTTTAGATAATAATGTACGTTTTAACAGTTGTAAACGTTAATAAATAATGTTAATGTGTTCATACGTAAAGTCATGTGATCTGCAGCTGTCACTTTTGATATATACTACCAACAAGGCCGGTCTTAAGCCGGTCCCACACAATTCGCGAAAGCGGACGAATATTTCAGGCGAATGTTCGCCTACATTCTTTACTCAATTCAGTCGTGGACCTCATACACTTCTCGAGACTGTCTACCCCGAATATTCGTCTGCTCCTGGTGCACAATGAACCGCGCAAGTGATGACATCACTGCTGCTGCATTTATTATACTATCAAGTGTAGCGTGATAAGTCCAGACAACCCATAAGAAAAAGGTGGTGGTGGTTGGTATCTTTCAACAAGATAAGGACCAAAGAAAAGTGTTATCGAAACAATTATCAGCTTATTATATTAAACTAGTATTTATGGTTACATTACATGGTACACTACAATTTACCGTAATTGTATAAATTCTACAATAGCCGACACCAACGATTGAAGTGCTGTGTCGGATCGTTTCGAAAGTTCGCCGAGATTCCAATGAAAAAAACATCCGCTTCCTTTGGTTCGTGTCACGAAACTACTCCCAAGGCGAAACCACTCGATTGTCGAAAATTCGACTGAACATCCGTCAGGGTTCGGCCAGACTGCCAAGCGTGCGAGCGAGCGCGCAAGCGACTGGGTGGCAAAACTGGCGAGCGAGCGCGTAATTAGCGGACCCTAGTTAGATTATTATTAGCACCGCGTCTTACTACCCGTTCGGGTTATACGCACTTACGCTAATGTGTAATGGTAGGGTGATTGTGAGATGAAATGAAGGACCTACAGTTTAACGTGGAATCCAAACCACGGTGGAGGCCTGGCATTCCCCACATTCACAAGATGTCTTGCCAGAGGTGAAGGAAGGGTTTGGTAATCAGATAAATCTGTGCCGGGACCAAGGATTGAATCCCGGCCGCCAGCACAGAAGTCTGACACCTTACCCCTAGACCGCCAGGTCACCGGGCCATTAATAGCAAGTATGTTAAACCTATCACTGATAGAAAAAGTCAAATATCATGTCAAAATGAGAAGTTTCCCCAGCACTCAATGAACCAACATACAATAATATTGCCTGGCGCCTGTAAACTAGACTGTACCGGGTCGAGCGCGCGCGCTTGAAAAATAGAACCAGTTCTATCTTTTAAGCGCGCTCGCTCCAGTGTGGCCACCTCCCATTACAACCAATGTGTTCTATTTTATATTTTAGTCGCTCGCTCGCTCAGTCTGGCCGTACCCTCATTCGTGTACTTCCCACACTACTAGGACGGTCACTCGGTACACGAACATTCGAGAATAGTGTGGGACCGGCTTTAGGGGTTTGCAAATGGTGGGGCCGCACAGAGCCCCTCGCTTGCTTGGGGTCCTCGCGCGTTCGCTAAAAGGAGACAAGCATTGTTTTATACACCGCCGCGCATAATTAAATCTTATAAAAAATGAATTTTGGCTCTTTATCATTAGGAAAAAAAGTTTAAAATTAAAAACAATGCAAGACCAATGCCCGATTTGAACTTAGTTCAAACGATAAACTTACTGATACTCTAATTCTTAAAATATATTGTGTGTAGTATTGGAGATAGTGTTAAGAACCTATTGATGTTTTGTTTACTGATGTGTGTGTGTCTGTTTTGATTTGGTTTTAAAAACCTTTTATGAATTGAAGGAACGAAGTGAGGGATATTTTCAGCTTATACTGAAAATATTAATGTTATCCTATTTATTGAAGTTTATATACTAGTTATATATTGAAGATTATATAACCTCCTAGTTAAATATTGTATTTTATATCAATTAATAGTTATGTATTGTATCTGACGCCTTAACATAGTGGTAGCATATCTGTTTACTGTACTAAGAGTCCCGGCTTCGATTCCCGGCATGGCCAAAATTTTTATCATTGGTGAAATGTGGGTTTACCCTTTCACAGTGCTGAATTAACGTTCGGGGACTGGATGTTGTGCCTGTCCTAGTTTTAAGTTAGATTATAAGACATGTGAAACTAGAGACTAGCAAGCTTGGCTTGAATAAAATACTGACCTAGGCCACAGTAATGGATGTATAGTTGTTGTTTTGTTGGATTCTGGGGTAAAGGAAATTTTACAAAATACAAACATATTTTGCTGCTTTAACTTGCTTCGCCGTGCCTGTATTTTTGATCTGAAAATGTGCTCATTGAATGAATGAGAATAGGCTTATTGTGAACAACTCTCTGTTAAAGAAAACCTTAATTTTAAAAGTAATTATCTTAAACTTAACACTCCCCCCCCCCCTCCCAATATACCACATCTCAATAACTAGGGGCACTAAGTTCGGACTAGACCACTAGTTCGATCCCGGGCAGGGTCTAATTGCGTGAATGACGTCACACCAAACCCATATGAATGCCAAGGCAGGGAAGGGCGCCTCCCCCTTTTCCATATTCGACGGATTATTTTTACCCTCTTTGTTATGACTGTTTCCGATTCTTGCGCAGAAGAAAGAAGCCACTGCATTGAACTCTTAATAACAGAGATACCAATTGCGCCTAGAAATCACATTTTAACAGCAACTTTTGTTATCAAACTGATTTAGAAAGATTTTAAATATATTGGCCTAAGTATTGTTATGATTGCTAATTTTTAAATATAATAATCATTCTGTGCTTTTAAATATATATTGTTATGATTGTTAGCTTATATATATAATATATATTATATATATTTCTTGCCAGTTTTTAAATCATAATTAGTTTATATATATATTGTTTGTTATTATTGTTTTTAAATATGTATTTTTATGAGTTCGATGGCTCATAAACTCACTTTTCCTATTTATTGGTTTTACAATGTGCCGTTGGCGAAATTCGGGTCTGGTCTTGGAGGGTGTAAAAGGGGGGGGGGGGTACTTTTGGGTTCGGTCAGGTACCTAAGCCAAATAGATTTGCGCTATTCGGGCTATTATGTGCATACCTAGAATTATTATGCCTATAATACGGTAATATTAAACTAAAGTAGGGTCACTTTACCTTGATAATCTAATTTAACTTCTTTATCTATTTTAAGAGCATACAACCTCTTTCATTCATTTAATAAAAGGATTTGCAAAACTTTGTTGGGGGGGGGGGGGGCGGGGGGGGGGGGAATAACTTAATAAATGAATTGTCTTATATTCAAATTCATTTTCTCACTGTCTTAGTACTTTTAATCAATGTTTGCGGTATTTCTAAATCCCCCAAAACAAAATACATGAACATTAAATTAAAGTTGTCAGCCATCTTATTGTTGGTGCTTGGTTACATTCTTACAAGGATAGCACGCACTACATACCAACTTCCGTGGGGCTCAAACATACCATCACGTGACCTATGGAGTCACCCCTCTAGGACACAACGGGATCGATACTTACCGTCTGGTTGCCTCGGGTTAGAGGGGACCAAGGGGTGACAAGACACGACTTGCTAACTAACTCAACCCAAGACAACAAATCCTACTATCAGTATTTAGCTACCGTGACAAACTTGTAATATTTTAGCCTCCCCCTGGTAGCGAACCAGGACCTGAGATTTGAAGGCAAACCTCCCTGAGGTTAAAAGTGTCACAGTCGTTTTGAGCGTCAACACATTCATTACTTAACTAATTAGAGAAGTTAATTAAGAAAAGGATCAGCTGCTGGGAATAACTCTGTTGCACTCTTTGTGAATGGAGGACAAGATCTCACTGACAGTGCGAGGGTTGGTCGTTTTACTGCCGGAACGCTGACTAAAATCAGTCTCGTCTCGTCTGGTGACTGGTAGGTAGTGATCTGGTTTATCTTCATTGTTTGCCACGAAAAATAGTTAGTTACATTTCCTACAAATTCTACAATAAAATTTTCTTATGATCACACGAGTTTGACACTACCACCCCTGTCTTTAGTAGGTCTAACGCCACGCGTCAGACAACCGTAGTTCGGATCCTGATCGGTTTAGTAAACTACCTGATCTGCCTTTATGTTCTTGCGTTAGTTGTTTTATGGCAAATCCAAATAAGAGTGATTGTTACCTCCGTACACTTTGACTGGCTGAACCTATCACATCTCCGTACTGAGTGAACCTATCACATCTCCGTACTAGGTGAACCTATCACATCTCGTACTGAGTGAACCTATCACATCTCCGTACTAGGTGAACCTATCACATCTCCGTACTAGGTGAACCTATCACATCTCCGTACTAGGTGAACCTATCACATCTCCGTACTAGGTGAACCTATCACATCTCCGTACTGGGTGAACCAATCACATCTCCGTACTAGGTGTATCACATCTCCGTACTAGGTGAACCTATCACATCTCCGTACTAGGTAAACCTATCACATCTCCGTACTGAGTGAACCTATCACATCTCCGTAATGAGTGAACCTATCACATTCCGTACTGAGTGAACCTATCACATCTCCGTACTGAGTGAACATATCACATCTCCGTAATGAGTGAACCTATCACATCTCCGTACTGAGTGAACCTATCACATCTCCGTACTGAGTGAACCTATCACATCTCCGTACTAGGTAAACCTATCACATCTCCGTACTAAGTGAACCATAACATCTCCGTACTAGGTATAAACCTATCACATCTCCGTACTAGGTGAACCTATCACATCTCCGTACTGAGTGAACCTATCACATCTCCGTACTAGGTGAACTATCACATCTCCGTACTAGTGTGAACCTATCACATCTCCGTACTAGGTGAACCTATCACATCTCCGTACTAGGTGAACCTATCACATCTCCGTACTGAGTGAACCTATCACATCTCCGTACTGAGTGAACCTATCACATCTCCGTACTAGGTAAACCTATCACATCTCCGTACTGGGGTGAACCTAATCACATCTCCGTACTGAGTGAACCTATCACATCTCCGTACTGGTGAACCTATCACATCTCCGTACTGAGTGAACCTATCACATCTCCGTACTGAGTGAACCTATCACATCTCCGTACTGAGTGAACCTATCACATCTCCGTACTAGGTGAACCTATCACATCTCCGTACTAGGTGAACCTATCACATCTCCGTACTAGGTGAACCTATCACATCTCCGTACTAGGTAAACCTATCCAACATACTCCGTACTGAGTGAACCTATCACATCTCCGTAATGAGTGAACCTATCACATCTCCGTACTAGGTGAACCTATCACATCTCCGTACTAGGTGAACCTATCACATCTCCGTACTGAGTGAACCTATCACATCTCCGTACTGAGTGAACCTATCACATCTCCGTACTGAGTGAACCTATCACAACTCCGTACTGAGTGAACTATCACATCTCCGTTCTAGGTTAACCTATCACATCTCTGTACTAGGTGAAACCTATCACATCTCCGTACTAGGTAAACCTATCACAACTCCGTAACTGAGTGATGAACTATCACATCTCCGTACTGGTGAACCTATCACATCTCCGTAATGAGTGAACCTATCACATCTCCGTACTGAGTGAACCTATCACATCTCCTTCTAGGTGAAACCTATCACATCTCCGTACTAGGTAACCTATCACATCTCCGTACTAGGTAAACCTATCACATCTCCGTACTGAGTGAACCTATCACATCTCCGTACTGAGTGAACCTATCACATCTCCGTACTAGAGTGAAACCTATCACATCTCCGTACTGAGTGAACCTATCACATCTCCGTACTGAGTGAACCTATCACATCTCCTTTCTAGGTGAACCTATCACATCTCCGTACTGAGTGAACCTATCACATCTCCGTACTAGGTAAACCTATCACATCTCCGTACTGAGTGAACCTATCACATCTCGTACTGAGTGAACCTATCACATCTCCTTCTAGGTGAACCTATCACATCTCCGTACTGGAGTGAACCTATCACATCTCCGTACTGAGTGAACCTATCACATCTCCGTACTGTGTGAACAACCTATTCACACTTCCGTACTGAGTGAACCTATCACAATCCGTACTGAGTGAACCTATCACATCTCCGTATCTAGGTAACCTATCACATCTCCGTATAGGTAAACCTATCACAACTCCGTACTGAGTGAACCATATCACATCTCCGTACTGTGTGAACCTATCACATTCGTACTGAACCGTATATTGATGAGTGAACCTATCACATCTCGTACTGAGTGAACCTATCACATCTCCTACTAGGTGAACCTATCACATCTCCGTACTGAGTGAACCTATCACATCTCCGTACTAGTGAAACCTATCACATCTCCGTACTGAGTGAACCTATCACACTCCGTACTAGGTGAACCTATCACATCTCCGTTACTAGGTGAACCTAATCACATCTCCGTACTGAGTGCTATATTAATAACCTATCACATCTCCGTACTAGTGAAACCTATCACACTCCGTACTAGTGAACTATCAACATCTCCGTACTGGATTACCTCCGTATGTGAACCTATCACATCTCCGTACATGAGTGAACCTATCACATCTCCGTACTGAGTGAACCTTTCACATCTCCTTTCTAGGTGAACCTATCACATCTCCGTACTAGGTAAACCTATATCACATCTTCCCCGTACTGAGTGAACCTATCACATCTCCGTACTGAGTGAACCTATCACATCTCCGTACTAGGTAAACCTATCACATCTCCGTACTGAGTGAACCTATCACATCTCCGTACTGAGTGAACCTATCACATCTCCTTTCTAGGTGAACCTATCACATCTCCGTACTGAGTGAACCTATCACATCTCCGTACTGAGTGAACCTATCACATCTCCGTACTGGGTAAACCTATCACATCTCCGTACTGAGTGAACCTATCACATCTCCGTACTGAGTGAACCTATCACATCTCCGTACTAGGTAAACCTATCACAACTCCGTACTGAGTGAACCTATCAAATCTCCTTTCTAGGTGAACCTATCACATCTCCGTACTAAGTGAACCTATCACATCTCTGTACTAGGTAAACCTATCACATCTCCGTACTAGGTAAACCTATCACATCTCCGTAATGAGTGAACCTATCACATCTCCGTACTAGGTGAACCTATCACATCTCCGTACTAGGTGAACCTATCACATCTCCGTACTGAGTGAACCTATCACATCTCCGTACTGAGTGAACCTATCACATCTCCGTACTAGGTGAACCTATCACATCTCCGTACTAGGTGAACCTATCACATCTCCGTACTAGGTAACCTATCACATCTCCGTACTAGTTGAACTTATCACATCTCCGTACTGAGTGAACTTATCACATCTCCGTACTGAGTGAACCTATCACATCTTCTTACTGGGTGAACCTATCTCATCTAAACTTAATTTTTTTTTAACTTTACTGTTCAGTATTCACACTACTAGTTTTTCTTCAATATCGTCAATACTAAAAATCACATTTGCTATGGTTTTTCTGGTTAGTAAATTGATAAATTGAAGATTGGTACATATTTAACTGGTACACAAGAGCTGAAAAGAAATAGCATTACCTTATTATGCTATTGTTAAAATTATCAGTCTGTACCCTGTCCAGTAGTGTATAAGTCTGTACAACATTACTACTTTCCCAATACATTAATTAAAGCGTATCCTATCCAAATCGTCGTGTCCAGGATTAAGATGAAAGCTCTTATGTCACGAATATAAACTGATAGGTTATTCTAGTCAGGTTTGTAGACTTCGATGTAACTTTTCTACGAGCATCACAATGAACTGCAGGAAATAGGGGGATTGATAAACTACTTTTCATATTGTTGATATATAGAATGCAATCCTCCATTGTGGTGTCTATAGGCCTGTATGTCCTCCAGTGAGGTGTATATATCTACATGTCCTCCAGTGTGTTGTCTATAGGCCTGTATGTCCTCCAGTGAGGTGTATATATCTACATGTCCTCCAGTGTGTTGTCTATAGGCCTGCATGTCCTCCAGTGTGGTATCTATATACCTGTATGTCCTCCATTGTGTTGTCTATAGGCCTGTATGTCCTCCAGTGAGGTGTATATATCTACATGTCCTCCAGTGTGTTGTCTTTAGGCCTGCATGTCCTCCAGTGTGGTATCTATATACCTGTATGTCCTCCATTGTGTTGTCTATAGGCCTGTATGTCCTCCAGTGAGGTGTATATATCTACATGTCCTCCAGTGTGTTGTCTATAGGCCTGTATGTCCTCCAGTGCGGTGTATATATACCTGCATGTCCTCCAGTGCGGTGTATATATACCTGTATGTCCTCCAGTGCGGTGTATATATACCTCTATGTCCTCCAGTGTGGTGTCTATATACCTGTATGTCCTCCACTCTGGTGTCTATATACCTGTATGTCCTCCAGTGCGGTGTATATATACCTGTATATCCTCCAGTGTGGTGTATATATACCTGTATGTCCTCCAGTGCGGTGTATATATACCTGCATATCCTCCAGTGCGGTGTATATATACCTGCATGTCCTCCAGTGCGGTGTATATATACCTGCATGTCCTCCAGTGTGGTGTATATAGACCAGTATGTCCTCCAGTGTGGTGTATATAGACCAGTATGTCCTCCAGTGTGGTGTCTATATACCTGTATGTCCTCCAGTGCGGTGTATATATACTTCTATGTCCTCCAGTGCGTTGTATATATACCTGTATGTCCTCCAGTGTGGTGTCTATATACCTGTATGTCCTCCAGTGCGGTGTATATATACCTGTATGTCCTCCAGTGCGGTGTAAATATACCTGTATGTCCTCCAGTCTGGTGTATATATACCTGCATGTCCTCCAGTGTGGTGTCTTTAGACCTGTGTGTTCTCCAGTGTAGTGTATATATACCTGTATGTCCTCCAGTGTGGTGTCTATATACGTGTATGTCCTCCAGTGCGGTGTATATATACCTATATGTCCTCCAGTGTGGTGTCTATATACCTGTATGTCCTCCAGTGCGGTGTCTATAGACCTGTATGTCCTCCAGTGCGGTGTATATATACCTCTATGTCCTCCAGTGCGGTGTATATATACCTTTATGTCCTCCAGTGCGGTGTATATATACCTCTATGTCTTTCAGTGCGGTGTATATATACCTGCATGTACTCCAGGGATGTGTATATATCCCTCTATGTCCTCCAGTGCGGTGTATATATACCTGTATGTCCTCCAGTGTGGTGTCTATAGGCCTCTATGTCCTCCAGTGCGGTGTATATATACCTCTATGTCCTCCATGTGTGGTGTATATATACCTGTATGTCCTCCAGTGTGGTGTCTATAGGCCTGTATGTCCTTCAGTACGGTGTATATATACCTGTATGTCCTCCAGTGCGGTGTGTCTAGACCTCTATGTCCTCCAGTGGGGTGTATATATAGCTGTATGTCCTCCAGTGTGGTGTATATATACCTCTATGTCCTCCAGTGCGGTGTATATATACCTCTATGTCCTCCAGTGCGGTGTATATATACCTGTATGTCCTCCAGTGTGGTGTCTATAGGCCTGTATGTCCTTCAGTGCGGTGTATATATACCTGCATGTACTCCAGGGATGTGTATATATCCCTCTATGTCCTCCAGTGCGGTGTATATATACCTGTATGTCCTCCAGTGCGGTGTATATATAACCTGTATGTCCTCCAGTGCGGTGTATATATACCTGTATGTCCTCCAGTGCGGTGCCTATATACCTGTATGTCCTCCAGTGCGGTGTCTATAGACCTGTATGTCCTCCAGTGTGGTGTATATAGACCTGTATGCCCTCCAGTGTGGTGTCTTTAGACCTGTGTGTCCTCCAGTGTGGTGTATATATACCTGTATGTCCTCCAGTGTGGTGTCTATATACCTGTATGTCCTCCAGTGCTGTGTATATATACCTATATGTCCTCTAGTGTGGTGTCTATATACCTGTATGTCCTCCAGTGTGGTGTCTATAGACCTGTATGTCCTCCAGTGCGGTGTATATATACCTTTATGTCCTCCAGTGCGGTGTATATATACCTGTATGTCCTCCAGTGTGGTGTATATATATACCTGTATGTCCTCCAGTGCGGTGTCTATAGACCTCTATGTCCTCCAGTGCGGTGTATATATACCTCTATGTCCTCCAGTGTGGTGTATATATACCTGTATGTCCTCCAGTGTGGTGTATATAGGCCTGTATGTCCTTCAGTGCGGTGTCTATAGACCTGTATGTCCTCCAGTGCGGTGTATATATACCTCTATGTCCTCCAGTGCGGTGTATATATACCTGTATGTCCTCCAGTGTGGTGTATATATACCTGTATGTCCTCCAGTGCGGTGTCTATAGACCTCTATGTCCTCCAGTGCGGTGTATATATACCTCTATGTCCTCCAGTGTGGTGTATATATACCTCTATGTCCTCCAGTGTGGTGTCTATAGGCCTGTATGTCCTTCAGTGCGGTGTATATATACCTGTATGTCCTCCAGTGCGGTGTATATATACCTGCATGTACTCCAGGGATGTGTATATATCCCTCTATGTCCTCCAGTGTGGTGTCTATATACCTGTATGTCCTCCAGTGCGGTGTCTATAGACCTGTATGTCCTCCAGTGCGGTGTATATATACCTGTATGTCCTCCAGTGCGGTGTATATATACCTGTATGTCCTCCAGTGCTGTGTATATATACCTATATGTCCTCTAGTGTGGTGTCTATATACCTGTATGTCCTCCAGTGCGGTGTCTATAGACCTGTATGTCCTCCAGTGCGGTGTATATATACCTTTATGTCCTCCAGTGCGGTGTATATATACCTGTATGTCCTCCAGTGTGGTGTATATATACCTGTATGTCCTCCAGTGCGGTGTCTATAGACCTCTATGTCCTCCAGTGCGGTGTCTATAGACCTGTATGTCCTCCAGTGCGGTGTATATATACCTCTATGTCCTCCAGTGCGGTGTGTCTAGACCTCTATGTCCTCCAGTGTGGTGTATCAAGACCGGCATGTACTCCAGTGTGGTGTATCTAGACCTGTATGCCCTCTAGTGTGGTGTCTATAGACCTGTATGCCCTCTAGTGTGGTATCTATAGATCTGTATGTCCTATATTGTGGTGTCTATAGACCTGTATGCCCTATATTGTGGTGTCTATAGACCTGTATGTCCTCTAGTGTGGTGTCTATAGACCTGTATGTCCTATATTGTGGTGTATATATACCTGTATATCCTATATTGTGGTGTATCTAGACCTGTATGTCCTCGAGTGTGGTGTCTATAGACCTGTATGTCCTATATTGTGGTGTATATATACCTGTATATCCTCTAGTGTGGTGTCTATAGACCTGTATGTCCTATATTGTGGTGTATCTAGACCTGTATGTCCTCGAGTGTGGTGTCTATAGACCTGTCTCGCCTCTGTCCATCTTGACAGCAGCGTAACCTGGCAAGTGTGACGTGACAGTCTTCACTGTGTTTTGTTTGCTTCTTTGTTTCAGACTTGTCCAAGAATCGGTTCGTGGAGCTACCTCTAGAAGTGACAGAGTTTTACTGGCTTGAGAGGTTAATTCTCTACCACAACACGATAAGAGCGATACCTGACAATGTCGTATACCTCCAGTGCCTCAAACATTTGGACCTCAGGTAATACTCCATTGCTCTGGAGTATGATGGCTGGACCTCGTTCGACTTCTGTTGACCTCCAGGTTGATAAGTTTTTCGGGGACACCCCTTGAACGAATTTCTGGATCTGGTGCGAAAACTTGAATAGGGTTCTAGATACAAATGGGTTCACTCTCGCTACATTTACTACTATTGAATGGTATGAGAGCTTAAGTCGTATGTTGACCTTACTTAGTATTTCTAGATTATATATTGCCCTTTAAACATTGTCTGCAACTTCCTAATCTGATTCTTTTTCAAGGTTGTATGTGTTAGATGGACCCAGTCTCCAATTCGATACCTAGTTAGTTGAGCTTTTTGGTCTATTGTTTAGCGTGTCTCAAAAACTATTCATGGTTGTAAATACGTACCTTTCTCCACAGACTTTGAAGCTTAGCCACCACATGTAAAAAAAAAAAATCGATAACCCTGCTAGTAACTTGGTTCTAGTGAAAGGGGTAACCATCTTCTTCCCGTAAATCACTTCATATGAAGCACATTTTGATGCTCGAATGTACCTGTGTATTATATTCAGTCACTACAAAAGGTATATAGACGTCCCAATTGTTCTAACTCTCGTTGACAAAATGTGGCTGCATATTAATGCCTGATGTACTCTCTCTGTTCTACGATTATACTGCGGATGTGCTGGACTTGTGTTTAACTCATCTACTTTTAACAGCTTGCATAACTGCGTCATTAAATCCGACTTAAATTAGTCCCTTGGTCTGACAAAATACTTGTCATAGCCCCAAATTTCAAAATCCATTCTGAAATTAACTCTCTAGTAACTGTCTTTGCCTTCTGATCTGGAATGGGTATCACCAAGTATCTTGAAAAATTGTCTAAAATGGTTAGAATATACTTATTCCCGTCTAATGACCTTCGTAGGGCACCGACAATATCTATGTCGCTTACTCCCAAGCAACAAACTGATTCAAATAAACGAGTGTGCAGACAAAAATAAACATATTCCTATTTATTGAACAAAAATAGACTCATGTGTGGTTTATACTACTACTACTACTACTACTACTACTACTACTACTACTACTACTACTACTACTACTACTACTACTACTACTACTACTACTACTACTACTACTACTACTACTACTACTACCACCATCACCACCACGAATAATTTTCTAAAAGAACAATGAAATATATCATTGCTAAAGTTAAAGAGCACAAGCATTATAATAATCAGACAAACTGCACCGGGGGGGAGGGGGGTTAGAGGTTGCTTGTTGAGGTTTAAGTACACCAACCCTGGTAGTCCCAGGGGTGCACATACATACAAGTACATAAAAGAAATGAGAACAAGAGGAAATTAGAATTTATGCAATTTAATGAGACAAGATACAAGGTAAAAAAAAGTATATATATATAGCACGTAATCTCAGTAAGCATATGTTCATATAAACTAGTTATGATATGAGGCAGCTCTGCCTAACCCTAGCCCTAAAAGGGCGAGAGGCGCTGGGCTTATAAACTCAGACAATTGAGTTAAGTGACTGATCCCACAATCAACAAGGTATGTTGGCCGTGCAGGCAGAGTTATTATTTACATCAGGCAAGTTCTGGTTCAGTTACATGAGAGAGCCCTGGATACAGAGCAAAAACCCTTACTAAGGGTAAAAACTATTTATATGGATACACGGGCCAGTCCAGGACGAGCCACGTCCCACTAGTTGAGCACCCACCGGGTGACCGACACCACAAAATATAAATTAGTATTCAAAGACTGCTACAACCGAGCCTGCGGGGCAGAAGCGGCTCATGAGCTGAATATTCCTAAAGCGAGTGTAACAATGCAATGACTAAGATTTAACCACGGGCCAATCATGAGAGGCATGAACGGCCCACAGGTTAACTGCCCAACACAAATATTGGGATTGACAAGTGAACCCAGTTAGGTATGGATCCCAGGACTCCACATTACATGAACAATCTCCTGCCCTGTTAAGCTACCATTGAGTTACATCGATGGACACATCGTGTGTGCCGCGGGATTCACCATCCCGTCGTGAGGCTGGCCAAGATGGCTCAGTCTCCCCAACGCGAGAAGCGCGCTACACCACAAGTGTAGTTTAAAACTAGTTCTCTTGATAACGGAGACTCAACTCCATACATAATCTATACAACTAGCCTAACCATAATATCATAATAGTGTGTCACAATAGACATGAGTTTTTTCCCTATTCCTAACTTATACTATAACTTTATCCTATCCATCCTACCAAGTCGTAGACTAAACCTAACATTTAACATTTAATCTGAAGTTTACTCGTTATATCATGCCCATGAAGTTGGTTAGTCCCGTAACTTCTTCCTGCCTAGAGGATCCATTTTCCTTGGACCGTGAGTCCACCGTTGACTAGATAGTTTACTTCGACCAGATTAGGGTGCCTAGTAGGCCAACGTCGCTGATGGTGTCCTATCGTGTTCTATATTTCTTCCAAGCAGCTCGATGAATATATAGTCAGAGAGGCCCACGTGGTGGAGCGGTGAGTATGAAGTGGAGGGGGAACTTCCCCTAGGTTCTAGAATATTGACATGCGTCGGCCGACGGCATTCATGGAGCTCTCAGTTGGTTTGTAATCGTCGTTGAACGCGGAGTTCTTCCCAAGTGGCCGCGCTCGGTCACTTTTTCTCTGTGTTGTTTTCCAGTGGGGCATCAGGCTCGAAGGAAGAGTCTGCGAAGTTGGTATGTAAATAAACAAACATACGTTATGGGCGTAGCATTTTACACTAGTATGTCATTGTTAACTTTTGATGACTTGCAGGCACCAACAAAATATTCGTATTTTACGTTTTAACGGGGCTAAACCAGATTAGCCCGTTACAAAACTAATCAAAGCTGTGGTCCCAGGAGAGAAGCTCCTGATTCAATTTGTAGCGGGTCTTACTATTTACGAATTATATATATATATATATATATATATATATATATATATATATATATATATATATATATTACACTTAAGAGTACAAACATTGGTACAGCTACTATACATCAATATATACACGTACGATACTTGGTTACCGTGTCCACGACTCTAGTTTAACACGACCAGTCCCAAACGCACTCACAAGAAGGCTACTTTACTACCTGGCTATTTGCACCTGTGTGCCCCCCCCCCCCCCTCTTTCTACATTCCAGTTACAGAGGTGGGTACGCTCACTACACTAGCAAAATGGGTCACTACAGTTATCCGTTACACTATTCCCTCTAATTTTTTAAGAGGCTCTCCAAGCCACTGAGAGTTAGTCTTTTTTCATTTTTTTTTTTTCATTCTATAGGAAAGCCATTATGGCCACACGTCCAGATAGTGTCCCGTGGGCTTCCTCTGCCTCGCAGGATAGCGTCTTTTTGGAATAATCCTGGGTAGCACAAACAGTTCCGGACTATTAGTTTTTATTTCATCTTCATTAGGAAAATCTAAACTAGAACTTCCTGGTAAAAGCCTAGGCACTAAGTCTTTCTCAGGTGACAAGTTTTCACTAACATCTGTCCCTTCCCTGTCTATCGTTGATGGTGCTTTCCTTAGGGCTGAACTGCATGGTTCAGCCGGTTGAAATGTACAACCATCCGTTTCCGCTTTGGTGATTCACGTTGAATACGGTCATTAGACTAGCCATGGATAAGCCCGAGTTAACACTTCTTATATTATTAGAGTTTTTGAAAAAATAATGTGGATTTTAATATTCTATTAGCAAAATTGCACGTATTACTTAATTTCTCTCCATGCAGTATACAGTGGATGAGCTCATATTTGCATGGTCGCCAGCAAAGTCTTATGATAGGCAGCACGTTCTCAACATGGCGCTCAGTTGAGGCTGGTGTTCCACAGGGCTCAGTTTTAGGGCCATTGCTTTTTTCTCTATTTGTTAACGATATCACTTCTTCAATGTTATATTGTAAATATCACGTGTATACAGATGACCTTCAAATATTTATTTCCACTGACCGTTCTTCAAGAAATACAGCCATACAACGAATAAATATTGACCAAGCTGCAATAAATGCTTGGTCTGAAAAAAAATGGACTTAAATTGAACCCTGATAAAACTCAAGCCATTCTTATAGGAACAAGCAAGTAGACTACTACTGAATATGGACCATTCCCTGCTGACTGACATACAATTAGAAGTAGCCACAGTACAACTGACAACAATCACACCAAGGTTTTGAGTCACTGTTGTCAGTTGTACTGTGGCTACTTCTAATTGTATGTCAGTCAGCAGGGAATGGTCCACATTCAGTAGTAGTCTACTTGCTTGTTCCTATAAGAATGGCTTGAGTTTTATCAGGGTTCAATTTAAGTCCATTTTTTCAGACAAAGCATTTATTGCAGCTAGGTCAATATTTATTCGTTGTATGGCTGTATTTCTTGAAGAACGGTCAGTGGAAATAAATATTTGAAGGTCATCTGTATACACGTGATATTTACAAATAACATTGAAGAAGTGATATCGTTAACAAATAGAGAAAAAAGCAATGGCCCTAAAACTGAGCCCTGTGGAACACCAGCCTCAACTGAGCGCCATGTTGAGAACGTGCTGCCTATCATAAGACTTTGCTGGCGACCATGCAAATATGATCTCATCCACTGTATACTGCATGGAGAGAGATTAAGTAATACGTGCAATTTTGCTAATAGAATAATAGGTAACTCCGATTTGCAAGAAAGTGTATGTCTGCTTACATTCACTGAGAAGGCTAAATAATTTTCTCCCAGAAAATGTATGAATTATCCTTGTCCAGAGCATAATAATGCCACACTTTGACTACTGCGACATAGCATACAATAACTTAAGATATGATCTAGCACAATGACTACAACGACTACAAAACACTTGTGTTCGATACATATTTAACTTAAAACAGCATGACCATATTTCTAAGTATTCTAATAAACTAGGTTGGTTAAGAATAAATTATAGGCGAAGGCTACACTTATTAGTATTGCTTCACAAAATATTATCAACAGCTCAGCCTCAATACCTCTCCTCACGGTTCCTATTTCTGAAAGATAAACACAGCCGAGCTACTAGACCAGAATCCACTCTGCAGATGTCTATTCCCAAACATAGATCTCAAATATATGCTCGTTCTTTCACTGTCCGGGCATCACAGGCTTGGTACAAATTAGATAACTACTCATCTAACATCCAGACTCCCCTTCAAGTGGGCGGTTAAGCAAATTATCTTGTCTAATAAGCTAAACTGAATTCTTGAAACTACTTGAGCTTTAAATGAGTGTATGAATGAACGTGCGAATGTTTTTCTACTTATTTGAATATTCCTTTATTAAATTTTATTTCAATCAATGTAATAGTGTATGTTGTATTCAACACTGGTTAAGTGGAAGAGAAGGCTAACGCCTTAACTTCACCAGATAAATAAAGGCTATTATTATTATTAGACTACATCTGATATTATGATCTTCACAATATATGGGCCCTCTCACGCCCTGTGCAGTTTAGGTGAGTTTCCTCTTTTGACTGCTGGCTGGTGCAGCCACACACGATCACCAACCTTATAGGCACTACTCATCCACTTCCGGTCGTACACATCTTGTTTGCACCCGGTGTGTTTTGCCGAGATATTCTCGTGTCAAACGATGTGCAGTTTCTTACTTTGTTCTTAACTGCAGAGCATACTCTATGACACTGTCGAGAGTCTCTGGTTCTCCAGACATCACGCCAGTTGGTAATCTTACCTCCCGACCGAACATGAGGTAATAAAGGGTGAACTTCGTCGAATCTTGTGGACTGGACTGGTATGCTAGTATAACTTGTTGCAGGGCCTTATCACAGTTGTCCTGAGAGTTGTTGACGTACTTGGAAAGCATTGCGCATAGAGTCCTATTGAATCTTTCTACCAGGCCATCTGACTGTGGGTGGTATGGAGTTGTGCGAGTTTTCTCTATCCCAAGAAGTTGACACATTTCTTGGAATAGCTTATACTCAAATTTGGTATCCTTGATCTGTATGAAGTTCCACTGGCACACCTAACCGGTAGATTAACTCCTTCACAATGAGCTTAGCTACTGTTGATGCTTCCATATCTGGCATAGCATAAGCCTCCGTCCATTTGGTGAAGTGGTCAATCATGGCCAGAATGTATTTGTTTCCTTGAACTGTCTTTGGCAAGGGTCCCAGAATATCCGCAGCTACACGCTGGAGGGGAAATCTTGCAAGGTAAGTCCCAAGATGTGCTCCCAGATTGGTGGTCGGTAATTTCCTTCTCACGCACTCAGGACATTCTCTACACCACAGCTCTACATCATCTTTCATCCTCGGTCAATATAACCTATGTCGAATTTTCTCTAATGTCTTCGTAACACCTAAGTGGCCATCAGTAACTGCATCATGCAACGATCTTAAATATCGGTAGAAAGTTGACGTACTACAAGTTGAAGTATATCCGGCTTATTTTCTTCCAGCCAGCGCAATACAGAAACAGAAGGCCCCAATGTACTTCTAGTCGTTTTCACTGTGCTCACAAGCTCATGTAGCTCTCTCTTCTACCGGATGATTCACAGGCGGTTGGCCTCGCCTTGTATTCCCGCTTTAGTTTAGCAATGTGTCCTATGGCTTCATCAGCATCCTGTAGCAATCTGATGTCCGTGTCTGACCAATAAAGTGCCCAGCTTGGGATATAGTGGATACCGGCAGCTACTCCAGCTCACATTATTTATATTTACATGGCAAATGGGACAGTCCATCAACATTTCTGTGACTTTCCAGGACGATGCTCTACAATGAACTCAAATTCAGCCAATTTCTCTATCCGCCGGATAACCTGCCCTTCAGGTTCTTTAAACTGTTGCATCCAGTGAAGAGAGTTGTGGTCTGTGCGTACTTTAAACTTTTTGCCGTATAAATAACTTCAGAAGTGATGAGTTTCATACACCAAAGCCAACATTTCGCTTCTAGTTACACAATAGCGACGTTCAGTATTTGTTAGCGCTCGAATAAGGTAGGATACTACGAGTTATTCTCCCTCCTGTATTAGACTTAAAACAGCTCCGATGCCTGCCCCAATGGCGTCCGTATCCAAGATAAATTCAGTGTCCATCCTTGGATAGGCAAGAATTGGATCAGATATGAGACGTTTCAGCTGTTTAAAGGCACAATCACACTGTTCACTCCAACCAAACCTCTCCTTTTTGTGTGAGATGATACAGGGGTGCCGCGATGTTTGAAAATCCCTTTACATAACGTCTGTAATATGAAGATAACTCCAGAAATGCCCCGATTTCAGTGGTATCACTAGGTATGGGGTATTCCACCACTGCACGAACTTTTTCCGGATCAGTGACCACGCTTTACTTTGGGAATAACGTGTCCCAGAAACTTCACAGTTGTTCGAAATAGATTACATTTCAATGGTTTCAATTTTAGGCCAGCTTCCTGTAACTTCTTGAACACCTCACGCGGTTTACTGATGTGGTCCTCAAAGGTTCTTCCAATCACGATTACATCATCCAGGTACACCAATGCCGTATCCTACTGGAGGCCCGATAGAACTAGATCCATCAATCTTTGGTACGTGCTTGGTCCATTGCAAACTCCAAAGGGAAGCACCTTAAACTCCCACAGCCCATCTCCTGTTGTGAATGCGGTCTTCTCACGATCCTGAGGAGCAACCTCCAGCTGCCAGTAGCCACTCACCATATCGATTGTGAAAAATATCCTCATACCCCCTAAAGAGTCCAGTAGATTGTCTATACGAGGTAGTGGATACGCGTACTGATTTGTAATATCGTTCAGCCGTCGATAATCTATACAAAATCTAGTTCTGCCATATTTCTTCTTCGCCATAGTAACGGGTGAGCTCCATGGGGAGGTTGAGGGTTGAATGACGTCATTTTCACTCATCTCTTTCACAACACTTCTCATTTCCTCCCTACGGTGGAATGGTACTCTTCTCGGTGGTTGGCGGATGGGTGTACTTTCACCCGTATCAATTTCGTGATTAGTGTCATTTGGTCTCCAAGAACACACATCTGGAAAATCGTTCAACGTGGCTTCTGCTATGAAACGTTGGGTAGGTGATAACTTGGCCGAGTCTAAATCAAATAAACTAGATACTTTCTCTCCCCGGGTAGTTTTATTTCTAGTTCTTACCCATGACGCATGGCATTAGTGATCTAATATTTGTCCCACTATATAAAATCACAGGTTGTGGGTGTGGATTTTGCAATATCACTAGAATAGCCTTGTCCTTGGAAGATACTAAAACGCGGGCCCTGAAAACTCCATGCTTCTCAGGAAGGTGACATTTTGTTTCTAATACCCCCATTCCCATGTCCGTAAGGACTGTTGCTTGGAGCAGCACCTCATGTCCACTCGGTATCACGATTGTCTCTTTCAAAGTCATCCGGCACCCTCGTTCCCCTAGTGTTTTATTTAGAGGTACTTCCCCTTTACCCACACGCATTATTCATTTCGAAAGCAAAACATGGCATTTGTTTCTGCGTAAAAAGTCAGTGCCTATAAAACACATATGTTTCAGTCCCTTTGCAACAATAATGTCCTGTGTTAACAAAGTAACTTCCTATTCTAACGGGTACACTCACTGTATTAAGCACAGTCATATGATCACCACTTGCATTTATAACTGACCTCTTTGTTGGCTAAAGTTTGACATTTGACGCTCGTCGCCAAACTTTATCATCTATGAGGGAAACAGCCGCTCCAGTGTCTATAAGTAAATCTATAGGCTCGTCCCACAATTTTACCTTCACGAACACGGCTGAGTATGTGTCCACAATTCCTACTATCACGTGGTACTGGTTTGAATCAGAATGTATTGCCGGTGTGGTTTCGGGCACACCGGCACGCACTAGTTTTTTTGTATCTTGTCCTTACTACACTTTTCCCGAACATGTCTCAGTTCACCGCATTGGTAGCACTTGATTTCTCGTCCACGTTGACATTTCTTAATTGTCTGAATGGTACCTGCAACACTTTACAAAGATTCACAAACATCGCGGGTGGCATCCATTGTCTGAATCACCATGTTCATCATTTGTTCAGTTTTGTGATACTCTTGAGTTACAACACAAGCATCAATTGTATTTATCGGTTGCAATAACTCATCATCTGCGGATGCTCGACCCATGTGATCGGCTGCCTCCACTTGACCTATAGCTTCCAACTCAAGAGCCAAACTCACGGCAGCGTCCAGCGTCTTAGGCCGCTCTTGCCTCACACGAAGTCATATCACTCCCGAGAGTTGCCAAGAACTGGTCCCGCGATAATTCGTCTCTAGCTTCGCTA
>JBCFYV010000051.1:0-166848 GCA_039000515.1 Timema cristinae | reverse complement strand
ACTTTTTGCCAACCTTCAATTCTTGTGTGGATAAGCGGAACTTCATCCCATTCCCCCTTTCATTGTAACCAGGCAATTTAAGGATGGTCCTAGAAAGGGCTGATTCTTGTTTGGAGTACACGTTCTCGACAATTATGAATTTGTAACGGATAACTGTAGTGACCTATTTTGCGAGTGTAGTGAGCTTACCCACCTCTGTAACTGGAATGTGGAAAGAGGGGTGGGAGCACACAGGTGCAAATAACCAGGTAGTAAAGTAGCCTTCTTGTAAGTAGTGATGGGCACAATCGAGTAATTCTAAGAATAAAGTTTTTAACAAAGAGAGAATAAAAGAATAACAAGGTCCAAGTAAAGTTACTCGAGTAATCTCGGAAGATTCGAGTAAAGCCGATTACACAACACAATCTAGCTACGCGATTATTTCTACTCGATTGTGTCCATTACTATTTGTGAGTGCGTTTGGGACTGGTCGTGTTAAACTAGAGTCGTGGACACGGTAACCAAGTATCGTACGTGTATATATTGATGTATAGCAGCTGTACTAATGTTTGTACTTTTAAGTGTGTGTGTGTGTATATATATATATAATTTATAAATAGTAAAACACGCTACAATTGGTGGCAACGTAGGTTATTGTGAATTAAAATTAAAATGGCAGAAGTGTGTGCAAAACCAACCGTATACACGGGTTCTGGTGATTGGTGTGAGTGGCTGAATCAGTTCCAACTGGCGGCAGAAATAAATGGGTGGAGTGATGAAAAGAAATGTTTGTTCATGGGTATGTTCATCTCGAGGGTAACTCTGAGTGTGTACAGAGACCTGCCATATAGCGAGAAAAAAGTATGGGCGACATTAGTGGAGCGGTTAGGGGTCAAATTGAATCCACGTGAAGTAACATAACTTGATAAATTACAGTTCTAAAATCGATCTAGGCGGATTGGCGAATCGCTAATGAAGCTTGCTGCGAGCTTAAGAGCCCTCGAGACTCACATATGCCCGACTGTTGATAGCGAAGCTAGAGACGAATTATCGCGGGACCAGTTCTTGGCAACTCTCGGGAGTGATATGACTTCGTGTGAGGCAAGAGCGGCCTAAGACGCTGGACGCTGCCGTGAGTTTGGCTCTTGAGTTGGAAGCTATAGGTCAAGTGGAGGCAGCCAATCACATGGGTCGAGCATCCGCAGATGATGAGTTATTGCAACCGATAAATACAATTGATGCTTGTGTTGTAACTCAAGAGTATCACAAAACTGAACAAATGATGAACATGGTGATTCAGACAATGGATGCCACCCGCGATGTTTGTGAATCTTTGTAAAGTGTTGCAGGTACCATTCAGACAATTAAGAAATGTCAACGTGGACGAGAAATCAAGTGCTACCAATGCGGTGAACTGAGACATGTTCGGGAAAAGTGTAGTAAGGACAAGATACAAAAAAACTAGTGCGTGCCGGTGTGCCCGAAACCACACCGGCAATACATTCTGATTCAAACCAGTACCACGTGATAGTAGGAATTGTGGACACATACTCAGCCGTGTTCGTGAAGGTAAAATTGTGGGACGAGCCTATAGATTTACTTATAGACATTGGAGCGGCTGTTTCCCTCATAGATGATAAAGTTTGGCGACGAGCGTCAAATGTCAAACTTTAGCCAACAAAGAGGTCAGTTATAAATGCAAGTGGTGATCATATGACTGTGCTTAATACAGTGAGTGTACCCGTTAGAATAGGAAGTTACTTTGTTAACACAGGACATTATTGTTGCAAAGGGACTGAAACATATGTGTTTTATAGGCACTGACTTTTTACGCAGAAACAAATGCCATGTTTTGCTTTCGAAATGAATAATGCGTGTGGGTAAAGGGTGCCGGATGACTTTGAAAGAGACAATCGTGATACCGAGTGGACATGAGTGCTGCTCCAAGCAACAGTCCTTACGGACATGGGAATGGGGATATTAGAAACAAACTGTCACCTTCCTGAGAAGCATGGAGTTTTCAGGGCCCGCGTTTTAGTATCTTCCAAGGACAAGGCTATTCTAGTGATATTGCAAAATCCACACCCACAACCTGTGATTTTATATAGTGGGACAAATATTAGATCACTAATGCCATGCGTCATGGGTAAGAACTAGAAATAAAACTACCCGGGGAGAGAAGGTATCTAGTTTATTTGATTTAGACTCGGCCAAGTTATCACCTACCCAACGTTTCATAGCAGAAGCCACGTTGAACGATTTTCCAGATGTGTGTTCTTGGAGACCAAATGACACTAATCACGAAATTGATACGGGTGAAAGTACACCCATCCGCCAACCACCGAGAAGAGTACCATTCCACCGTAGGGAGGAAATGAGAAGTGTTGTGAAAGAGATGAGTGAAAATGACGTCATACGACCCTCAACCTCCCCATGGAGCTCACCCGTTACTATGGCGAAGAAGAAATATAGCAGAACTAGATTTTGTATAGATTATCGACGGCTGAACGATATTACAAATCAGTACGCGTATCCACTACCTCGTATAGACAATCTACTGGACTCTTTAGGGGGTATGAGGATATTTTTCACAATCGATATGGTGAGTGGCTACTGGCAGCTTGAGGTTGCTCCTCAGGATCGTGAGAAGACCGCATCTACAACAGGAGATGGGTTGTGGGAGTTTAAGGTGCTTCCCTTTGGAGTTTGCAATGGCCCAAGCACGTACCAAAGATTGATGGATCTAGTTCTATCGGGCCTCCAGTAGGATACGGCATTGGTGTACCTGAATGATGTAATCGTGATTGGAAGAACCTTTGAGGACCACATCAGTAGACCGCGTGAGGTGTTCAAGAAGTTACAGGAAGCTGGCCTAAAATTGAAACCATTGAAATGTAATCTATTTCGAACAACTGTGAAGTTTCTGGGACATGTTATTCCAAAGTAAAGCGTGGTCACTGATCCGGAAAAAGTTCGTGCAGTGGTGGAATACTCCATACCTAGTGATACCACTGAAATCGGGGCATTTCTGGAGTTATCTTTATATTACAGACGTTATGTAAAGGGATTTTCAAACATCGCGGCACCCCTGTATCATCTCACACAAAGAGGAGAGGTTTGGTTGGAGTGAACAGTGTGATTGTGCCTTTAAACAGCTGAAACGTCTCATATCTGATCCAATTCTTGCCTATCCAAGGATGGACACTGAATTTATCTTGAATACGGACGCCATTGGGGCAGGCATCGGAGCTGTTTTAAGTCTAATACAGGAGGGAGAAGAACTCGTAGTATCCTACCTTATTCGAGCGCTAACAAATACTGAACGTCGCTATTGTGTAACTAGAAGCGAAATGTTGGCTTTGGTGTATGAAACTCATCACTTCTGAAGTTATTTATACGGCAAAAAGTTTAAAGTACGCACAGACCACAACTATCTTCGCTGGATGCAACAGTTTAAAGAACCTGAAGGGCAGGTTATCCGGCGGATAGCGAAATTGGCTGAATTAGAGTTAATGGTAGAGCATCGTCCTGGAAAGTCACGGAAATGTTGATGGACTGTCCCATTTGCCATGTAAATAATGTGAGCTGGAGTAGCTGCCGGTATCCACTATATCTCAAGCTGGGCACTTTATTGGTCAGACACGGACATCAGATTGCTACAGGATGCTGATGAAGCCATCGGACACATTGCTAAACTAAAGCGGGAATACAAGGCGAGGCCAACCGCCTGTGAATCATCCGGTAGAAGAGAGCTACATGAGATTGTGGGCACAGTGGAAACGACTAGAAGTACATTGGGGCCTTCTGTTTCTGTATTGCGCTGGCCGGAAGAAAATAAGCCGGATATACTTCAGCTCGTAGTACGTCAACTTTCTACCGATATTTAAGATCGTTGCATGATGCAGTTACTGCGGGCAACTTAGGTGTTACGAAGACATTAGAGAAAATCCGACATAGGTTATATTGACCGAGGATGAAAGATGATGTAGAGCTGTGGTGTAGAGAATGTCCTGAGTGCGTGAGAAGGAAATTACCGACCACCAATCTGGGAGCACATCTTGGACTTACCTTGCAAGATTTCCCCTCCAGCGTGTAGCTGCGGATATTCTGGGAACCTTGCCAAAGACAGTTCAAGGAAACAAATACATTCTGGTCGTGATTGATAACTTCACCAAATGGACGGAGGCTTATGCTATGCCAGATATGGAAGCATCAACAGTAGCTAAGCTCATTGTGGAGGAGTTAATCTACCGGTTTGGTGTGACAGTAGAACTTCATACAAATCAAGGATACCAAATTTGAGTATAAGCTATTCCAAGAAATGTGTCAACTTCTTGGGATAGATAAAACTCGCACAACTCCATACCAACCACAGTCAGATAGCCTGGTAAAAATATGCAATAGAACTCTATGCGTAATGCTTTCCCAGTACGTCAAAAAATCTCAGGACAACTGTGACAAGGCCCTGCAACAAGTTATACTAGCATACCAGTCCAGTCCACAAGATTCGACAAAGTTCACCCTTTATTATCTCATGTTTGGTCGGGAGGTACGATTACCAACTGACGTGATGTCTGGAGAACCAAAGCCTCTCGACAGTGTCATAGAGTATGCTCGGCAGTTAAGAACAAATTAAGAAACTGCACATCGTTTGACACGAGAACATCTCGGCAAAACACACCGGGTGCAAACAAGATGTGTACGACCGGAAGTGCATGAGTAGTGCCTATAAGGTTGGTGATCGTGTGTGGCTGCACCAGCCAGCAGTCAGAAGAGGAAACTCACCTAAACTGCACAGGGCGTGAGAGGGCCCATATATTGTGAAGATCATAATATCAGATGTAGTCTAATAATAATAATAATAATAATAATAATAATAATAATAGCCTTTATTTATCTGGTGAAGTTAAGGCGTTAGCCTTCTCTTCCACTTAACCAGTGTTGAATACAACATACACTATTACATTGATTGAAATAAAATTTAATAAAGGAATATTCAAATAAGTAGAAAAACATTCGCACGTTCATTCATACACTCATTTAAAGCTCAAGTAGTTTCAAGAATTCAGTTTAGCTTATTAGACAAGATAATTTGCTTAACCGCCCACTTGAAGGGGAGTCTGGATGTTAGATGAGTAGTTATCTAATTTGTACCAAGCCTGTGATGCCCGGACAGTGAAAGAACGAGCATATATTTGAGATCTATGTTTGGGAATAGACATCTGCAGAGTGGATTCTGGTCTAGTAGCTCGGCTGTGTTTATCTTTCAGAAATAGGAACCGTGAGGAGAGGTATTGAGGCTGAGCTGTTGATAATATTTTGTGAAGCAATACTAATAAGTGTAGCCTTCGCCTATAATTTATTCTTAACCAACCTAGTTTATTAGAATACTTAGAAATATGGTCATGCTGTTTTAAGTTAAATATGTATCGAACACAAGTGTTTTGTAGTCGTTGTAGTCATTGTGCTAGATCATATCTTAAGTTATTGTATGCTATGTCGCAGTAGTCAAAGTGTGGCATTATTATGCTCTGGACAAGGATAATTCATACATTTTCTGGGAGAAAATTCTTTAGCCTTCTCAGTGAATGTAAGCAGACATACACTTTCTTGCAAATCGGAGTTACCTATTATTCTATTAGCAAAATTGCACGTATTACTTAATCTCTCTCCATGCAGTATACAGTGGATGAGATCATATTTGCATGGTCGCCAGCAAAGTCTTATGATAGGCAGCACGTTCTCAACATGGCGCTCAGTTGAGGCTGGTGTTCCACAGGGCTCAGTTTTAGGGCCATTGCTTTTTTCTCTATTTGTTAACGATATCACTTCTTCAATGTTATATTGTAAATATCACGTGTATACAGATGACCTTCAAATATTTATTTCCACTGACCGTTCTTCAAGAAATACAGCCATACAACGAATAAATATTGACCTAGCTGCAATAAATGCTTTGTCTGAAAAAATTGACTTAAATTGAACCCTGATAAAACTCAAGCCATTCTTATAGGAACAAGCAAGTAGACTACTACTGAATATGGACCATTCCCTGCTGACTGACATACAATTAGAAGTAGCCACAGTACAACTGACAACAGTGACTCAAAACCTTGGTGTGATTGTTGTCAGTTGTACTGTGGCTACTTCTAATTGTATGTCAGTCAGCAGGGAATGGTCCATATTCAGTAGTAGTCTACTTGCTTGTTCCTATAAGAATGGCTTGAGTTTTATCAGGGTTCAATTTAAGTCCATTTTTTTTCAGACCAAGCATTTATTGCAGCTTGGTCAATATTTATTCGTTGTATGGCTGTATTTCTTGAAGAACGGTCAGTGGAAATAAATATTTGAAGGTCATCTGTATACACGTGATATTTACAATATAACATTGAAGAAGTGATATCGTTAACAAATAGAGAAAAAAGCAATGGCCCTAAAACTGAGCCCTGTGGAACACCAGCCTCAACTGAGCGCCATGTTGAGAACGTGCTGCCTATCATAAGACTTTGCTGGCGACCATGCAAATATGAGCTCATCCACTGTATACTGCATGGAGAGAAATTAAGTAATACGTGCAATTTTGCTAATAGAATATTAAAATCCACATTATTTTTTCAAAAACTCTAATAATATAAGAAGTGTTAACTCGGGCTTATCCATGGCTAGTCTAATGACCGTATTCAACGTGAATCACCAAAGCGGAAACGGATGGTTGTACATTTCAACCGGCTGAACCATGCAGTTCAGCCCTAAGGAAAGCACCATCAACGATAGACAGGGAAGGGACAGATGTTAGTGAAAACTTGTCACCCGAGAAAGACTTAGGGCCTAGGCTTTTACCAGGAAGTTCTAGTTTAGATTTTCCTAATGAAGATGAAATAAAAACTAATAGTCCGGAACTGTTTGTGCTACCCAGGATTATTCCAAAAAGACGCTATCCTGCGAGGCAGAGGAAGCCCACGGGACACTATCTGGACGTGTGGCCATAATGGCTTTCCTATAGAATGAAAAAAAAATGAAAAAAGACTAACTCTCAGTGGCTTGGAGAGCCTCTTAAAAAAATTAGAGGGAATAGTGTAACGGATAACTGTAGTGACCCATTTTGCGAGTGTAGTGAGCTTACCCACCTCTGTAACTGGAATGTGGAAAGAGGGGGTGGGGGCACACAGGTGCAAATAACCAGTGCGTTTGGGACTACTGGTGTTAAACTAGAGTCGTGGACATGGTAACCAAGTATCGTACGTGTATATATTGATGTGTAGTAGTTGTACCAATGTTTGTACTCTTAAGTGTAATATATATATATATATATATATATATATATATATATATATAATTCGTAAATAGTAAGACCCGCTACAAATTGAATCAGGAACTTCTCTCCTGGGACCACAGCTTTGATTAGTTTTGTAACGGGCTAATCTGGTTTAGCCCCGTTCAAACGTAAAATACGAATATTTTGTTGGTGCCTGCAAGTCATCAAAAGTTAACAATGACATACTAGTGTAAAATGCTACGCCCATAACGTATGTTTGTTTATTTACATACCAACTTCGCAGACTCTTCCTTCGAGCCTGATGCCCCACTGGAAAACAACACAGAGAAAAAGTGACCGAGCGCGGCCACTTGGGGAGAACTCCGCGTTCAACGACGATTACAAACCAACTGAGAGCTCCATGAATGCCGTCGGCCAACGCATGTCAATATTCTAGAACCTCGGGAAGTTCCCCCTCCACTTCATACTCAACGCTCCACCACGTGGGCCTCTCTGACTATATATTCACCGAGCTGCTTGGAAGAAATATAGAACACGATAGGACACCATCAGCGACGTTGGCCTACTAGGCACCCTAATCTGGTCGAAGTAAACTATCTAGTCAACGGTGGACTCACGGTCCAAGGAAAATGGATCCTCTAGGCAGGAAGAAGTTACGGGACTAACCAACTTCATGGGCATGATATAACGAGTAAACTTCAGATTAAATGTTAAATGTTAGGTTTAGTCTACGACTTGGTAGGATGGATAGGATAATGTTATAGTATAAGTTAGGAATAGGGAAAAAACCCATGTCTATTGTGACACACTATTATGATATTATGGTTAGGCTAGTTATGTATGGAGTTGAGTCTCCGTTATCAAGAGAACTAGTTTTAAACTACACTTGTGGTGTAGCGCGCTTCTCGCGTTGGGGAGAATGAGACATCTTGGCCAGGCTCACGTTGGGATGGTGAATCCCGCGGCACACACTATGTGTCCATCGATGTAACTCAATGGTAGCTTGCCAGGGCAGGAGATTGTTCATGTAATGTGGAGTCCTGGGATCCATACCTAACTGGGTTCACTTGTCAATCCCAATATTTGTGTTGGGCAGTTAACCTGTGGGCCGTTCATGCCTCTCATGATTGGCCCGTGGTTAAATCTTAGTCATTGCATTGTTACACTCGCTTTAGGAATATTCAGCTCATGAGCCGCTTCTGCCCCGCAGGCTCGGTTGTAGCAGTCTTTGAATACTAATTTATATTTTGTGGTGTCGGTCACCCGGTGGGTGCTCAACTAGTGGGACGTGGCTCGTCCTGGACTGGCCCGTGTATTCTGATACATCCATATAAAAAGTTTTTACCCTTAGTAAGGGTTGTTGCTCTGTATCCAGGGCTCTCTCATGTAACTGAACCAGAACTTGCCTGATGTAAATAATAACTCTGCCTGCACGGCCAACATACCTTGTTGATTGTGGGATCAGTCACTTAACTCAATTGTCTGAGTTTATAAGCCCAGCGCCTCTCGCCCTTTTAGGGCTAGGGTTATGCAAAGCTGCCTCATATCAGAACTAGTTTGTATGAACATATGCTTACTGAGATTACGTGTTATATATATACTTTTTTTTTTTGACCTTGTATCTTGTCTCATTAAATTGCATAAATTCTAATTTCCTCTTGTTCTCATTTCTTTTATGTACTTGTATGTATGTGCACCCCGGGGACTACCAGGGTTGGTGTACTTAAACCTCAACAAGCAACCTCTAACCCCCCTCCCCCCCGGTGCAGTTTATCTGATTATTATAATGCTTGTGCTCTTTAACTTTAGCAATGATATATTTCATTGTTCTTTTAGAAAATTATTCGTGGTGGTGATGGTGGTAGTGGTGGTAGTAGTGGTGATGGTGGTTGTGGTGGTGGTGGTGATGATGATGGTGGTGGTGGTAGTAGTGGTGATGGTGGTAGTGGTTGTGGTGATGATGATGGTGGTGGTAGTGGTGGTAGTAGTGGTGATGGTGGTTGTGGTGGTGATGATGATGGTGGTGGTAGTAGTGGTGATGGTGGTAGTGGTTGTGGTGGTGATGGTGATGGTGGTAGTAGTGGTTGTGGTGATGGTGGTAGTAGTAGTAGTAGTAGTAGTATAGTATAAACCACACATGAGTCTATTTTTGTTCAATAAATACGAATATGTTTATTTTTGTCTGCACACTCGTTTATTTGAATCAGTTTGTTGCTTGGGAGTAAGCGACATAGATATTGTCGGTGCCCTATGAAGGTCATTAGACGGGAACAAGTATATTCTAACCATTTTAGACAATTTTTCAAGATACTTGGTGATACCCATTCCAGATCAGAAGGCAAAGACAGTTACTAGAGAGTTAATTTCAGAATGGATTTTGAAATTTGGGGCTATGACAAGTATTTTGTCAGACCAAGGGACTAATTTAAGTCGGATTTAATGACGCAGTTATGCAAGCTGTTAAAAGTAGATGAGTTAAACACTAGTCTAGCACATCCGCAGTATAATCGTAGAACAGAGAGAGTACATCAGGCATTAATATGCAGCCACATTTTGTCAACGAGAGTTAGAACAATTGGGACGTCTATATACCTTTTGTAGTGACTGAATATAATACACAGGTACATTCGAGCATCAAAATGTGCTTCATATGAAGTGATCTACAGGAAGATGGTTACCCCTTTCACTAGAACCAAGTTACTAGCAGGGTTATCGAATATTTTTTTTACATGTGGTGGCTAAGCTTCAAAGTCTGTGGAGAAAGGTACGTATTTAGAACCATGAATAGTTTTTGAGACACGCTAAACAATAGACCAAAAAGCTCAACTAACTAGGTATCGAATTGGAGACTGGGTCCATCTAACACATACCACCTTGAAAAAGAATCAGATTAGGAAGTTGCAGACAATGTTTAAAGGGCAATATATAATCTAGAAATACTAAGTAAGGTCAACATACGACTTCAGCTCTCATACCATTCATAGTAGTAAATGTAGCGAGAGCGAACCCATTTGTATCTAGAACCCTATTCCAGTTCTCGCACCAGATCCAGAAATTCGTTCAAGGGGTGTCCCCGAAAAACTTATCAACCTGGAGGTCAACAGAAGTCGAACGAGATCCAGCCATCATACTCCAGAGCAATGGAGTATTACCTGAGGTCCAAATGTTTGAGGCACTGGAGGTATACGACATTGTCAGGTATCGCTCTTATCGTGTTGTGGTAGAGAATTAACCTCTCAAGCCAGTAAAACTCTGTCACTTCTAGAGGTAGCTCCACGAACCGATTCTTGGACAAGTCTGAAACAAAGAAGCAAACAAAACACAGTGAAGACTGTCACGTCACACTTGCCAGGTTACGCTGCTGTCAAGATGGACAGAGGCGAGACAGGTCTATAGACACCACACTCGAGGACATACAGGTCTAGATACACCACAATATAGGACATACAGGTCTATAGACACCACACTAGAGGACATACAGGTATATATACACCACAATATAGGACATACAGGTCTATAGACACCACACTAAAGGACATACAGGTCTATAGACACCACAATATAGGACATACAGGTCTATAGACACCACAATATAGGACATACAGGTCTATAGACACCACACTAGAGGGCATACAGGTCTAGATACACCACACTGGAGTACATGCAGGTATAGATACACCACACTGGAGGACATAGAGGTCTAGACACACCGCACTGGAGGACATAGAGGTCTAGACACACAGCACTGGAGGACATAGAGGTATATATACACCGCACTGGAGGACATACAGGTATATAGACACCACACTGGAGGACATACAGGTCTAGATACACCACACTGGAGGACATAGAGGTATATATACACCGCACTGGAGGACATAGAGGTTATATACACCGCACTGGAGGACATAGAGGTATATATACACCACACTGGAGGACATAGAGGTCTAGACACACCACACTGGAGGACATAGAGGTCTAGACACACCACACTGGAGGACATACAGGTATATATACACCACAATATAGGACATACAGGTATATAGACACCACACTGGAGGACATACAGGTCTAGATACACCACACTGGAGGACATAGAGGTCTAGACACACCGCACTCGAGGACATAGAGGTATATATACACCGCACTGGAGGACATAGAGGTATATATACACCGCACTGGAGGACATACAGGTATATAGACACCACACTGGAGGACATACAGGTCTAGATACACCACACTGGAGGACATAGAGGTCTAGACACACCGCACTGGAGGACATACAGGTATATATACACCGCACTGGAGGACATACAGGTATATAGACACCACACTGGAGGACATACAGGTCTAGATACACCACACTGGAGGACATAGAGGTATATATACACCGCACTGGAGGACATAGAGGTCTAGACACACCACACTGGAGGACATAGAGGTATATATACACCACACTGGAGGACATACAGGTCTAGACACACCGCACTGGAGGACATAGAGGTATATATACACCGCACTGGAGGACATACAGGTATATAGACACCACACTGGAGGACATACTGTAACAATACAATCTTCGTATTGTACAATAGTTACCCCACCCAACCTGATTCTACATGCTTCATCACGTATAACATACTACCCGCTCCTTAATAACTCAGACGTAACCTATAATAGTACTGTTCACTATTATAGCCCAATGCAGCCCAACCATCTCACATCAAATAAACGTTCTTTATTCATCCATTATTGTCCGTCTACGAAACGAGTTGTTCGTCACGTACCTTGAATCTCCAAGCTGACATCACTAGAATCCTGCCAAGTCAAAACGGCCCGGCTGGGTCGCGGACGACTACAAGAAATGTTCAAAGCTGTAACCGGCCCGAGAAAAAATTATGACTAAACGAAGTTTCTGAGGGTCAAGCTGACAAATCAAATCTGCGCAGTGTTGCCACCTGGGGGAAGACCATAGCAACCGTCACCTAGCAACAGACGCTTCCAACGGCTGTCGAGTGGTCAACTTCAAATATTCGTGTTTTGCTGCAATGCGTCGGCTGACGGCCAATCAGCGACCAGGAAGAAAGAAGAGACTGATCTATGATGACGTGATGCCTGGGGTTACGTGACTGGCTTGAATATGAACTTTCCCCCCCTTTGTTTTGTGTGCTAGATTCAGAAATAGTATATATAAGTGTATAAAAATTGTATAACCACAGAGCATTGCCAGAGGGCGAGGTGGACAGAGCGTTGCCAGAGGGCGTGGTAGACAGAGCATTGCCAGAGGGCGAGGTGGACAGAGCTTTGCCGTAGAGCGTTGCCAGGGGCATTGGGATCAGAGCGTTGTATGACAGCGTTACGTGTATGGAGGTCCTGGAGGAGGGACCGATTGGTATCATAAAATTTCATTTATAGAAACAGCATGACAGGTATCTGGGTCATGGAGGATAGACCGGGAAATTTCATTTGTTTAATATAAATGGACTCTTTTTTTATTTGCTTATTATGATAGACCGGGAAATTTAATTTGTTTAATATAAATTGACTCTTTTTTATTTGCTTATTATGTATCAATGTATCAGGGTCGTGGAGGTTAGACCAGGCTGTAACTATGCTTTCAATATTATTAAACTTTTTTATTAGACGTGTCGGGAATGAAACCCGTATTTATGATGTGGCGTGTCTCTAGTATAACGCAATGGGGCGATTGGGCCTGGCTTTAGCTTTGTTTACTCTTCAAATATTGTTTAGGTGTCAGTATGATTGTCATACGTTGCAAATTGTTAGAGTTAGTTATCAACGCTTTGTTGATATACGCTATTTTTTAGCGTTTTATTCTGTGTCCATTTTATTCTATCAATATATACTTTGAGTTAATGTAAATGGAAGGACTTAAGATTTCATTGAATATAATTGTTAATTAAAATTGTTACCTTAAATTTTGGTGGAAAAATTTAGTATATATTTATTATACTATCATTCTGTAACATGATAGGAAAGACCGTAAGTCAAGTTTAATGAAGTTAGTTTTCAAGATGCAATGTTTTCTTTATGGATAGTAGCTACTAGGAAGTTTGAATTAAGGCCATTATCCTCTTGTCTATTTGTTTTTTGAAGATGATTAAAATATTCCTGATTTAAATAATTTGCTCTTTAATTTGTTGATGATATTTCATGTATGCACATCCCCCCTTGTCCGTAGTTTTAAGGGCCTTTCCTACAGGGACAGTGGAGGGTGTTGCAATACAGGTCTAGATACACCACATTGGAGGACATAGAGGTATATATACACCGCACTGGAGGACATACAGGTATATAGACACCACACTGGAGGACATACAGGTCTATAGACACCACAATAGAGGACATAGAGGTATATTAACACCGCACTGGAGGACATACAGGTCTATAGACACCGCACTGGAGGACATACAGGTATATAGACACCACACTGGAGGACATAGAGGTATATAGACACCACACTGGAGGACATAGAGGTATATAGACACCACACTGGAGGACATACAGGTCTATAGACACCGCACTGGAGGACATACAGGTATATAGACACCACACTGGAGGACATACAGGTCTATAGACACCAATCTGGAGGACATAGAGGTATATTTACACCGCACTGGAGGACATACAGGTCTATAGACACCGCACTGGAGGACATACAGGTATATAGACACCACACTGGAGGACATACAGGTCTATAGAACCACACTAGAGGACATACAGGTCTATAGACACCACACTAGAGGACATACAGGTCTATAGACACCACAATATAGGACATACAGGTCTATAGACACCACAATATAGGACATACAGGTCTATAGACACCACACTAGAGGGCATACAGGTCTAGATACACCACACTGGAGTACATGCAGGTCTAGATACACCACACTGGAGGACATAGAGGTCTAGACACACAGCACTGGAGGACATAGAGGTATATATACACCACACTGGAGGATATAGAGGTCTAGACACACCACACTGGAGGACATACAGGCCTATAGACAACACAATGGAGGACATACAGCCATATAGACACCACACTGGAGGACATAGAGGTCTAGACACACCGCACTGGAGGACATAGAGGTATATATACACCACACTGGAGGACATAGAGGTCTAGACACACCACACTGGAGGACATACAGGTATATAGACAACACAATGGAGGACATACAGGTATATAGACACCACACTAGAGGACATAGACACACCGCACTGGAGGACATACAGGTATATATACACCGCACCGGAGGACATACAGGTATATAGACACCACACTGGAGGACATAGAGGTATATATACACCACACTGGAGGACATACAGGTCTAGATACACCACACTGGAGGACATAGAGGTATATATACACCACACTGGAAGACATACAGGTCTAGATACACCACACTGGAGGACATAGAGGTATATATACACCACACTGGAGGACATACAGGTCTAAATACACCACACTGGAGGACATACAGGTCTAAATACACCACACTGGAGGACATAGAGGTATATATACACCACACTGGAGGACATAGAGGTATATATACACCACACTGGAGGACATACAGGTCTAGATACACCACACTGGAGGACATAGAGGTATATATACACCACACTGGAGGACATAGAGGTCTAGACACACACCGCACTGGAGGACATAGAGGTCTAGACACACCGCACTGGAGGACATAGAGGTATATATACACCACACTGGAGGACATACAGGTCTAGATACACCACACTGAAGTACATAGAGGTATATATACACCACACTGGAGGACATACAGGTCTAGATACACCACACTGGAGGACATAGAGGTATATATACACCACATTGGAGGACATAGAGGTCTAGACACACCACACTGGAGGACATACAGGTCTAGACACACCGCACTGGAGGATATACAGGTATATATACACCGCACTGGAGGACATACAGGTCTAGATACACCACACTGGAGGACATAGAGGTATATATACACCACATTGGAGGACATAGAGGTCTAGACACACCACACTGGAGGATGTACAGGTCTAGACACACCGCACTGGAGGATATACAGGTATATATACACCGCACTGGAGGATATACAGGTATATATACACCGCACTGGAGGACATAGAGGTCTAGACACACCACACTGGAGGACATAGAGGTATATATACACCACACTGGAGGACATACAGGTCTAGACACACCGCACTGGAGGACATAGAGGTCTAGACACACCGCACTGGAGGACATACAGGTATATATACACCGCACTGGAGGACATAGAGGTATATATACACCACACTGGAGGACATACAGGTCTAGATACACCACACTGGAGGACATACAGGTGTATATATACACCGCACTGGAGGACATACAGGTCTATAGACACCACACTGGAGGACATAGAGGTCTAGACAAACCGCATTGGAGGACATACAGGTATATATACACCGCACTGGAGGACATACAGGTCTATAGAAACCGCACTGGAGGACATACAGGTATATATACACCGCACTGGAGGATATAGAGGTATATATACACCGCACTGGAGGACAGAGAGGTCTAGATACACCACACTGGAGGACATAGAGGTATATATACACAGCATTGGAGGACATAGAGGTATATATACACCGCACTGGAGGACATAGAGGTATATATACACCGCACTGGAGGACATAGAGATCTAGATACACCACACTGGAGGACATAGAGGTATATATACACAGCATTGGAGGACATAGAGGTATATATACACCACACTGGAGGACATAGAGGTATATATACACCGCACTGGAGGACATACAGGTATATATACACCACACTGGAGGACATACAGGTATATATACACCACACTGGAGGACATACAGGTCTATAGACACCGCACTGGAGGACATACAGGTCTATAGACACCACATTAGAGGACATAGAGGTATATATACACCGCACTAGAGGACATACAGGTATATAGACACCACACTGGAGGACATACAGGTATATATACACCGCACTGGAGGACATACAGGTATATATACACCGCACTGGAGGACATACAGGTATATAGACACCACACCAGAGGACATACAGATCTAAAGACACCACACCAGAGGGCATACAGGTCTATATACACCACACTGGAGGACATACAGGTCTATAGACACCGCACTGGAGGACATACAGGTATATATACACCGCACTGGAGGACATACAGGTCTATAGACACCACACTGGAGGACATACAGGTATATAGACACCACACTGGAGGACATACAGATCTAAAGACACCACACTGGATGGCATACAGGTCTATATACACCACACTGGAGGACACACAGGTCTAAAGACACCACACTGGAGGACATGCAGGTATATATACACCGCACTGGAGGACATGAAGGTATATATACACCGCACTGGAGGACATACATGTATATATACACCGCACTGGAGGACATACAGGTATATATACACCGCACTGGAGGACATACAGGTATATATACACCGCACTGGAGGACATACAGGTATATATACACCGCACTGGAGGACATGCAGGTATATATACACCGCACTGGAGGACATACAGGTATATATACACCGCACTGGAGGACATGCAGGTATATATACACCGCACTGGAGGACATACAGGTATATATACACCACACTGGAGGACATACAGGTATATAGACACCACAATGGAGGACAAACTGGTTTATATACACCACACTGGAGGACATGTAGATATATACACCACACTGGAGGACATACAGGTCTATATACACCACAATGGAGGACATGTAGATATATACACCGCACTGGAGGACATACAGGCCTATAGACAACACAATGGAGGACATACAGGTATATATACACCACACTTGAGGACATACAGGTATATATACACCACACTTGAGGACATACAGGTATATATACACCACAATGGAGGACATACAGGCCTATAGACAACACAATGGAGGACATACAGGTATATAGACACCACACTGGAGGACATACAGGCCTATAGACAACACAATGGAGGACATACAGGTATATATACACCACACTAGAGGACATACAGGTATATAGACACCACACTGGAAGACATAGAAGACTAAAGACACCACACTGGAGGACATACAGGTATATATACACCGCACTGGAGGACATACAGGTATATATACACCGCACTGCAGGACATACAGGTATATATACACCACACTGGAGGACATACAGGTATATATACACCGCACTGGAGGACATACAGGTATATATACACCACACTGGAGGACATACATGTATATATACACCACACTGGAGGACATACAGGTATATAGACACCGCACTGGAGGACATACAGGTCTAGATACACCACACTGGAGGACATAGAGGTATATATACACACATTGGAGGACATAGAGGTCTAGACACACCACACTGGAGGACATACAGGTCTAGACACACCGCACTGGAGGATATACATGTATATATACACCGCACTGGAGGACATAGAGGTCTAGACACACCACACTGGAGGACATAGAGGTATATATACACCACACTGGAGGACATACAGGTCTAGACACACCGCACTGCAGGACATAGAGGTCTAGACACACCGCACTGGAGGACATACAGGTATATATACACCGCACTGGAGGACATAGAGGTATATATACACCACACTGGAGGACATACAGGTCTAGATACACCACACTGGAGGACATACAGGTGTGTATATATACACCGCACTGGAGGACATACAGGTCTATAGACACCACACTGGAGGACATAGAGGTTAGACAAACCGCATTGGAGGACATACAGGTATATATACACCGCACTGGAGGACATACAGGTTTATAGAAACCGCACTGGAGGACATACAGGTATTATATACACCGCACTGGAGGATATAGAGGTATATATACACCGCACTGGAGGACAGAGAGGTCTAGATACACCACACTGGAGGACATAGAGGTATATATACACAGCATTGGAGGACATAGAGGTATATATACACCGCACTGGAGGACATAGAGGTATATATACACCGCACTGGAGGACATAGAGATCTAGATACACCACACTGGAGGACATAGAGGTATATATACACAGCATTGGAGGACATAGAGGTATATATACACCACACTGGAGGACATAGAGGTATATATACACCGCACTGGAGGACATACAGGTATATATACACCACACTGGAGGACATACAGGTATATATACACCACACTGGAGGACATACAGGTCTATAGACACCGCACTGGAGGACATACAGGTCTATAGACACCACACTAGAGGACATAGAGGTATATATACACCGCACTAGAGGACATACAGGTATATAGACACCACACTGGAGGACATACAGGTATATATACACCGCACAGGAGGACATACAGGTATATATACACCGCAATGGAGGACATACAGGTATATAGACACCACACTGGAGGACATACAGATCTAAAGACACCACACTAGAGGGCATACAGGTCTATATACACCACACTGGAGGACATACAGGTCTATAGACACCGCACTGGAGGATATACAGGTATATATACACCGCCATGGAGGACATACAGGTCTATAGACACCACACTGGAGGACATACAGGTATATAGACACCACACTGGAGGACATACAGATCTAAAGACACCACACTGGAGGGCATACAGGTCTATATACACCACACTGGAGGACACACAGGTCTAAAGACACCACACTGGAGGACATGCAGGTATATATACACCGCACTGGAGGACATGAAGGTATATATACACCGCACTGGAGGACATACATGTATATATACACCGCACTGGAGGACATACAGGTATATATACACCGCACTGGAGGACATACAGGTATATATACACCGCACTGGAGGACATACAGGTATATATACACCGCACTGGAGGACATGCAGGTATATATACACCGCACTGGAGGACATACAGGTATATATACACCGCACTGGAGGACATGCAGGTATATATACACCGCACTGGAGGACATACAGGTATATATACACCACACTGGAGGACATACAGGTATATAGACACCACAATGGAGGACAAACTGGTTTATATACACCACACTGGAGGACATGTAGATATATACACCACACTGGAGGACATACAGGTCTATATACACCACAATGGAGGACATGTAGATATATACACCGCACTGGAGGACATACAGGTCTATATACACCACAATGGAGGACATACAGGCCTATAGACAACACAATGGAGGACATACAGGTATATATACACCACACTTGAGGACATACAGGTATATATACACCACAATGGAGGACATACAGGCCTATAGACAACACAATGGAGGACATACAGGTATATAGACACCACACTGGAGGACATAGAAGTCTAAAGACACCACACTGGAGGACATGCAGGTATATATACACCGCACTGGAGGACATACAGGTCTATATACACCACAATGGAGGACATACAGGCCTATAGACAACACAATGGAGGACATACAGGTATATATACACCACACTAGAGCACATACAGGTATATAGACACCACACTGGAAGACATAGAAGACTAAAGACACCACACTGGAGGACATACAGGTATATATTCACCGCACTGGAGGACATACAGGTATATAATACACCGCACTGCAGGACATACAGGTATATATACACCACACTGGAGGACATACAGGTATATATACACCGCACTGGAGGACATACAGGTATATATACACCACACTGGAGGACATACATGTATATATACACCACACTGGAGGACATACAGGTATATAGACACCGCACTGGAGGACATACAGGTATATATACACCACACTGGAGGACATACAGGTATATAGACACCACACTGGAGGACATACAGGTATATAGACACCGCATTGGAGGACATACAGGCCTATAGACAACACACTGGAGGACATGTAGACATATACACCTCACTGGAGGACATACAGGCCTATAAACAACACACTGGAGGACATGTAGATATATACATCTCACTGGAGGACATACAGGCCTATAGACAACACAATGGAGGACATACAGGTATATAGACACCACACTGGAGGACATGCAGGCCTGAAGACAACACAATGGAGGATTGCATTCTATATATCAACAATATGAAAAGTAGTTTATCAATCCCCCTATTTCCTGCAGTTCATTGTGATGCTCGTAGAAAAGTTACATCGGAAGTCTACAAACCTGAGTCGAATAATCTATCAGTTTTATTCGTGACATAAGAGCTTTCCATCTTTAATACTGGACACGAACGATTTGGATAGGACTACCGCTTTATTCAATGTATTGGGAAAAGTAGTAATGTTTGTACAGACTATACACTACTGGGGACAGGGGTACAGACTGTATAATTTGAACCATATCATATATAAGGTAATGCTATTTCTTTTCAGCTCTTGTGTACCAGTTAAATATGTACCAATCTTCAATTTATCAATTTACTAACCAGAAAAACCATAGCAATTGTGATTTTTAGTATTGACGATATTGAAGAAAAACTAGTAGTGTGAATACTGTACAGTAAAGTTAAAAAAAATTAAGTTTAGATGAGATAGGTTAACTCAGTACGGAGATGTGATAGGTTCAGTCAGTACGGAGATGTGATAGGTTTACCTAGTACGGAGATGTGATAGGTTTACCTAGTACGGAGATGTGATAGGTTTACCTAGTACGGAGATGAGATAGGTTTACCTAGTACGGAGATGAGATAGGTTTACCTAGTACGGAGATGAGATAGGTTAACTCAGTACGGAGATGTGATAGGTTCACTCAGTACGGAGATGTGATAGGTTTACCTAGTACGGAGATGTGATAGGTTTACCTAGTACGGAGATGTGATAGGTTCACTCAGTACGGAGATGTGATAGGTTCACCTAGTACGGAGATGTGATAGGTTCACCTAGTACGGAGATGTGATAGGTTCACCTAGTACGGAGATGTATAGGTTCTACCAGTACGGAGATGTGATAGGTTCACTCAGTACGGAGATGTGATAGGTTCACTCAGTACGGAGATGTGATAGGTTCACTCAGTACGGAGATGTGATAGTTCACCTAGTACGGAGATGTGATAGGTTCACCAGTACGGAGATGTGATAGGTTTACCAGTACGGAGATGTGATAGGTTCACCTAGTACGGAGATGTGATAGGTTTACCTAGTACGGAGATGTGATAGGTTTACCTCAGTACGGAGATGTGATAGGTTCACCAGTACGGAGATGTGATAGGTTTACCTAGTACGGAGATGTGATAGGTTTTACTCAGTACGGAGATGGGATAGGCTCACTCAGTACGGAGATGTGATAGGTTTACCTAGTACGGAGATGTGATAGGTTTACCTAGTACGGAGATGTGATAGGTTCACTCAGTACGGAGATGTGATAGGTTCACCTAGTACGGAGATGTGATAGGTTCACCTAGTACGGAGATGTGATAGGTTCACCCAGTACGGAGATGTGATAGGTTTACCTAGTACGGAGATGTGATAGGTTTACTCATTACGGAGATGTGATAGGTTTACTCAGTACGGAGATGTGATAGGTTTACTCAGTACGGAGATGTGATAGGTTTACCTAGTACGGAGATGTGATAGGTTCACTCAGTACGGAGATGTGATAGGTTCACCCAGTACGGAGATGTGATAGGTTCACCTAGTACGGAGATGTGATAGGTTTACCTAGTACGGAGATGTGATAGGTTTACCTAGTACGGAGATGTGATAGGTTCACCAGTACGGAGATGTGATAGGATTACCCAGTACGGAGATGTGATAGGTTTACCTAGTACGGAGATGTGATAGGTTTACTTAGTACGGAGATGTGATAGGTTTACCTAGTACGGAGATGTGATAGGTTTACCTAGTACGGAGATGTGATAGGTTCACCCAGTACGGAGATGTGATAGGTTTACCTAGTACGGAGATGTGATAGGTTCACTCAGTACGGAGATGGGATAGGTTCACTCAGTACGGAGATGTGATAGGTTTACCTAGTACGGAGATGTGATAGGTTTACCTAGTACGGAGATGTGATAGGTTCACTCAGTACGGAGATGTGATAGGTTCACTCAGTACGGAGATGTGATAGGTTCACCTAGTACGGAGATGAGATAGGTTCACTCAGTAAGGAGATGTTATAGGTTCACCTAGTACGGAGATGTGATAGGTTCACCCAGTACGGAGATGTGATAGGTTCACCCAGTACGGAGATGTGATAGGTTCACTCAGTACGGAGATGTGATAGGTTCACCTAGTACGTAGATATGATAGGTTCACCTAGTACGTAGATGTGATAGGTTCACCTAGTACGGAGATGTGATAGGTTCACCCAGTACGGAGATGTGATAGGTTTACCTAGTACGGAGATGTGATAGGTTCACTCAGTACGGAGATGTGATAGGTTTACTCAGTACGGAGATGTGATAGGTTCACTCAGTACGGAGATGTGATAGGTTCACCTAGTACGGAGATGTGATAGGTTCACTCAGTACGTAGATGTGATAGGTTCACCTAGTACGTAGATGTGATAGGTTCACTCAGTACGGAGATGTTATAGGTTCACCTAGTACGGAGATGTGATAGGTTCACCCAGTACGGAGATGTGATAGGTTCACCTAGTACGGAGATGTGATAGGTTCACCCAGTACGGAGATGTTATAGGTTCACCTAGTACGGAGATGTGATAGGTTCACTCAGTACGGAGATGTGATAGGTTCACCTAGTACGGAGATGTGATAGGTTCACTCAGTACGGAGATGTGATAGGTTCACTCAGTACGGAGATGTTATAGGTTCACCTAGTACGGAGATGTGATAGGTTCACCCAGTACGGAGATGTGATAGGTTCACTCAGTACGGAGATGTGATAGGTTCACTCAGTACGGAGATGTGATAGGTTCACCTAGTACGTAGATGTGATAGGTTCACCTAGTACGTAGATGTGATAGGTTCACCTAGTACGTAGATGTGATAGGTTCACCTAGTACGGAGATGTGATAGGTTCACCTAGTACGGAGATGTGATAGGTTCACCTAGTACGGAGATGTGATAGGTTCACCTAGTACGTAGATGTGATAGGTTCACTCAGTACGAGATGTGATAGGTTCACCTAGTACGTAGATGTGATAGGTTCACCTAGTACGGAGATGTGATAGGTTCACCCAGTACGGAGATGTGATAGGTTCAGCCAGTCAAAGTGTACGGATGTAACAATCACTCTTATTTGGTTTTGCCATAAAACAACTAACGCAAGAACGTAAAGGCAGATCAGGTAGTTTACTAAACCGATCAGGATCCGAACCACGGTCGTTTGACGCGTGCCGTTAGACCTACTAAAGACAGGGGTGGTAGTGTCAAACTCGTGTGATCATAAGAAAATTTTATTGTAGAATTTGTAGGAAATGTAACTAACTATATTTTCGTGGCAAACAATGAAGATAAACCAGATCACTACCTACCAGTCACCAGACGAGACGAGACTGATTTTAGTCAGCGTGCCGGCAGTAAAACGACCAACCCTCGCACTGTCAGTGAGATCTTGTCCTCCATTCACAAAGAGTGCAACAGAGTTATTCCCAGCAGCTGATCATTTTCCTTAATTAACTTCTCAAATTAGTTAAGTAATGAATGTGTTGACGCTCAAAGCGACTGTGACACTTTTAGCCTCAGGGAGGTTTGCCTTCAAATCTCAGGTCCTTGTTCGCTACCAGGGGGAGGCTAAAATATTACAAGTTTGTTACGGTAGCTTAATACTGATAGTAGGATTTGTTGTCTTGGGTTGAGTTAGTTAGCAAGTCGTGTCTTGTTACCCCTTGGTCCCTCTAACCCGAGGCAACCAGACGGTAAGTATCGATCCGTTGTGTCCTAGAGGGGTGACTCCATAGGTCACGTGATGGTATGTTTGAGCCCCACGGAAGTTGGTATGTAGTGCGTGCTATCCTTGTAAGAATGTAACCAAGCACCAACAATAAGATGGCTGACAACTTTAATTTAATGTTCATGTATTTTGTTTTGGGGATTTAGAAATACCGCAAACATTGATTAAAAGTACTAAGACAGTGAGAAAATGAATTTGAATATAAGACAATTAATTTATTAAGTTATTCCCCCCGCGCCCTCCCCCCCCTCCCAACAAAGTTTTGCAAATCCTTTTATTAAATGAATGAAAGAGGTTGTATGCTCTTAAAATAGATAAAGAAGTTAAATTAGATTATCAAGGTAAAGTGACCTTACTTTAGTTTAATATTACCGTATTATAGGCATAATAATTCTAGGTATGCACATAATAGCCCGAATAGCGCAAATCTATTTGGCTTAGGTACCTGACCGAACCCAAAAGTACCCCCCCCCCTTTACACCCTCCAAGACCAGACCCGAATTTCGCCAACGGCACATTGTAAAACCAATAAATAGGAAAAGTGAGTTTATGAGCCATCGAACTCATAAAAATACATATTTAAAAACAATAATAACAAACATATATATATATATAAACTAATTATGATTTAAAAACAGGCAAGAAATATATATATATATATATATATATATATATATATATAAGCTAACAATCATAACAATATATATTTAAAAGCTAACAATGATTATTATATTTAAAAACTAGCAATCATAATACTTAGGCCAATATATTTAAAATCTTTCTAAATCAGTTTGATAACAAAAGTTGCTGTTAAAATGTGATTTCTAGGCGCAATTGGTATCTCTGTTATTAAGAGTTCAATGCAGTGGCTTCTTTCTTCTGCGCAAGAATCGGAAACAGTCATAACAAAGAGGGTAAAAATAATCCGTCGAATATGGAAAAGGGGGAGGCGCCCTTCCCTGCCTTGGCATTCATATGGGTTTGGTGTGACGTCATTCACGCAATTAGACCCTGCCCGGGATCGAACTAGTGGTCTAGTCCGAACTTAGTGCCCCTAGTTATTGAGATGTGGTAAATTGGGGGGGGGGGGGGGAGTGTTAAGTTTAAGATAATTACTTTTAAAATTAAGGTTTTCTTTAACAGAGAGTTGTTCACAAGAAGACTATTCTCATTCATTCAATGAGCACATTTTCAGATCAAAAATACAGGCACGGCGACGCAAGTTAAAGCAGCAAAATATGTTTGTATTTTGTAAAATTTCCTTTACCCCAGAATCCAACAAAAAAACAACTATACATCCATTACTGTTTCCAGCCTGTGGCCTAGGTCAGTATTTTATTCAAGCCAAGCTTGCTAGTCTTAGTTTCACATGTCTTATAATCTAACTTAAAACTAGGACAGGCACAACATCCAGTCCCCGAACGTTAATTCAGCACTGTGAAAGGGTAAACCCACATTTCACAAATGATAAAATTTTTGGCCATGCCGGGAATCGAAGCCGGGACTCTTAGTACAGTAAACAGATATGCTACCACTATGTTAAGGCGTCAGATACAATACATAACTATTAATTGATATAAAATACAATATTTAACTAGGAGGCTATATAATCTTCAATATATAACTAGTATATAAACTTCAATAAATAGGATAACATTAATATTTTCAGTATAAGCTGAAAATATCCCTCACTTCGTTCCTTCAATTCATAAAAGGTTTTTAAAACCAAATCAAAACAGACACACACACCAGTAAACAAAACATATCAATAAGTTCTTAACACTATCTCCAACACTACACACAATATATTTTAAGAATTAGAGTATCAGTAAGTTTATCGTTTGAACTAAGTTCAAATCGGGCATTGGTCTTGCATTGTTTTTAATTTTAAACTCTTTTTTTTAATGTTAAAGAACCAAAATTCATATTTTTATCGGATTTAATTATGCGCGGCGGTGTATAAAACAATGCTTGTCTCCTTTTAGCGAACGCAACGCGCGAGGGGCTCTGTGAGGCCGCACAATTTGCAAACCCCTAAAGCCGGTCCCACATTATTCTCAAAAGTTCGTGTACCGGGTGACCGTCCTATTAGTGTGGGAAGTACACGAATGACTGATGTTCAATCGAATATTCGACAATCGAGTGGTTTCGCCTTGGGAGTAGTTTCGTGACACGAACCAAAGGAAGCGGATGTTTTTTTCATTGGAATCTCGGCGAACTTTCGAAACGATCCGACACAGCACTTCAATCGTTGGTGTCGTCTGGTTGTGTTATATTATATGTACTAGTTCTATCATTTTGTGGCTATTGTAGAATTTATACAATTACGGTAAATTGTAGTGTACCGTGTAATGTAACCTTAAATACTAGTTTAATATAATAAGCTGATAATTGTTTCGATAACACTTTTCTTTGGTCCTTATCTTGTTGAAAGATACCAACCACCACCACCTTTTTCTTATGGGTTGTCTGGATTTATCACGCCGCACTAACGCTACACTTGATAGTATAATAAATGCAGCAGCAGTGATGTCATCACTTGCGCGGTTCATTGTGCACCAGGAGCCGACGAATATTCGGGGTAGACAGTCTCGAGAAGTGTGTGAGGTCCACGACTGAATTGAGTAAAGAATGTAGGCGAACATTCGCCTGAAATATTCGTCCGCTTTCGCGAATAAAGTGGGACCGGCTTAAGACCGGCCTTGTTGATAGTATATATCAAAAGTGACAGCTGCAGATCACATAACTTTACGTATGAACACATTAACATTATTTATTAACGTTTACAACTGTTAAAACGTACATTATTATCTAAAGTGGACGGTAGAACGGTAAAGGAAAAGTGGCACGTCATTTATTTTAAAAAAAAAACTTTAATCCACTCGGCCGGGATTCAAACCTCAATATTCCCGTGAACGGCAAGCCAGTGTGTGAAATATGGTTAGTCCAAATAAAGCCCATGACGTGTGATTGTGATTGTGGGCACAGCTGGACACAACCCTTCAAGAATAAACAGTCATCACGATGTTATCAATGGCCTGTTGAGGGAAACCACAAAGTTGTCAACAAACAAAGAGTAGATAAGAGCTTCAATTGTTATCAAAAATAGCAGGGTTCATTTTTATGCCGTGAATTAAAATACGAGGATACCGGGTGGTAGGTATGTGCTAATGTACAACTCTCGCCGCTATGACAGGGGTGGGACAGTTAGTGGATTTCCCAACTCTAGGCGTTCTGAAAATAGAACCATTCCCAGGTGACCAGGGATAAGTAAAAGGGCAACATTGAGAATTCTGGGGGAGGTGGGAGTCTGGAATGGTATGAAAGAGATTCTCCCCGGGAAATTAGTATAACTTGAGGCGATAATTGGGCCTTGAATTGAGCAAATGTACTTTTATAAAGTTATTTGTTAATGATGGATTTTTCAAATTAAGGACAAGTGTAATTGGTTTTGAGATTTACCATCAGTGCGAGTAAGAAAACTTACAAATTTTGGATCGTAAAACCTCCAGGCTTTATCAAGTATTCAACTTAAAATATTATCTAGCCTTCTTAAGGCCACTATTGTATAGTAGTGGTAGACTTAAAACGTGTAGGCAGTGACAATGACACTACTAGCCAACTTAATTAACAAAGCGTTCTATACAATCTACTAAATATGGTATCCTCTTTCAATGTTTGATGATTTATGAAGTTGGGAACTTTTGAAGAATAAGGATAAAAGTTGGGAAATTTAAAATTTGTCTCTACAAGTTTGCAGGAAAGAACTTTAGTAGTTGAAGATAATGTGGTACAGAGTAATCCTAAAATTTCACAACTAGCAAGCAAAATTACATAAAATGAAAATGGATGGTTTGAAAACAAATTGTTCACTAAAATGAAAGCCAATCATTTAAAACAGATTAAGCTGCAAGTATGAATTTGTAATAGAATTTTTACTGGAGGTATACAAAATAAAGTATAACAAGAGGCTAAAATGTTTTTAGAGTTCACAAGACCAACTATAGGTACCCTTGAAGTTGTATACATACTATAAACAAGGTCTGTCAAACTTGTGGTTCGATTTATGGTTCTGTGCGGCCCTGGCATGCGGAGCTTTTGATGAACCAACATACAATGTGGGCCAAATCGTCCTTTTATATAAACTTTGTAGGAAAACATTTGAGATGACGATTGGAAATTGGTCATTAATTGGGGAATCTTGCGAGTGAGATTAATGTAAGAAATTTTACTCATTACTCACCTAAAAGTAGTTAAATTTGAACCCCAAATGTGTAAATAGTTAAATTTGTGTACCAAATATGTACAAAGATTTTCAGCACACAAGTGTGTTTTCACTCGTGAAATGGAACAAACACCTGAGCGATCACATTTACTGATACTCATTGTCATCTATTTTGGCTGTGACTTAAAGAGCCACTCACAGACTTGATGCAAATATAAAGATTCAAATTTTTGTTAAAAAAAATGGAGGGAAAGTCTTATTTTATGTAATTTTAATTTTATTTTGTTATAAGGATTTTAAAACTGAAATTTTTCTATTCAAGACAGTGATAATATTGAGCTTTCTGAAATACGGCTCCCTCCATTATTTTCAATGTTCAATGGGGCCCTTATTGGCCCAGGGTATTTTAAAGAAGGCTTGCCTGTCAAAATGACCAGGTCCGTCCTAGTGTTAAATGGCATGATTGAATGTGTGTATATAAAGCCTTTAACTTAGTGCACCCCCTGAGGATTTGTGGGGAGACGTCAGCCACCGAGTTGGAGGAGAGTGCCATGAGTTGTAGATTTTTTTATAAATGTAAAAATGTGTAGTTAATTTAAACAATTAATTAAACAGTTATATTAAATTTAATCTTGAATATATAGCCTGATTTTGTTTGGAGGAACAGTAGAGAATATTCAAAACATATTTCTTTGCGGTCAATATTGCAAACATTTCTCAGTCATCCGTGTTATATTTGTTATTTTCTTCCTCGCTAATATGGGGGGTTGAGGGTGGAGGTTAAAATTTTATCTCCCTACTACCTCCTGGTGGGAAAATGCTAAGTACCGGGAAATTTCAAAACTTTTTTTTTCTGGTAATTTTGATTAATTGTGCCTTTAAATGTTAAAAAAAAAAGTTTTGTAGTATTATATAGCCATAAAAAAAGTGAAAACTGTTTTTGCAGTACAATATAAGTGTTAAGCATGAGACCGAGAATGTTCAAATTTAAAAAAAAATTTATCCACGTTTGTTTATTCTTACCCTTTGTATTTCAATAACAGTTTGTCAAAAATCCATTAGCTTAGACTTGAAAATTATTTTTGTAGCTTTATTAAACGTGTTATGGCCCGTCTACAACCAAACACACCCGCTTGTCGGACTCGCAACTACGCAATAACTAACGTAATTTTGTCTGTCTACAATAGCTTACGCAAACACAATCGTATGTCGGAACTGTCGGACCAGCTTGTCGGGAGGAGATGAACATTGTCCATTTCTTGCGTTTATGTAGTTGCATTGGCTTGCGTTCAGCCAATCAAAAAACAAATATGGATGGACTACTAAAATCAAATAATATGAAGTTATTTGGTCTATGACAACAACGCTTGGAAATGTATAGTAATAAATACAGGATTTCCAATTAAAATCATGTGTATTTATTCAGTTAAATATTTTTTAAATATTTATTTCTTATTTGAAAACATTAATATGAATTTGACTTTTATAGTTTGTTCCCATTGGTTGAAATTAAGTTTTACGACTTTTCATTGTAGACAGTCTATTTTGTATTTAATAAAAGCGTAATTACGAGTGCATTTGCGATTGCGTAGTTGCGAGTCCGACAAGCGGGTATGTTGGTTGTAGACTGGCCTTTACAAGTTAAACACAATAAATAGTTTTTATTTAGAATAATTTAAGATTCAAACCACTTTTATGTTATTACATCCATCTTTCAAGGGAAAAATCGCTTATTTTTTAAAAGATTTGATACATTTAAAAAAACTGTTCTGGGTAAAAAAAATTGTGTTTTTCTGTCACTTATGACTCTTAATAATGAATTGCAGTTAGTTTATTGCCCCCAGTTTTAATAGTCTTCTATATTTGAATGTTTTAAAGCATCACGTTTTTTAATTCCTTTTTAGATTGGTTCTTGCTTTTGTAAAAAAAATCACATTAATGAAACCAAGTGGAAAATGTAGTTTTAATGTTATTTTTGCACCCATTTACCCCATTCTTTTCACACGAGTTTGGATATGGTTTAGACAAGTACCTCAAAATTATCCCAAGTGGGATGATTAGGTGGTAACTGTGTGTGTGTGTGTGTGTGTGTGTGTGTGTGTGTGTATGTATATATATATATATATATATATATATATATATATATATATATATATATATATATATATATATATAATATGTTACAATTAGTATAAAAATGTACTTCATAAAGATGATGAATTAATGTACAAAGTCTAGTTAGTAACTACAATATTTGAAAAAAATTCAGTTTTAGCAGCCTAGGTTACGAATTTAAAAAAACCAGGCCTACATATCAATTCTCCCACTTTACCCTAGAATATATTAAATTATTAGTATTTTATTTTATAAAAAAAAAATTCTATTTAATACCATTAGAAATTCTATAAGGGAAAAATAATTGCACGTACTGTAACAATAATGATATCAATATTTTTATTATACAGGTATTGTATTCTCTGCAAGGTCAAGCTGTCGGTTATCTGCTGTGAAGTGTGTTAGACAAACCAAACTAACCTTAACTTCACCAAAATCTAACAAAATAAAGACAATAAATGAGCATTGTTTTTTAGCAACCTGTATTAAAACCCAAGTTCATTGGCCAGTGTTTGGGGTGAGAGTTGCAACCACACAGGCATTCAGCAAAGTCATTAGAGCTAGTGGGTAGAGAACGCTTATGGCTACTTTTATAGCATTATTTATTGCATAAGACACAAAAAAGTGTCACTTATTAAAATATTTTGAATGATTGATTAAATAATCGATTAAAATATCTGTCAAAATATACAAATTTTGAACAAAACATCGATTTTCCAATTAAGCAGATTCTCTTGCAGTATACTAGACTGCCGATGATGGAAGATCGAGGTTAAATCTCGATCAAGTGTATTGAGTAATTTTTACAAAATAATTTTCCACTCTCCCTCCACGCAAATGTTGGTACCTTTCTCAAAATATAACCGTACTAATCCCTAAAACATAAGTACATAAGCACTTAACCGGAAAGGGTAGTATAACGCGGTGGTAACAAAAATAATAACAAAAATTCAAATTAATTAGGGGCCTATAATTTGATATGCTCCTTAAATGCCATAATGACAAAGTTTATTTAAAGTAGTGTTACAGTTCTGATTTGATCAATAAATGTTTGCTCATCTAACACAAATAAAGCCTTTATTATTATTTAATTTTGAATATTTTGTTAAATTGGAGATAAATTAGGGTGGGGATTTCTTTTCCGACCCCTTTGAACCTGTCAGTCTATCAACTGATTGTAAACACAATTTTAATAAGGTAGTGTCTATTTGTACATGATTATTTATATAGTCATAATTCAAGGTCTAACTTAGTTTTAATCGCACCGTGAACCTCATATTTACACTAAAACAAAAGGTTTTCTTATATTCTAGTTGAAGAGCTTGCAAAGTCCTTACCTGCAAACACAGTATCGCCGAGGTCATATTTTCCTCCACTCTTCGGAAAATCCTTTAATTTTCTTCCGGTCAACTTTAACTCGCCGCTTAGATGTGCTTCTTCTAAAATACGCTCCAACGATCGTGTAAGTCTACTTTGTATGTGGCCGCTCATGTTCGACGCGACCATCGCCATGTTACATTTCTCATCGTTGTGACTTTTGACTTGTGCGGTAGCAAAGGCCTATGGGTAATTTAGTGACGTCATCAGTTGTCGTCTGCTCTGTTTGTAAACAATACTAATGTTAGTAGCTAACACCCCTAAAGAAAAAAGAACACCCTTTGGGACTAAAAATATATATATAATTATTTGGCTATTTCTTACTTTAGTCTGTTTGTAAAAAGCTTATTGTATCTGAAAGGTATACTTTACATACTCAGTCTTATACACTTTCTTCTTCTTCTTACTTCAATCAGCCAGGAACATTCATACTCAAATCACTTCCGATGCTACTTTTTCGCGTTCAATCCAAATTTATACCACATATTAACCTAGTCCACAAATAGTGAGGTATTATACCACACTTTCCTGAAGAAACAGTTACATTAAAGGATTTACAATTCAGTTTTACAAATACGAATAAAATCTTTAACATATTTAAATAACTATGTAGTTATCATCAATGTTGTTTAGTCTGTCAAAGACTACGCTTATATTTAAAGTTTGTTACTAGCTTATATATTGGTTTCAGAAAACATATTCTATTGAAAGTTCGATTAATATAATGAATAAGGTATCTTAAAACTTGATTACATTTGTTTGACTAACAAACTTTGTGTAGTTGCCATACACTCAACCTATACCTTAGGTTATAAGCTTGTAGAAAGTATTATTATATTATTATATGGCTCATATCTTGTATATTAGTTTCAGAAACCATATTATGTTGAAAGTTCGATAACTATAATGAAACAAGTTAGCTAAAAACTGTATTACATACTTTGTGTAGAAGTCTTACGTTCAAATGATAATTTAGGTAATAGGCTTATAGGAAGTACGGTATCCACTAAATCCTGAATTTAATAATAATCCCAATCTGTAAGGCTTTGTTTCGTACCAGAATACTATCATATATAGTCCCTCCCGGGACCTTCCTCCTTTGCTATACCGCCCGCAGTGGCACTATAAGCAGAGGGTACTAGGTCTCGGGACTCAGTCGATCAGTGGTGGGAGGAGCAATAACACACACATATATGATAGTATTCTGGCTCACTTTTAAGGCTTTATTTTGTACCAGAATCCTACCTTATGGTTGTGTTTAGTTAGGATAAAAGAAGGAAATTTTTACTTCCGTTCCAAATAGACGTTCATTCTACCTTTTTGTCATTTTCATCATTATATTCTAATTGTGTTTATGAATTGTAGATAATCCTTACCTGGCAGATTTATTTTAAAACTATTATTTACATGTTTATTTGTTATATTTTTGAGCCTTCGAAGTATTTTTATATGGACGGCCAGAAACCAAGTCAATCGTGAAAATTTGTCTTGTCCTAAACGTTGGCCACGGACACTTTCTTTTAGATCCCTTTGATTTGCTTTTTATCCTGCTCTTGCCTTGTATTGCTCTCTATGATTTAATTTTGTACTAGACTCTCACCTAGTTACTTTTTCTTTTCTTCTGTTGGCTCAAAACGGTAAGCTAGCTCATTGTAGTTAGGACGAGCTGACAGAAGAATTCCACAACCTCATAAAGTCCGTATCCCACGACACTAGCTCGTACTTGAAATCCAGTGTGCTAGCTAGCACTAGCTAGCATGTCATCATCTAGCGTCGTGTGAATCAGAAAAAGTATACTGGTTCTGCCACTTGGTACTGGCTACCATACTAGTTGTGAGGATAGAAAACGTGCTATTTTCGTACTAGTTTCGACACTAGTCTATGTAATTCAACCAATTAATGCGCGCTGAGACTGTTGTGTAGAGAAATGGTATAAATGACGCCAACATGTTCATCGGATGTGATTTTGTTGTTGGCAGAAAGTTATTCTAAACATCCTTGTTTATATAATACCAAATTGACACAGTATGACAATATATCTAATATATATACATTTAATTTAAAACATGTCATCTAAAAATGACAAACTGTGTTCCAGACCCAATTTTAATTTAAATAAACTTGATAGCATGCCAACCTTGGGCGGGTTTTATTTTTAGAATATAAAGTGTGCGTAGGCCTAAAAAAGAACATTTGTGTATCAAGGATACTGTACTTTGACACCCATGGGCTTAAGGACCCCTGACCACAGTGTAAATAAATGAATACAAATTTAGGGAGCTACTTAACGTTTGTGTAACCCCGAATGCATATTACCTAACCTCCGAATGGATCATATTTAGCATCCTGCGACCATTATTTCGTCTTTCCCAACCAGTCCCATGTCTATATTCTTTTTCCTACGCTCCCTCTCATAATTTTCAATATCTTTATTAGTAATTAATGCAGCTGCTAACCCAAAATTAATCTCTGAGGTTCGATAAATATTTGCACTAGAACCTAGTACCAAACTAGCAGCGTGTGAATACTCTAGTCCCACTTTCATTGTACTAGCTAGTATACATATATCTAGGCGCTAGCTAGCACACTTGATTTCTAGTACAAGCAAGTGTCGTGTGATAGAGGCTTAACCGTTTATTCTAGGGAAAAGAAGAGATGAGCAGGGTGACAACAACCGACTTTAAAACCAGTTATAACCATTAGTTTAGGATTAAACCGTTAGACAGCACTCCAAACATTAAAACATGAATCACGTTATAAGTTATGACAAAAGATGGCAGTAACAGATATGAATTAATTTAATTGTATCACAAATAATAGTAAATCAATTATTTGTGAATTAAGTAAAGAATAATGTTAATGTAAATAATGGTAGTTAATATTAATTATGTGTAAAAAGAAACCCATTTGCGGAATGAACACAAATGGTGGGGATCATTGTTATTATCAAATTATATGTATTTAACGTTAGATATTACTCCTCTTCACTACCGCCACATTTGAGGGGCCACAGTTTCTATATTTGAATCTGCGTCATGAGCACACATGGTGGCAATTACAGTTATAGGTGTAAAAAGAGACCCTGCATGGTCGTGGAACCTGGTTCTGCCGTTATTTTCAGATTGATTGCCTTTAAACTATAATAACCTAATACAGACATGTTGGGCGCTAGTTTAAGGTGCCACAGTTTCTATATTTGAATCTGCGGCATGAGCACACATGGTGGGGCTCATAGTTCTTTATGTCTATTATGACCATGCATATGTGTGGAAGCTGGGTCTGCCGTTATTTTGGAAATATGCCTTCAAAGCTAAATTAGATTCGAAATTAGCACTGCGCGACCGCCGGTTTAAGGCGCCACAGTTTCTATATTTGAATCTGCGTCATGAGCACACATGGTGGCAATTACAGTTATAGGTGTAAAAAGAGACCCTGCATAGTCGTGGAACCTGGTTCTGCCGTTATTTTCAGATTGATTGCCTTTAAACTATAATAACCTAATACAGAGCTGTAGGATGCCCGATTAAGGTGCCCCTATTTTGGTATTTGCATCATATTATTATAGTTTCTATTAATGTACAGAATGTGGGGAATGCCAGGCTGCTACGTGGTTCGGATCCCACGTTAAACTGTAGGTCCTCCATTTCATCTCACAATCACCCTACCATTACTCATTAGCGTAAATGCGTATAACCCGAACGGGTAGTAAGACGCGGTGCTAATAATAATAATATTAATGTACAGTAAACACTGATGTTCGTTGTAGTATTTTATTATTTCTGCTCTATTTCATAAATTATTAGCTATTTTGTTAAATATCATTTTAAACGTAGTTTTGATTAATATTAGGTGCCGGTTTCTAATTTATCAAAAAATATATATTTTGAATTTAATTTTTTTTTTAATCTCTGAAGGTTTTATTTGAATATGTCCTTCATAAATAATTTTAGATTTTTAAAAGTCTACTCTGCTTTTCAGTTAGATACCTTGTAGCACCCTTAGCATTAAGTGTTCATTCGGTATGATTCATTTCAGTGGGTGCTAACGCGGTGCTGCTAAACTCCGTCGATAGTGCTCTTATGTTCGTCGGATGCACTACTAATGGGGTAGTGCTTTTGGTTGTGGTAGTGCTCTTAATTGGTTGCTGTTAACGACCGTTTGTGGCACTGCTAACGGACGTCGGTGTTGCTGCTAGCAGCCATAGGTGGTGCTGCTAACGGCCGTCAGTGGTCCTGCTAGCGGCCAATGGTGCTGCTGCTAACGGCCATTGGTGGTGCTGCTAAAGAGTGCTTTAATTCTTGCCTACACAAGCTATTTCTAGAATTTGAAAAATCAATCTTCAAGTGAAAGTGGATGTGGAAAAAGATCACCTTTTAACGATGATGATTTTCACACGTATAAATAATAAACGTATCAAAAGTAACTTGCTAAGTTGCTTTTTGAAAGACCTAATCGGTGCCTGTTTCATGCCTATTTGATGATCATAGATAGTACCGTCCACTTTTCAATCTCTGTTATAAAATCCTCTGTATTGGGCTTTTTTTGTTTTTTAATTTCCTTATACATTTGTCCTGACATCTTATTTTACTATAAATCAGGATTTTGTTGCTCTGTTCATATTACAATATGCCTTATATATAGTTTTAATCTAAAAAAAAAAAAAAATTGACACATACATATTCTGGAATATAAACATATACTACTACTAAAACTACTTTTCCTGTTATTGATCATTACCTATTTACCTCAACCTGTGCCTGTTAGCATATCTGTCTACAATATATCAATACCAATATTTAATTTATGATAACTTATAACTATACTTGTCCCTCTTTCCCTATTTAAGTTATTTTGACTATATACATTTATTTATCTATTGATATGTCTACTTTGGGCTTAAATCTAACTTAACCTAATTTATACCTAGTGCCGTCATCTACACAATCGGTTTATATTTTTTCCTTGTAAGGAGTACCATTTTTTTTCTCTTCACTTCCTGCCATGGCCAGTCGATATCCCTGGAGTGCTTGATAGCTCCTGCACAGCATCACTCTTGTTTCCAAGCTAGCAGAGCTCTTAGACTAAGGACCAACTTCCGACGTCTCATCTGAATCCACTTACCTTCCTTCTCCCCTAGCCGGTACTACAGGCGTCCCTGGTTCATCAGTTATATGCATCACTGGTATCCCTGAGACACCTTTACTCGGCTAGAGCTCTAAATATATCCAGAGAACATCAAAATCTAGTCCACCCTCCCTTTTATTACACTTTCTGTGTTTTGTTTCACCAGTTTGGTAACGTCTAGTCTAAGTCTGATGTTTCTTCTCCTCCGTCTCCATCGTCTTCACTCGCCACTTCTTCCTCAGTTGTTTCTTCCTGTATGTTTTGTCTCGAGCCTTGGTTCTGTCTTTGTCTTCTTTCTTTTAGTTTGTCCATGTGTCTGTCCCTTTCTGCTTTCGATACCTGGTCCATTATCTCATCGAGGTAGCTCCACCGGTCCACATCCCTCAGTATATGGTATATGGCATTGGCCTGTATAGGCATTAGTAGCTCCTCCCTTTCCCTTTTAGTAAATATACATTTCAAGGTCACGTGTTTAGGTGTCGCCTCTCCTCCGAAACAGAAAAGAAAGGTTTCACACAATTTCATCCTAAAAGCTATAATTCAATTGTAGGTTTCGCGATGAGCGTTGCTATTTTTAGTGGTGGAGACAACCACTCAAGCCGTTAACAGCGCCATCGAAGCTGCTCCGTCTGAAGGGGGCATTATTTTTTTTATTTTTTTTATTACCACGTCTTACTATCCGTTTGGGCTATACGCCTATGTTCTAATTACACTAATGAATTAGGGATGAGGTAGGTGTAATTTATGTAATTTATAGAAATCGCACCCATATTTGCGCGAAGAGACAATGAGGAACCATTTAGGGAAAAACCACACTCAGTGCACCCAACTGGGATCGAACCCCGATCTTTCCATCCTCGGCAGTCTAGTTTAACACGACACTAGTTAACTACGCCAACGAGCCGAGTTCTAACTTTGTGCACTCTTTATTAGAATGGTTTGAAAATTCACATTCCTGACTAAACAATGCAACTAAGTCAGAAAGGTCTGCTTTGGGAGGGGTAGCATTATTTCTAAAGCAGGTAGCTGTAAATCTATGTTCTTGTTTAACAGACCGCAAGAGTTAATTCAGGGGTCGCAAAATCACGGCCGTTTATATTACTATTACAGTCATATTATGCGCAAAAGCTTAATTTTAGTATGTTGGCTACATCGTCTTTAATAAATGGAAAACACAGTTTGAACTATCTGTACCATCTCTTTTTTTTTTCACTTTAAATACTCGTCTGCTGAAATTTCTATCCACAAAATTTATTCTATAGGCGGCAATCTAAACATCTGGTAAAATAGGAGTTTTTAAACATTCTAAATAGGCCTACACACATTAATGGTTTTAAATACATAGTATCAAATTTTAACATTCAGTTTTTTCTTTATTAATTTAATTTAAAATATTTAAAAATAAAATTAAATTATAAATCAATTTTTGAAAAGACAGCATATTTTTCGGCTGGGACAACAGGTCTCTTATTATTACTTAGAATTAATTACCAAGCTTATAGTGACAGGTGATTATGATGGATATTTTTATTTTTTATGTTGTATTTAACTACTCATAATATTAATTGCTGACAATGGGCATGGCGCATGGGGTAAGTCTGTCAGTAATTTAAACTATTTTATAGATGGTTTTTAATATACGTGTAACATACTGGGGTGGGGATAGGTGGGCTTAATATAGTCCAAGCCCCTACAAAATATAAAAGGGGGGCTTGAGCAGCCCCACCCTCCACCCAGTTGTGTAGTCCTATATAACGGCCAGGCTAAAGTGAAACACTGAGGAACTGAGTGATCTCTGTTGGTGATATGGGTTAAAAATTATATATTAAATTTATGATTCATCCCATTCTAATTAAATTTAATTTAATTCAATAGACAAATTGCAACCAACAAAAATGTTACACAAATTAAATGTATCCACCCATAAATAAAACAAAGCAATACATTGACAATTCACTTTCTGATAAGATTTCTTCAACTATTGTAAATACACATTTGTCCAACATTTTCTCCCCACAAATTGTGTTCTTAAGAGAGGATCGATCCAGATATTGTAGTCAGGAAGAGTCATTGGTTTTCACTGTCCTCAAGTATAAATATAATATTTAATTAATAATGATGAAATTGCTAAATTATGAAAATAATTATTTTAGTTTATAATAATAATAATAATAATAATAATAATAATAATAGTAATAATAATAATAATAATAATAATAATAATAATAATAATAATAATAATAATAATAATAATAATAATAATAATAATAATAGGAATTTTAATAAAACCACAATTTTGATAAGCATATTTGTAGTTTTAACCCAAGAAAACAACATAAAACAAAAAGTCGTTCTCACAAAAAATATATATATATATACATTAGTAAAATAAGTCTGTATTCATATAAAATCTATTCATTATGAATTGGTGGTGATCACCCCAATCGACCCCACTTTAAAGTATAGTTCTCAAGTGGGTCTCTACTAAAGTTACCCCACGTCGATTCCAATGGACCATATCCATTCTTTTGTTTGAAGGATGACCCATAACCTATAAAATGAATCAAATATAAAATATATTATGTTATCAAATCATTTTAAAAGGTTTAGAATTGAATAAAAATTTTAATACACTTGAATTTTCTTTAAGGCAAATTGCTTCACCAATAGATTGTGCACACAAACTTGAAAAGGCCTTAATGTTACAATATAGTCTGAGAAATTATATGTTTGGTGTTTGAATTTTTCTAACGAACTTGACCGATCACCCCCTTCCCCCTTTGGCCCTCTCCATCCTTCACTAATTCCCCCTAATTATGTATATCTACATTACTGAATTAGAGACAATGTCTTTTGGATTAATTTCCCTCTCATTTGTTGCTGCCTGTAATCTCCTATGTGGGCTACTTGCCATGATGGCCCTTTTTGATGGGAGATCAAAGGAACAATAAAGTGACGGACTTGTAAAGAAGTTGATTAAATAAAATTGTGTACATTGTGGTGTTTGGTTAGTCAGAAGGTTTAGGTATAAAAGTATGGGTTAACCCCCAACTATTAGTTTGTACTAGTTTATACTATTATTCGGACTCCCTCCTTTCCAATTATGCCATCATGCTAAACAAACACACTGTATAAAGAGCTGAACATTCACAACAAGTGTGTGTTGATGTTTTGGACTATTGGGTATACATGACGAGATAGCACTTTTATATACACACGCACTCTGGGTTCTTACCGCCACAAACAAGTCACTAAAGGTGTCAGTCAGTTAAAAATTCAAATAACGTGTACTTCAGTGTAAACATTGAGTATTAGCACATACCGTTAAAAAGAATCCAAGTTGATCGTTCCGGCATCTTGAAAAAACAAGCCATAAATATCTATGGCCCACACTGCATTTTGTTCTGAAATTATCTTACATTAAGTTACAAGAGTTACAATAACAATAGATTTGAAATATGTTTATTTTTTAGTAATTTACATATCACTAACAAGAGTGGCTGCGTGGCTTAAGAAGTTAGGCTCACATTTTCCTTGCCGTTAGTTGACGAGGAATTGAGTACCTATTAAAAAAAATCCGTATGTGTGTTACAAATATGGTTTTCAAATTATTAATTTTTACATTATTATTCTACACTTATGAGAGTGTCTTTTTGGCCCCATGGATTATATCGTCAATAACTATTTTGTTTTTGCAAAAATACACACGCCAAACCTTGAAATTTTGTTTATTGGCACCTATATAAGTGTGTCTACTTTTTAAACAATAATGCTTAGAGCCAAGATATTCCAACTGCTAACTCGACATTATAGATTTATTGAAGTTAGGATGAGTAATTCCATTCACCACTAAACGAGATTAGGCGTTGAATCTTAGAAGCTTTATGTGGTCTTCCTCCGAAAGCTTTGGGATGGTCGGGACTGTGAGCACGACCACGCTTCTGATAAACCTAGATAATAATTTAATTATTGTTTTTAACCGCATGGTCAACTTTGTCAGTGTGAGTCCTTGTTGTGAACATGAGTTTAGAAGAGTGTTTTTGTTATATTTTGTTAAAGCCGGTCAATCCAAGTGTACTCAGTGAAACAATTCGAACTTAATATTTACCAGAAAATCGTTCACGCCAAACATAAACAGGACATTTTCTTTTAAAGGTCTGCCACTCAAAAGGTTACTGCTCAACCGGCGTAATAGTTGAGCAGATGTCTGCCCCGATATGCACAACCCTAGCTGCAGCGCACCCTTTGCTGGTATCAACAAACACAAATAACAATAAAGACACTCAATGTAAAATTTATACTGCGTTAGTAAAAAAATATTTTGTTTGAGGGGCAACGAAATGAGGGAGACAACAAGTGGATTAAAAGTAGCCCTTTTTAGTCATATATTAATTACTTATCAATATGTTAATAGTAGTGAATTGGAGAAGAACGACAATAAATGAATTAGTATTCAATTTTTCGTACTGGATTACATCACTAAATACTCTTAAGATATACTGAGAGTTTTACTATTTGTTGCAAACATCTTTGTTTAGTTTTGCGTCTTTCTGCCCGTCCGGAATCAGTGACATAGCCAGTATTTCATTTCGGGGTGACTATAGGAAAGTTCCTCCTCCATCTATCGGCCTGATTGTAACCCCCGCCCCCCTTTCGCCGCACAACCAACCCTATAGTAGTACACTCCCCCCTCCCCACACTGGCGCAAGCACATATTATTATTATTATTATTATTATTATTATTATTATTATTATTATTATTATTATTATTATTATTATTATTATTAGCACCACGTCTTACTAACCGTTCGGGTTATACGCACTTACGCTAAATATGTAATGGTAGGGTGATTGTGAGATTAATTGGAGGACCTACAGTTTAACTTGAGATCCGAACCACGGTGGAGGCCTGGCATTCCCCACATTCACAAGATGTCTCGTCAGAGGTACATAATTTTGAAATTGTGTTAGATCACGGTTCACTTATCTCAAACAAGCATATCATAGTATTATGGTATAAATACACTGTGGGTTGTACAACATTTTTGAGCTGCGATACATAAACAGCGTTTCTCAATTAAATTTTAGTTACGGAACCATTAAATATTTCCTACAAAATATCAAAACTCCTTGAATATTTTTAGAATAGCATAAAAAATGCGCCGCAGACAAAACAAGTGCTTGGGTCAAGGTCAAGTACCTTCAAATTTAAAGTTAATATTTTTCAAGGTGGAAGGCAACTACACACTTTGTCCTCTTACTAACTGTAATGTAACTGACTTGCCCCTGAAAAGTATGTGAAAGCATTGACAATAATATCGTCCTAATTTTATAAACGTATTTAATTTTATTTAAATTATGTAGTATATTAAATGGCGCTTAAAGCACTTCTTCTTCTAAGAAGGCAAAAGCCACTGATCAGTGACGTCACGCACGTGACATTAGTAAAGTCAAGTTGACAATATAAGATTTTTAAATAATAACTTCCTCTTCTGGAAAGTTCGAATAGAGATTTTAAAAAGTAACTTGAGTCAGTTTCCGGCTCTCGAAGCTCCTAGTAAAACCGAGATGTTCTTGTCTTGTATTTTAATTTTTTATAACACGACCTTCTCGAAGCTTCCATGAGCAATGGATATATATACATAGAATGGTGCAATGTAAGAACAGTACTCACTAGTCACTTGACGTCAAGTCCTTGAACTACTCGGACTGCAACTTCTGTCCGCGATCCCTACAATAGGCCGCGTATATATTTCAACGACATGATCTATTTTCTCCTGAAATAAACTGAGATTTATAAATAAAAAAACATGTCAACATAAAAAGTGTGTATTAATTATACAAGATTTAAATCACCAATAATTCTTCAATTGGCGCCCATCACGCGGGACGAATATTTCAATAACACTTCAATTGGCGCACAACGTAGGGACCCGTAATCAATAATTCAACATAACATATAAATAAATGAAACCTCTTGTATACCTACCTTCAGGGGAAATAAATTAGGTTTTACTCTTAGTTAAATGTTAATTACAAAATGAGCATAGCTTTCAACTTAACTAAAAGGACTAATTTTTTTTAATGGATGCCGTATAGTTAGAATTAAAATTTTATGAAGTAGGTAGGCACAACGAGAACTTGAATAAAATAACAATCTTTTATAAACAATTATCATACAAATTATGACGTCACTGTGCGATCTTTTTGGTCTGGTTAAACGGTGCATAAACGTTGAGCTATCATTATGAAGTATTTGCATGTAGTTCAATACAGCTTGACTAGCTGTATCCAAAATGCTGGGAAACTGTGTACAATGTTAAAAGGGTGATTTACTTTAGATTTTAGATTTTTACATAATTAGTAATTAGTTGTATCCGCCTCGGTGGCCGCATGGTCTAAAACGTCACTTTTGTAATATACTAAGCAAGGAGACTGGGAGACTGGGGCTCAAATCAGATTTGGGTGTAGTGAAGGTGTTTTTTTCTAAATGGGTTTCCACTCTTCCTCCATGCAAAAGAAGGTACACTTCCTCTTAATCCAACCTTATTAATCCCTAACACATTAGAATAATTTGTCCAAAAGAGTAGGCTATACCCCAGTGGTTCCCAACCTGTGTGCCACCAAAATTTACTAAGATTTTAATTTACTAAAGATGATAATTTTGACTTATTAAAAGATTCATATTGGATTTATAACGGATACGGGACTTAAAAACATAATTTGTTTCTTTAACTTTGAATTTATTCGCCCCCAAAATAATGGATTAAAGCTAAATGAAAATCAAAATATTTTATCCGCTTTTGGGTTCCCATGTCTATTTCCAGTTTATTAGAAATATATCGATTGTTCGAATATTACGACCATAGATATAGATTAGAATAGATTAGATGAGAATTTATTTTTCGCTCTCTCTTGCAATTATTGTTAGTGACTATTAACATATTTCGGGAGAAGAGAGGGGTCGAGGTGGGCAGTTATTAGTTGACATCGTGAACACTTCTTCCTCGCCCTTCCAAACATCCTTTTGGGACAGGTTTATTTTCTTTTACAATGGGGAAGGGTCTTTTACAACGTTGCCGAAAAAGTTACTCCAGAAACTAAGTTTATTTATAAAAGGAATGATTTTTGACTCGAAAATATGTGCCCTTACATTTCAAACATTGCAAAAATTTATTGTTCAGATTTACATCAACTGCGAGATGCGACTAAGAGAGGTTAGTTCATAATATCTTAAATTGACCTGCGCAACAGTGCACATAGCGGCAACCTTGTATTCAAAATAATAGTTGGTTTTAAAGAGAGTTTGACAGCTCCCAGTATCTTTGTTCGGGAGATTTTCTTAGTAAACCCCTTTCCCTCCCAAACCCCCTCCCCCAGACACACACCTACACCTCCCTCCTCTCCCTTGTCATACCTTTTGTCAGTTAATAATATCTCTAGCTGCAACTCAACCCCATGTTTCTGTACTTGGGCTTATTCGCAGTTACAGCTTATAACGAAGATATTGTAAGGGATGGGAAAGGGTGTATGTAGTCGAGTGTGATACAGTATTACCATTCTTGATCTAGTCAGGGCGGCAAAATAATTTAGACCCGGCCTTGGTTGACAGTTTAAATTTTAATATGCAATTTATTTAAAGGACTTTACGTTCGAATGTTTTGGTCTGGAATTCACATGTTGGGAAAGAAGTGATTTCTCCTTCCACTGAATAATTTGAGAAGTATAAGCGTAAAGTTAAATACGTTAAATTCCCCGTTATATTAAGAGTGCCCTACTGTCGTTAGTATTTATTTACTAAGTCAATTTAATTTGAAATTAAATTGAAACATATTTTGAAAACTAACAACACATATCAATATAATTGAATTTTTTTTTAGTGACAATGAAATATAATTAATCATTATTGTATTAAAAGTTAAATATTATCGAGAACAAATATTTTCTTATCAAATGTGCCTTTCTATATTTTTTCTAGGAATAACTGTTTAGTTTGCCTTTTGCAGTATTTTACCTTCAGAGGTCCTTTTTCTTGTTTTATTATTTTATCTAATGGCAAGTGCCCAGCGTTGCCCGAATAAATTAAATGGTTTCGAGAAATCTCGCTTTAAACTCAAGGTTGAGATTTTTCTCTAAATTTGAGGGTTAAATTTTATCGTGGTGAAAGACTTAGAATAAGAAAACAATATACACTCTGAGAGAGACTAAGTCTATGATAGCCCCCTTCCCCTAGCCACTCACTTTGTTATGTAGCTACCTGTAGTGATTTTCACGGGGTCAAAGGCGTCAGACTCACAATATATGAAAAAGCTGTTAAAAATTACTTATGTACAAATCCTCAAGAGTTGTCCTAAGTATACATGCCAAATTTTAGTTTTCTATATATCTTTGTTTCTAAGCTCCTTGAGCCCAAGGTTGTGAGAATAGAATGTTTCCTCGATTAAAGAGTTGTTTTTAAGATGGTGCGTCAGGGTGAGTGATGCAACCGAGTAACCGCGCGACTGTCTCACCAGCCAGCTATACATCCCGGTGTTTGATTGAAGATAATTACTCGATGTAATATATATTTAATTTAAAAACCCTGATTAGTTACTGGGACACCTTTATGTAATCACTGGCAGAAGTACCCGGCGTTGTCTTGGGTAGCCCTACATTGAATTTCATGGTTACCCCGGGCAACGTTTTGCTACCAACATAAAGAAAAAAACAAACTCTTCATTTTGTTTCTTCCGACTAAGTTTCTAATTACTGTATATACTTACTCTATGGCATTAGGGACTCAAAAGTTCATTGCCGCACTTAAAAAGGTACTCCACCTATCCCTATCCTGAGCTAGCTCTATCCAGTATAGCTCAGGTCCATTCTAATGTTATCCTCCCATCTGCGTCTGGGTCTTTCCACTGGTCTCTTCCCATTGGCTCTACCAGTCAGTGCCTTGATGGTACATGTCCTGCCCACCATAATCTGCGAGATTTAATTAGCCTAACAATATCTGTTAATGAGCACAGGGTATGTAGCTCTTCCCAATGTAACCTCCTCCACTCCCTACTATTGTCATCCATTTTTGGACCTACAATCTTCCTAAGCACTTTGTTTTCGAGCACCCTAAACGTAGTTTCGTAATGTAAGGTACGAGACCATGTTTAGCACCCATAGAGAGCATCAGGTAAAATTATTGTTTCGTATATTCTGAGTTTTACATTCCTTTACAGTAGGCAAGATGACTACAACTAACTGACCGAATACTAGTAAGCATTTCCCGACTGTTTTATTTTCCTAATTTTTAATCTAATACCATTATTGCTAGTTAAAATTGTACATAAATATTTGAGCTCTGAGTATATAAAATTATATGTTGTTAGCAATAATATCTAAACTATTTTTTCAGCGTTCATTTATAAGCCTATTTCATTTTTCCTTAATTAATTTAAAAAAATCCAATCAAAATTTTAAATTTCTTATTTCGAGGTGTACATTGTACCCTTTATGTCTTTGTAACGGAAAAAATGAGATTTTTTGTTTGTAATGTTAAATTGTGTTTAGATACTAATTTTACAAAACATCGCTTGAGTAGCTATATTGACTATCAATTTTAATATTTTAATCTTTTAGTAAACTGTCACGTGATTTGGACGTGATTGTTTTATAGCTGCTACTTTGAAACCAAATGGCGTAAGTAAATTTTAATTATTCAATGAGCTATATGTGTGTACCCATGCCAGATTTAGAGTCAGCTGGTACAGGGGTTTGGGCGTGATAAAGGAACAAATAGACTTACAGATAGAGAGACGGACAAACATTTCATTTCTATACACAACCAGGGAAGGCAACAAGAGATTATTATACAAAACATCGTTATATTGTATTTTCTATAAACGTCCTAATATTTCAGTGTGTGTAAACATTACAGATATGATATTATAATGACACGCATACTATATATATTTTTAGCACCACGTCTTTATACGCATTCGGGCTATGTTAATTACGCAAAGTGTTAGGGATAAAGGCACTCGTATTTGCTCGAAGAGAGAGTGGGAAACAGTTTATCAAAATGTATCCTCAGTAGACCTGACGAAGACTCGATTGAAATATTAGCTAACAACAGTTTAATCCGTCAGGTTTGTGATTGTACTGAGAAGATTGTAACACACCTCGGTGGCCACATGGCCTAACTCACTAGTCTCGCTCTAGACTAGACTGCCGAGGACGAGGAGATCGTGGTTCGCTCTCGGTCGGGTGTACTGAGGTTTTTATTTACTAAATGTTTTAACACTCTCTTTCCACAAAAATGCGGGTGCGCTTTATCTAAATTACACTTTCCTCATATAAGAACCCATTTGAATAATTAGTACATGGACGTATGAACCGAACGAGTAGTAAGACGTGGTGCGTTTAGACTATACAAGTTGTAGAAGCTGTGTTTTGAAACAATGTTTTACAACTTATTGGAAAATCCCGTTGGGTGGCGGTAAAGATCAAAGAAACATTTGGGTTTAAAATATTTTGCACCAATAGAGGACAGTTTGTACAATCGAAAGTTACTGCTAATCCTTTTCAACTGGAATAATATCCCTCTGTGCTAGGGTGCGGGGTTCAATCCTCGGTCCCGGCACAGATTTATCTGATTATCAAACCCTTTCTTGATCCTTCATCTCTGACAAGACGTGTATTAATCACAACTTGTGAATGTGGGGAGTGCCAGGCCTCCACCGTGGTTCGGATCCTACGTTAAACTGTAGGTCCTCCATTTCATCTCACAATCACATTACCATTACACATTAGCTTAAGTGCGTATAAACCGAACGGGTAGTAAGACGGAGTGATGATAATAATAATAATAATAATAATAATAATAATAATAACAGTATCCCTAAATGATGTATTCTCTCTCTTTAGTCAACTATCATCATCTTATATATAATTTGATAAGCTCGTGTCCAGTAATAGAACTTATGAGGAAATGGCTGAACAGGTTTTGACAAACGAACACTAATTTTAAAGGTTTGAGGTCCAGGATGCCGATAAAAATAGTGGCCTAAAACTAAAACCCAATATTCATAGTGAATTTAACAGGTTTTCCTTTTGTGTGGGTAGTGAATCATCTGTACAATCTTTATTTGTGTACACTACCATTGAAACCATGATTGGTGTATTGTTTTAGATCGGTAAATAAAATATTTCTCTTTGGTTAAAAATAACAGCAGTTCAACAATTCTCACTTAAGTGGCTTTGTGCAACAAATAGATAGAGAGCTAAAGCTATCAGCGTAGCGTGAAGGGGGACAATATATTTTTTGTTATCCAAATTAAACAGCAAAACCTAAATATCTATGTAAAATCGATAGCCTTTAATGACTCAAATTCTAACTATTAAGTCGAGTGAAGGCTTATTACAATAATATATCTTTTCCCAATAAAATATTTCGAATACATTTTAGGGCAATAATCTGCAGATACCACTACGACGATCCACTCGTATTTAAAACACGCTCAAAGTTCGGGCTGGTCATCCGAACAAAAATCCTGAAACTGCTATTAGTTCTCTGCTCCCCAGCCAACGGGTCAAGGTCATGTTGGAGATCAGATCACAGGTCATTCACACAGTAATGATCTCTAGCTAGTTAAGATGGACATCGAACCCAAGACCATCTTTAAGCCCTTTTATCGCTGCAATGAGGATATCCTTCTCAGACGCCAGGATGCAGACTGACTGCAACTTGTTTAATAATGGCACTTTTCGTTTTCAATATTTTACAAAATCATATGTGGAAATCAGGCAGGTTTGGGGGGATTAGTTAATTATAAGAGTGATTATGCCCTCTTATACAAGGAGTTTTTTTTAGGTACAAGACAGCTATTAAAGACATACATCAATGGGCTCGTGAACAAAATGTTAAACTAATCTAGTCTAATTTACCGGAAACGGAGAAATCGGGTTTTAAGCTCTGACCCAATGAAATTAACTAATTTTTCCTTGTGTTTTCATACTTTGAACCCCCATAAATTCTACCTTACTCGTCCCTACTCTACTTGATTGAAATGTAGGCCTATATATACTGTGTAGGTAGGCAGAATCTGGAAATATTAGCTATGGTATTTCTTAGACAAATATTTTGAACTCGATTCCGGAAACTAGGTGTAATTTCTCATCAAATTTAATTATTAAACTGTGACTAAAAAAAAAAAAAATCTTTAAGGATTACAATTTCTAAAATAAATTTTAGCCATCTTGAGTTTTAATTATTTTTTTAAAATCATTTGACAATTGTAAAGGTGACCTGGTGGTCTAGGGGTAATGTGTCGGACTTCTGTGATGGAGTCTGAGGTTCTATCCTCGGTCCAGGCACAGAGATATCTGATTACCAAACCCTTCCTTCACCTATGACAAGACGTCATGTGAATGTGTGGAGTGCCAGGCCTTCACCGTGGTTCGGATTCCACGCTAAACTGTAGGTCCTCCATTTCATCTCACAATCACCCTACCATTACACATTAGCGTAAGTGCGTACAAACAGAACCGTTAGTAAGACGGAGTGATGATAATAATAATAAAAATAATGATAATAATAATAATAATAATAATAATAAAAAATTAATATTAAACTATATATTTTGGAACGAAATTAAAAAAATAGAAATGAGTAAAATAAAATTAATAAAATATTTTTAAAGAACCCTTTTTATTTTTTTAGCATTACCATTTCGTGCTAATTTCGAGTGTAATATAGGTTTGAAGGCATATTTCCAAAATAACGGCAGACCCGGGTTCCACACATATGCAGGGTCATTATAGACATATAGAACTATGAGCCCCACCATGTGTGCTCATGCCGCAGATTCAAATATAGAAACTGTGCCACCTTAAACTAGCGCCCAACATGTCTGTATTAGGTTATTATAGTTTAAAGGCAATCAATCTGAAAATAACGGCAGAACCAGGTTCCACGACCATACAGGGTCTCTTTTTACACCTATAACTGTAATTGCCACCATGTGTGCTCATGACGCAGATTCAAATATAGAAACTGTGGCACCTTAAACATGGCGGTAGTGTAGAGGAGTAATATCTAACTTTAAATACATATAATTCGATAATAACGGCAGACCCGGGTTCCACACTTATGCAGGGTCATTATAGACATATAGAACTATAATTGCCACCATGTGTGCTCATGACGCAGATTCAAATATAGAAACTGTGGCACCTTAAACCGGCGGTCGCGCAGTGCTAATTTCGAGTCTAATTTAGGTTTGAAGGCATATTTCGATAATAACGGCAGACCCGGGTTCCACACTTATGCAGGGTCATTATAGACATATAGAACTATAATTGCCACCATGTGTGCTCATGACGCAGATTCAAATATAGAAACTGTGGCACCTTAAACCGGCGGTCGCGCAGTGCTAATTTCGAGTCTAATTTAGGTTTGAAGGCATATTTCCAAAATAACGGCAGACCCGGGTTCCACACATATGCAGGGTCATTATAGACATATAGAACTATGAGCCCCACCATGTGTGCTCATGCCGCAGATTCAAATATAGAAACTGTGGCACCTTAAACTAGCGCCCAACATGTCTGTATTAGGTTATTATAGTTTAAAGGCAATCAATCTGAAAATAACGGCAGAACCAGGTTCCACGACCATGCAGGGTCTCTTTTTACACCTATAACTGTAATTGCCACCATGTGTGCTCATGACGCAGATTCAAATATAGAAACTGTGGCCCCTTAAACATGGCGGTAGTGTAGAGGAGTAATATCTAACTTTAAATACATATAATTCGATAATAACGGCAGACCCGGGTTCCACACTTATGCAGGGTCATCATAGACATATAGAACTATAATTGCCACCATGTGTGCTCATGACGCAGATTCAAATATAGAAACTGTGGCACCTTAAACCGGCGGTCGCGCAGTGCTAATTTCGAGTCTAATTTAGGTTTGAAGGCATATTTCCAAAATAACGGAAGACCCGGGTTCCACACATATGCAGGGTCATTATAGACATATAGAACTATGATCCCCACCATGTGTGCTTATGCCGCAGATTCAAATATAGAATCTGTGGCACCTTAAACTAGCGCCCAACATGTCTGTATTAGGTTATTATAGTTTAAAGGCAATCAATCTGAAAATAACGGCAGAACCAGGTTCCACGACCATGCAGGGTCTCTTTTTACACCTATAACTGTAATTGCCACCATGTGTGCTCATGACGCAGATTCAAATATAGAAACTGTGGCCCCTTATACATGGCGGTAGTGTAGAGGAGTAATATCTAACTTTAAATACATATAATTCGATAATAACGGTAGACCCGGGTTCCACACTTATGCAGGGTCATTATAGACATATAGAACTATAATTGCCACCATGTGTGCTCATGACGCAGATTCAAATATAAAACTGTGGCGCCTTAAACCGGCGGTCGCGCAGTGCTAATTTCGAGTCTAATTTAGGTTTGAAGGCATATTTCCAAAATAACGGCAGACCCGGGTTCCACACATATGCAGGGTCATTATAGACATATAGAACTATGATCCCCACCATGTGTGCTCATGCCGCAGATTCAAATATAGAAACTGTGGCACCTTAAACTAGCGCCCAACATGTCTGTATTAGGTTATTATAGTTTAAAGGCAATCAATCTGAAAATAACGGCAGAACCAGGTTCCACGACCATGCAGGGTCTCTTTTCACACCTATAACTGTAATTGCCACCATGTGTGCTCATGACGCAGATTCAAATATAGAAACTGTGGCCCTTAAACATTGCGGTAGTGTAGAGGAGTAATATCTAATTTAAATACATATAATTCGATAATAACGGCAGACATGGGTTCCACACTTATGCAGGATCATTATAGACATATAGAACTATGTTCCCCACCATATATTGCATCTTAAACCCATCTATTAGAAATGTGTTTAAACTAATATTTCACCTTATTTTCCTCTATGCTATATTTGTAAAACTAAATATCTACTCTATTGCCATCTACTAGAATTTTTGGAACTAATTATCTACTCTATTGCTATCTATTAGATTTTTTGGAACTAAATTCTTTCTTGGTTCCATTTATTTTTCTAATGTTGGTTAAAAACGGTTAGTTTATTGTGGATGTGGCGGACTTCTGGGAGCTGTTAAGACGCTCTTCTGGCTTTTTGTTTTGGAGAGTTTAATTTTTGTTAATCAAAATGATAATAACTTTTATTTCATTGATTAAAAATAATTTACTTCTCAGAAAACTTCCATCCGTACGCCTAAAATTTTCAAATGTATGTTACAGGCTTTTTTTTTTTATTGAAAGGTTATGTATGACCTTATGAAACTCCTGATTGTGTGCAAACAATCACACTTCACTATAATATTAATAGCACTATTAGGTTGTTGTTTAATTAAACTTTTCAAATTGAATATTAATAGATAACCCTTAAAATTTATGTAACCAGGGTTTAGTTAATTTTCGTCAGTTCGAACACAAGATTCTCATTTATTTATTGAATATAAATAGTGGTATTTATGTTGTAAACACATTTAAGGCAATTTCAGAGACTAGGCCTTGCTAGTTCCTAGTGTATAGACAAAGATACACCAGTTCTTCAACCTCACGGAAGTTTGGCTACGCTCCTTGAGCCAAGCTGAGCCCATCAACACTGGGGGTCACTAGAGCCAATGCTCAGTGATAAAAGAACTTAAAAATGTTCATTTGTCAAAGACTTACTTTCAACATGTTCGTCATAAAGGGATCATTGTAATTGGAATGTTCAGTCTGAGTAAGCTCTTTGTTAGGTTAAACTATGGGAAGATAGGGTTGGGTTACTACCTGAACTTTTCTTTATACAAGACAGTGGATTCACTCAGGAAGGATAAATGTGTCTTCTCTCAAATGAAACCACGATGCCGGGATCACGATCAACTTAACTTTAACTCAATGTAGCGTTCTCTTAAGTTTCACTTAACTTAAGCTTATTGAACAGACGTGTGACCACTATTCATGTAATTTAACCTGACAACTCAAGCCAAACATCTACATTCTAGAGTATGATTTTGATCTGTAATTTGTAGGCCTAGGCCCCTACTCTTTGTAAAGTGTTTATGATCTGTGAATGGTTATTGTTTTCTATCAATATAATACATATTATTACACTTTTTTCAATAAATTTAGCTTTCCTATTAGTTTAAAATCTACTTTAGCCTAGTAATACTATGAGTTGTGAAATAATTGTGTATTATAGATGGTCATAAAACCAACAAATGAACTACTAAATAGCCTTAGACGTCATTCACATAATGGTTGGCTGGCTAGATCATGTGACACCTTTTGTAACGTTCACATAAAATACCTCCCAGGACATCTATTGAGTTAAGCGAACTGCAACTGAACATTAAGCTAACTGCATCGTGATTGCTTCCATTAAATAACAAGGAGAACCTTTACATTAAGTTATGTTAAGTTAACCTTAAGTGAACATTAAGTTGATCATGATCCCGGCATCACCCTTGATGCCTCCTAGCATCCCCTTGTTGGACTCAAGTTTTCCCAAGGCATGCAGCCACTATAATCTGTAGGCTGGGGGTCTGGTGTAGGCCTACACTTTGTCTGTAGCCTGGTGTTAAAACATAAGTTGCCCTTTTTCTATTTCTAACTACCGTAATCACCCCAACACAATATTTAAATAAGATTACTCTTTTAAAGTTATTTGTGAAATAGGGATACTTACGATGGCTAGAGAATGTTTATGGTTCTTTTTGAGAAAAGATTTCTTAAGAATCTTACCTTGCAGTGTTATTTATCCAAGAGACAACAAATCGTCAGCCATTAAAATATTTTGATTGGTTGGTTAAATAATTAATTAAAATGTCTATCAGAATACACACATTGCAACTTTGCTTGGAAATAAATATGCTCTAAAATTTTAAGTATTAGCTCTAATTGATTCAAAATTGTATTTTAATTGAATTTTAATAGACTCTGAAGGTTAGCTGAAGCTTAGTTAATTCTTTTTTTTACTAAAAAGTCCTAGCGATCATTCCAATAAAATAAGTTCAAATGAACATATGTACAGTATTTTGAATTTGGCGCACAATATTGCCCTTCTCTTCTGGAACACCTTGTATTGTATTAATAAGGTTTTAAATATCTTTTCTCAAGTAAATAGGTATCGGTACCGATGTCTTGTCTAAATGACTGGTACCAGTACACTAGTGTGTTAGTATCAAGCACACACACACTGTTGACATGTCAATAATTGATGCACAAACAAAGAGGTCTAAACTTAAAACAGACAAAAACAAATAATAAAAGTAAAATATAAAGTTTAAGTTCAACTAGGCCAATATATTTTGTTCATAAGCTTATTTTTGAATGATAATTTTTAAGATACCGGTAGTCTTACGGATATTTTAATGAATTATAATGTAGGTAGTCGACAGTAGTGTCTGAGACAGTTGTTTTACCTTATTCTCTCACTTTTTATTATTCTTTGTAATAGATTAGCCAACTATCGAACTTAATTTGGTTATAAAAGTTTATTGATAATTTTCAGTCCTTATTACACTCAACTTTCATTTTTAGGAATATGTGCTGTCCATGTCATCATATGAAAAATATTCAGAACATAATACTTTGCAACGAATTCGTAACATTGGTATATCTGCTCACATCGACTCTGGCAAGACAACGCTGACGGAACGAATCTTGTTTTACACTGGACGAATAGATGAGATGCATGAAGTAAGTTCAAACTAACACCAGCTGGAGAGAGATTGAAAAACCCACATTTAAGAACAATTTCCTTGATACTGGGCTGACATGCTTTGTGCAGGGATTCCATATGTCGGAGAGTTTGCAAACATTGCTCTTTTCTAATAACAGGCCCCAAGAAGTCCCAAACTTGAGTCTATTTATATAAACACTTAAATAAGAACTGATTAGATAAGGGTGTTTATGTCATTACGTACCTATAATTTCTTAAGGAAGGGGTGTACAAAAATCTCTAGTTGATTCATTTTTAATGTGTATCATTCATAAAGTCAACATTTTGTGAACATGTATATTATCGGATTGCTTGTCTAGGTTAAGGGAAAGGATAATGTTGGAGCAGTAATGGACTCGATGGAGTTGGAAAGACAACGAGGAATCACCATCCAGTCAGCAGCGACATACACCCTCTGGAAACATCACAACATCAACATCATAGATACACCGGGTAGGAAAAGCTCTCACCTCACAGTGTATAGTGGGAAGTGGTGGACTATCTCTTGTTTACTCCCACCTCACAATGCTAGAGGGGGAGTAGAAGCAGACTTTATAGCAGACTGAATATTAGAATAAGTTGTTTGCAACGTATTCTAATATTCAAATGTGGACAGGTAATTTGTAATATGTTGTAAGTGAAGCATGGTTCTTATCTCCTGGCAGGTCACGTGGACTTCACAGTGGAGGTCGAGAGAGCCTTACGGGTACTGGATGGTGCTGTGTTGGTACTATGTGCTGTCGGTGGGGTTCAAAGCCAGACCCTTACGGTCAATAGACAGATGAAGAGGTACAACGTGCCCTGCGTAGCCTTCATCAACAAGTTAGACCGACAAGGAGCCAATCCTACCAGGGTATTGTCACAGTTGAGGTAGGTATACAATTTCCTCAACAAGTTAGACTGACAAGAAGCCAATACTACCAGACTGCAGTTGAGGTACGTATATAGTTTCATCAACAAGAGAGACCAGCTTCGGTTCATTAGTCTTGTGATGGAACCAGGAATACTACCTTGGTTTTGAAATTGACCTCCCTATCATCTCGGGTACAGTTATAAAAACTTATTAAACCCATGATGGAACAGGACATTATAGTTGTTAAGTACGGTTATAGCCTCATCTAATATTATATTCTTTAAATTGTAGAAATAACACACAAATCAAGCTAAGGATCTCTGGTACCATGATATGTGCATCCATACACTTGTTATTGTGCTATTGGCAGCATAAAGCCACCCCTCTTTCTTCCCCCTCTCCCCTCGCACCCCTGAGTTCGAAGGGGGCTGCATTATTTGATAGCCCACAATTTTAATTGATTGCTCATATTATGTAGCTGACAATTTCCGTTCATACATCACCGTTTCTACCTTAAAATATGGGCGAAGAATGGTCACAAGACGACGCCTTGACAGCTCAGAGGTAAGCATTTGCATACTAAACCAAAGGTTCTGAGTTTGATTCTCTTGCCCAGGTGTCTTTTTTCAATCTAAAGAAAACCCAAATAAAAAAAATTGAGTACTTTAATATATCAAATTGTAAATGGTCTCAAACGTAAAAGTTTTTTTTAGAAATACTGGGTACAGCTGAAGTTAATTGTATCTTATTTAATTTCACACTTGATAGGTACTAAATTTTCTAAGTTTTGAACTAAAGTCTCTGGGCTCATGGTCTGGATGTTAAATATATCTTAGGCCAACTATAGTGTATATGTTTGAAATGTTTGCAGATCGAAGCTGGCTCACAATGCAGCTTTCTTGCAGCTGCCCATCGGCCTTGGAAGTAGCACGACTGGCTTAGTGGACCTTGTCTGCAGGAAGGCTCTTTATTTTGAAGGAGTCTTTGGGTTAGTTAAGTAACATTAGATATTGAGCATATATTGAACATTGGTACAGTTCCTGTGTTTAAAATCATTAACTACAACAATTCCTACTGCTAGTAATTTAATTTTCCAAAACTGAATGGAAAGTATAATCTAGAGGAATTGTACACTTATTTGCATTGAAGGGTAGTGGGAAACCATTTGGGAAACATTCTCTTTAGTAAACTAAGCAGGGATTCAAACTGTGAACTTTTCCTCAGCAAACTCTACAAGAAGAGACTTTCTCACCAATGTGCGTTACATATTTTAAAATTTTAGAACTATTCTTATGAACACAATATACAAAAGTGTTGTATCTAGACCTGAGAGGGTGTTAATATATTATGATATCGTGTAGCACCCATCTCACCTTAGGGTGCGACCTCGCCTTGACTGACGCTTTGTCCTGTCGTTCTGGTTTTACCTAGTTGATACCAAGGTCTTCCTTAGGTGGCAAACCTCCATCTTCTGCCACCAGGGTTGCCTCAATCTTCATATTAATATTTATTATATAGTTATATCAATCAAAGAACTTGGAGCAAAATAATATTGCCTTGAATTTTACCAGATTATCAAAAGGTGAGAAAAAACACCCAACATAATACTTCAAGGTTGTGTTCACAGAGAAGTGGTGCGGGAAGATGAAGTGCCGGCGACTATGAGGGTGGAATGCGAAGAGCGCAGACAGGAACTCATAGAACACGTCTCTAACGTTGATGATACTCTTGGAGAGTTGTTTCTAGGTGAGAATACTCTCCTCGGAGAGTTGTTTCTAGGTGAGACTACTCTCCTCTGAGAGTTGTTTCTAGGTGAGAATCTTGCTTGATGAAAGCTCTTAGTTGTCAAATCCTTACTACTTTTTGTGAGACTGACACCAAACACAGCAAGGGCAGGTTTATCTCTTTAAAATGGGAAATTTTTATTTCAATTCTAAGATAAAAATACAATTTAGATAATAAATTACAGTTGTCAAGTGTAATGGAAGGAAGATGTACTAGGTTAAAATTAAAAATGAGCCCATCGAATCCTCAAATCTACTGAATCATGACAAGTATTCGAGATTCGAGGATTTGGTGTTTTACTGGATTCGATGGTTAAATCTTTCACCTCATAAACAAAACATATTATGAATTCAAAAATTACTTAGCTAGGCCTACTTGAAAAGATCAACTTAATCCGTAGTAATTATTTTGTCGGACAAAATAGATAAGCAGGAATAAAATCATAATTTTTTTAAAATAATAATTGTTAGGAAATCTAACGTGGATAATACCCCACCCCCCGCCTCTATGGGAAACTCGAACTGGACCTAACCGTCACAGCGCATGCTCACTTTTGAAACTTTCACCTCACAAACAATCTTGTAAATATTTTAATGAACACATTTAAAACTCTTGAAAACTGACAATCAAAACTAGAATTACAAATAAACTCTAAATAAATAAACAAATTACGGCTTCTTTTTAACAGGTATAGGAACACATTACAAACGATACAAAGTCAGCCACCATGATGTATGTGTTTGTTGTTTACTCGCCAGAGTGATGATTAAAGATACTGTTAATTCTTACTACCCAACTGGTTTTAATTATCTACAACTAAGCAAAGAACCCCATATTATTTCATACGATCCTTAAGTTAGATATTGTGTTGGGGTTCATGAAAATAAATACTGTCAACAGTTAGGCACCGATAAAACTGTTTATTTATCCCTACCGGCTTACGTATTGTATAGCTATTGTTTGCTTATAATCGATTCAGATAATCTGATCACTTAGTAAGTGCTATCAAGTTTTAAGAATCAAATAACGACTTGCTAGTTCATTTGTTTTTAAAGCGATTTAACTAAGAGTTTATTATTTTTTTAAATATGTTATTGAATGTATGGGGATTGTTATCAAAATTATCAGGGAATTGTTTTTGGTGGTTTTAAAACTTTAATCATTAGAATTACTATTTATTTTATTTTTGTGATTTTGTCCAGTCTTTTTTAAAGTGTTTTCAACAATGTTTGTGTTTTAAAAACAACATAATCAAGAAAATTCCTAAGTCAAGTGAAGTTTGGGACTATTTTAAAATTTGTGCCTCTGATGAAGGTTTTGCAAAATTTAATTTTTGTGGGGCAAATATTTCTCTTGGAGGTCAATCTCTTACAACAAGTGCTATGAAAAAACATTTAAAGAGGCATTTAATATGAAAATTAAAGATGATGATTTGGATCAATTTACAAGTAAAAATTGTGTCGACACACAAATTAGTGAAATTGATTTATCATCTCCAAGTTGTTCTGCGGCATCCTCAATTGGAGATTTTATAAATCTAGATAAAAATTCCCAAACAAGTCAATTATTGTGTGTCAAGACTTTAATAGGTCCACAGAAAACTAGTGCTTACCAACCAACATTGAAAAAATACCTGGACACAAAACAAAAGTTTCTGCCTGGAGATAAGCGAAGTGAAGCACTTAATAAATTAATTGCTTAAATGATAATATATGATAATCAACCACTAATGGTTGTAGAAAACAAAGGCTTTAAAAATATAATTTCTTATTTGGAACCTAGTTACACAATGGTGTCAAGAAAATTGATTTCTAATAAAATAATACCTAATATGTATGATGAGACACATTCTGCAGTGAAAAAAACTGACGGAACAAGCACAGTATGTTTTTTTAACAACTGATTTTTGGACATCATCAGAAAATGATGATTATATGAGCTTAACAGTTCATTTTGCAGACAAATATTTGATAGCCAGATATATTTGTTTGGAATTGGTCCCATTCCCCGAAATATCAAACACTGAAACAAATATAGCCAACTTTATTGTAAAAGTACTGTCTTAGTGGGGTCTTATAGATAAAATGCTATGTATTGTGAGGTATAATGAAATAAATATTGTATGTGCTTTGAACTGATCCTCATTTCAACATATACCTGCCTAGTGCATACATTCCAACTTGTTGTTAAAGATGATTTGCTCAATGGTAAAGCAGTAATAAATGTTATCTCGTCATACTGCCTCATTGTTAGACACTTAAAACATTCATCTCAAGCCACCAACATATTGAAAGCTGCACAAGAAACTGTTGGCATCAGTAAACACAAACTCATTCAAGATGAGCCTTCAAGGTGGAACTCCACTCTCCACATGTTACATAGGTTTCTTGAACAAAGGCCAGCTACAGTAGCCCCATGACTTCTTTGGTGCTGACTGACAGCTCACAGCTGACAATTGAGAGCTTTAAAAAGTTACCAGACTAAATTATGTATCCCTCCACTGAACCATATGATCTGCAAAAACATATGTTTAGCAGCTGTCACTTTTGACAGTCAAAATGTAGGTATATACCTAAATTATGACTGTCAGAAGTCAGCTGTGAGCTGTCAGTCAGGACCAAAGAAGCCATGGGGCTACTGTATTTCACTTGCAGCAACCAAATTAAATTCACCCACAGAGCTGAGTGCCTCTCAGTGGGACTTGATAAGAAAGGTTGTTAACATTCTACAAATATTTGACAAGGCAACTTTTGCTGTAAGCACATTTAGTGTGAGTGCATCAGAAATAATTCCAATCATCAATAGCACCCCAATAGAATTGCAAAAGCCAAACTCTTGTTCATGGCATTAAAACGATCTGGTGGTTTCTATCAAGTTTCGGTATGGATACCAAGAAGTTGATAAACATAATATTTATTCAATGGCAACCATGTTTGATCCTCGCCTTTAGAATAAAGTGTTAAGGATGCAAAAGTCCAATTAGTAACAGAGCTACAAGAACTTGACGATGTATCAGAGCTAGCCACTGAACCTAATGTTAGTCACACTTATTTTTGCTTAGGTCATCTCTGCTGAAAGCAAACCAGCTCACGAGATGTGGTTACTATATTGTAATATCATTCAAGCTACTCCACTCGGAAAAACAAATGTTGGTTTAACACCAGAAGATGAAGTTGAGGGCTACTTGCGAGAGAGTGTGGTATCTCCTGATACAAATGTTTTGCAATTTTGGAAGGTTAACTCAGCTCGGTATCCAAGATTATGTCAACTTGCCAAGAAATACTTCACCATCCCTCTAGCAAAAGTTTTTTCAGAGAGACTTTTTAGTATTGTGGGTCTTATTTGTGATTAAAAAAACTAAATAGTTTAGATCCAGATCATGTAAAAATGTTAGTTTTCTTGAACAATAACTATTCCATTCTAAAAAACAACTAAGATGTTTCAACTTCTTGTTCAAGCCTTTTTATTCAATTCTGTGTATGTATCTTTTACCAATCTTTTTCATAATATAATTACTTGAATAGGATTATAGAGTATAAACACAGCATTGTTTGAACATAAGTTGGTAGAACAAACTCTTTTAAGATAACATTTTTTTCATTCACACACAGCTTCTTCCTTAGATCTTTAAATACTGTTTGCTTTAGTATTTTTTTAAAAATCTGTTTGTATTTTTATTTTTGCTTTCATATTAAAATAAATTATAATCTTTCAGTGATGATTAAAATTGGTTACCTAGGCCTATTCTGTTTATTTCACATGTTTTTTTTAGAAACTTAACTCATTCTATCAACACTTTTAAAATAAACTGAAAGACACTAAAACATTGATTAGATTTATAAACAATAATATGAGTCTAGATTGTTTGATTTGGCTGGATTTTCTCCTTTATTTTGCAAGGTGTGGTTGGGGTTGATTGAATTAAATATTAATTTACAGTTAAGGCCTATAGTGTTTAATGTAGGTCTATTTGTAGATCATTAAAATTTCTAAAAAATTTCTAGGATTTGGATTTGAGAAATAGTGGATTCGACCCATCTCTAGTTAAAATGTTATTAGTAACTTGAAGGTAATCCACTTTGGTGGCCACTTGATCTAACGTGCTACTCTCACAGTAGACCAGACTGCCAATGAAGGGGAGATTGAGGTTCTAATCTCATTCGGATGCACTAAAGGTGGTTTTCCACTCTCCCGCCATGCACCCATGCGGCTACACCTCCTATAAATATAATCTTCCTAATCCCTAAAACCATTGGAGTAATTAATACGTAAGGGTATAACCCGAATGGGTAGTAAGATGCAATAGTAAAAAAAAAAACACTTGAAGGTAGTTTCAATATCTCATCTGGCAACACTACAAGTTTCACTTACTTGCCACCTTTTTTAAAAATTGTAATTTTTTTCTTGTTTCTTGAATATTTTCAAAATGTACTAATGGTTAGCTGTTGAGAAATTAAGAAACAAGTTTATTTGTTTTTTCAACAGCCTTAACCTAACTCTCCTTCCTTCTCTTATACATACATTACATCATTGTACTGGTTTCATACATTCTTAAGTCATTAGTTAGTTATTTGATTTGAAACTAATATTTATCAGTTCTCCCCAGAAAAAGGACGAGACAACATTTTGGAAACAGACCTTGCCGTTAATGTTACATGAAATGATCCAACAGAGGAGAAGACTCCAACTGAAAGCGACTTGAAAGCGGCCATTCGTCGATCGTGCCTGCGTCGCATGTTCACCCCTGTGCTCTTGGGGACAGCCCTCAAGAACAAGGGGGTGCAGCCCCTCCTAGATGCGGTCCTTGACTACTTGCCAAACCCTGGGGAGGTAAACAACTTTGCACTTCGAGAGATTGGCAGGTGGGTATTGTCATGCATGAGGTGTGGTTGTTATGTCCATCCCTCTGAACAATTGTTTACAACGTTTCATTAAAGCAAAGAATTCTAAATATAAAAATAATGGTTTAAATTAGGAGGGATAGCCAGCACACTTACCTTGGTGATACTGGAGTAGAAATTGTTTAGATATAACATTAAAAAACACACACACATTTTTAAGGACAAGCTTTCACTGTCACAGACAGCTTCATCAGGTCAAGAGAGTAGACTGATGCTTTTGGTTGAACTGTAAGGTTGACTGTCCATAGCTGACTGTTTTTCAGTTATGACATCACTGTATAGATAGCAGCACTATGAATAATTAGATTCAATATAACATTATTCATAGTGCTGCTATCTATACAGTGATGTCATAACTGAAAAACAGTCAGCTATGGACAGTCAACCTTACAGTTCAACCAAAAGCATCAGTCTACTCTCTTGACCTGATGAAGCTGTCTGTGACAATGAAAGCTTGTCCTTAAAAATGTGTGTGTGTGTTTTTAATGTTATATCTAAACAATTTCTACTCCAGTATCACCAAGGTAAGTGTGCTGGCTATCCCTCCTAATTAAAACCATGATTTAGCCTAGTACTCTATTCCATATAACCTCAATATAAAAATAAGACATTGAGTTGGTGTTATATCAATTTTAATTAATTTACCAATGTTCTTGATATGTTCTTGATGTTTAAAACCAACAAAATGTTTTTATTTGTTGTAACCATAGATTTTTTTTAGTGAATATGCCATTGTGATGTATGTTATTCACATGTAGAGAGGAGACAGAGAAAGTTGTGTTAGACCCAGCTAGAGATGGCAAAGCACCTTTTTTAGGGCTGGCTTTCAAACTGGAGGCGGGTCGCTATGGCCAGCTGACCTATCTGCGCTGCTATCAGGGTGTGCTCAGGAAAGGAGAGAACATTTTCAACGTCAGAACATCCAAAAAGGTAGTTATTGCTAAAGCTCATCTCTCATTTTGTCCAAGTGTTACACTCCATTACCACTTGGTAAAGTCCGATGCAATTATTTTAAATTACAAAATGTTATTGTTACAGTCCTTGTATTATAATGCTAATAGATGTTTAAAATGTTTAAAAATGAGGTGGCCCAATGGTTACATAACTTTATAGTAAAGGAAATTGATAAAACTAAATAAAAAGGAAAAATTAACTACTAAGAGTAAATTTGATGAAGACAGCCCAACTAGGGAAAGAGGAAAAATGTGGGAAGAATCCAATGCACAAAGGTGACATCTTCCTTTCTTCTGTCTTCTATAGTAGAAGTAGTCACATTTTAACACAAATAGACTAATATTTCGGCATTGTTGCCTTTACAAACACAAAGAAGAAAGTACAAATAAATAACACAAACATTGGATTACTCCATTTTGAATTTAAAGAAAAAAACTGTTAGAAACACATTGTGCCAACTGTTTTAGGAAGTAAAGATACATTTCTTGGCTATGGTTAGTATTTCTATAGACCTATTTAAAATAATGATGATGATGATGATGATGATGATGGTGATGATGGTGGTGGTGGTGGTGGTGGTGATGGCGGGCTGGCGGCAGTGATAATTATAATAAATATAATAATTAATAATAATTATTATTATTTGAAAAATAATAATGATGATGATGATGATGATGATGATGGTGGTGGTGGTGGTGGTGGTGGTGGTGGTGGTGCTGGCGGCAGTGATAATTATAATAAATATAATAATTAATAATAATTATTATTATTATTTGAAAAATGATAATCTTATAGAAATAGAAATAAACTATCTTCTGTTGAGACCTGGTGATAATCTTGATTTGGTAATCCATTGGTGGGCCAGTTCCCACTGTCTAAGTTGAGAACTGTTGCACTGTTTGGGAAATGCTCTTAATATTTTGGTGGTGTAACAGGTGTGAAAGTCCTGGTTGTGGGTACCGGCATGGATGGGTACAGGCTTGTCCAGATCTTTGTGATTTGTGTCAAAACGATGATTGTTCATTCGCTGTCTGAGAGAACCTGTTGTGAGGCCTATATATTCTGCATCACATGATTTGCACTGTAGTTGATATATCAAGTTATTGGTTTTGCAATTGTACTAACCAGGGATTTTTTATTCCAATTTGGTTATGTTGCTGTTGAAGGATGTAGCTGGTAGGTGGATTCCACATATGCTGCAACGAGTGCTACCGCAGGGGTATGAACTAGAATATTGTGGAAATTTCGTGACCATTTGAAAGTGACTCTTGGGGGTGAAATAAGAAGGTTTTGGGTCTGGGTGAAACTGGTTAGGAATTTGTAACCACTTTTAAGGATTGTGTTGATATGTTGTAGACCAGGATGGTATTGTGTTGTGAAAGGGATGTCCTCAACTTTTTTTGGAGGGACATATCCAGCCCTGGAGAGTGCTCTGGAGATTTTGTTGTCTATTAGAGGCTTGGGGTAACCTCTGCTTTGGAAAGCTGTGGAGTGTTGTTTACAATATTCAGTTAAATCATCGAGTTCTGAACATATCCGTTTGGCTCAGGTGGCAAGGCTGAATGGTAGAGACCTTTTTGTATATGAAGCATGGCTGCTATGGTAGTGGAGGTATTGTTGGTGATTGGTGGGTGTTATATGCACAGTGTTGCGAATTTGGTTGTTTTCAAGGAACAGTTTCATATCAAGGAAGGTAAGACTGTGATGTGATATATTGTGAGTGAAGTTTAAGGGGCTGCAATTGTTGAGATTATCTAGAAAGACATCCAAGGATTTTTTGGAGTGAGGCCAGATCATGAAAATGTCGTCGATGTAGTGAAGCCATAGATAGGGTTTGATGAGCTGATAATGTATAAAGCGTTCTTCTAGTGGTCCCATCTTTACATAAAGATTTGCATATGAAGGAGCCATGCGTGTACCCATAGCTCTGCCCTTTATCTGTAGGTAGTGTTTGTCTAGAAAACGAAAGTTGTTAAATTGAAGTATCATCCTAGCCAGTTCCACCAGGAAAGAAGTGGTAGGTTTGGACCCAGGAGGTCTGTGCTCTAAGAAATGCTGCATTGCTGACATTCCATGCACATGAGGGATGTTAGTGTAGAGTGCTGTGACATCAATAGTGACCAGAAAACAGTTCGGTGGAAGTTTTTTAATTTTGTGAATTTTGTCTAAGAAGTGTTTTGTATCCTGTATGAATGAGGGAAGTTGTTTTACAAAGGGTTGTAGGTGTGAATGAACCAGAGATGAAATTCTCTCAGTTGGAGAGCCACAACCAGATACAATCGGACGGCCAGGCGGAGGTCTTATTTCTTTGTGGATCTTAGGGAGGAGATACAGTGTGGGAGTTTGAGGTTTTTGTGGAAAGAGAAGTTGAATTGAGTTTGTGGTGAGATTCTGCCGAGGACCTTCACGTTGTAGGAACTCTTTAATCTACGCATTCTGATCTTCAGTTGGGTCTTCTGTGAATGGTCTGTAGATGGAGTGGTCGGATAGCTGACTTTTTACTTCTGTGATGTAGTCAATACGGTTCAAGATGGCTGTGGTGGAGCCCTTGTCAGCTGGTAGGATGATGATATCAATGTTGTTTTATAGTGCTTTGATAGCTTTTTGTTCGTTGGTGTTGAGGTTCTGTTTCAAAGGTAGTGTCTTCGGGAAGAGTGGATCAGCAATATTGGAAAGGAGGTAAGTGATGAACTGTTCCAGAGGGTGTTCTGAGGGTAGTGGTGGAGGGTCCCAGTCTGAAGGTGGCTTGAATTTGTAGAGGGATGGATCTATGGCTTTGTCAGGGCTGGTAGTGTAGGATTTGTTTTGGAAGAAATGTTTCAATCTTAGAGTGCGAGCATAGGAAAGGACATCCTAAACTAGGGCAAAGTGATCAAATTGAGAGTGAGGTGAAAAGGAGAGACCCTTGGACAGAACATTCATTTTGTGTTTGGAGAGATTGTATTTTGATAGGTTCAGGATGCAACTGCTGACTGGACCAATGGTGGATATAATGTTGGTTTTGTTATTGTTGACCGGCTTATTAGAGAGAGTTACCTCTGAGAAATTGTGCTCTGATAGGTTAAGAATGGAACTGTTGTCTGGACCAATGGTGGATATAATGTTGGTTTTGTTATTGTTGATGGATTTATTAGAGGGCGTCGTCTCAATTATTCTTGAGGGAATGGCAAGTGTATAAGTAGTCCCGTTGGGCGGGGGGAGGTTGAATATTGTGGCTGGTGAGGGCTTGACAGCAATCAAAGGAGGATTATTGGATTTGGGTCTGCTTATCTCAGGTGCTGGAAGTGGCGTAGTTTTGAGTGCGAGGTTACAAAGCTTAGAAAGTTTTTGGAGATGATCATTGGCTTTTTTTTTTTTGCTTGAATCTCTACTTCTGTTTGTAGAATGCTGTTCACAAGTTGCATGAGATGAGAAGTGGATAGAAAAACTATCTTGGAAAAGGAGGAAAGTTGTATTGAGTGGTACAGGGCTAGTTTCTGATACTGATTGAATAGGGTTATAGTGAGTTCTCGTGAATATATTGAGTGGTACAGGGCTAGTTTCTGATACTGATTGAATAGGGTTATAGTGAGTTCTCGTGAATATATTGAGTGGTACAGGGCTAGTTTCTGATACTGATTGAATAAGGTTATAGTGAGTTCTCATGAATGTATTGAGTGGTACAGGGCTAGTTTCTGATACTGATTGAATAGGGTTATAGTGAGTTCTCGTGAATATATTGAGTGGTACAGGGCTAGTTTCTGATACTGATTGAATAGGGTTATAGTGAGTTCTCGTGAATATATTGAGTGGTACAGGGCTAGTTTCTGATACTGATTGAATAAGGTTATAGTGAGTTCTCGTGAATGTATTGAGTGGTACAGGGCTAGTTTCTGATACTGATTGAATAGGGTTATAGTGAGTTCTCGTGAATGTATTGAGTGGTACAGGGCTAGTTTCTGATACTGATTGAATAGGGTTATAGTGAGTTCTCGTGAATATATTGAGTGGTACAGGGCTAGTTTCTGATACTGATTGAATAGGGTTATAGTGAGTTCTCGTGAATGTATTGAGTGGTACAGGCCTAGTTTCTGATACTGATTGAATAGGGTTATAGTGAGTTCTCGTGAATATACTGTGTTAAGGATTGTGAAATGTTCTCTTATTGCTGGAGGGATGGCGGACATAAGATATTTTATACAGAGGCCTTTTGGGGTTATATTCAAATTAATACAAGCTTGAAGAAAGTTTACACGACTGTTTAGGAATGCTAGCGTAGAAGCATGTAGCATAATTTGCTTTATCCAATATTGTTGTTGTGTGGGTAGATTCCTTATGTGTTTATAATATCTAGAGAACATTGTGAAAAAAAGGTGGGCTTTCTTCATCAAATTTACTCTTAGTAGTTTATTTTCCCATTTTCTTTAGGTTTATCAATTTCCTGTATTATAAAATAATAGATAATTAATAAATGATAGGCACTTCAACTCACTTTATATACTGTCTGTCCATTTATCTTTTCCACACTGTAATCTTATCATTTTCCCAGCACTTACTTTTCTAGACTAATATAAATCTTAATTAATTTATATTTATTTAATTTTGTTAATAAGGTAAATTTAATTTTAATGAGACCATTAGCAAGCAGCAAGTCACATTCAGGTTGGTTTATCTTGTAGGCCTAAGTGGATGCCTGTAGTTAGGCCTTATGAAATCCTTACAAAATGTTTAAGGACTCATTTCTCTCTGAGCTCGCTCTCTTGTTCAATCTGCCTGTCTGTATGTCATCTCATCAGAAATAATCCTTCTGATTGGTTTTATAAGTAGTATTAATTATGGGGGTGTGAATAGCATTTTTTTTTATAGAATTGAATGTTTTCAAATCAATTACGATACCAAATAGTAGGGATGTGTGAAACAATATTGACACAAGAATATAAAAAAATACCAAGATCAAGATGAAAAAACTTCCTTTGAAATTAATTAAATGTAAATTATGTTTGTTAAAGATAAATATAATACTTAATTTATAACCTGCGAAAGATTTTTTGACACTCGGGCTGGTGCTTGCTTTGGATTATCTTATAGTGCATTAAAACAAAAAAATAAATACACATTTTTCTTCTTAAATGCAATTAACAAAATGGTGATGGCTGCAATTTATACTATTTAAATTTAATTTTGCAGTATAACAGCCTATAGTGTCAAAATTTGATATTGAAAAATGTTGTTTATAACTAAAACTTTTCTTCTAATCTTTAAAACACTTTTAACTCCTAAAAGAACTAAAGTTAGAAATCACAAATTTCTACTTCTTTCTAGGAAAAATATTTGTTGTTTTGGCCCGAAAATAAGCTGCCTAATAATAATAGCCAGACTTTATAAATACAATCTCTTTGATCAATATAAAATTATTGAAATTTAAGAATGAATCTATTTTAAAAGTAAACTATGGTTAAAGTAAACTTTTTGTAAGATTCCAAATCTAGTTAACAAAATTCTGGTCACAATAGAATAATAGTAGTCACCAACAGGCTCTAATGAAAAGTCTCTAAAACATGTTAAGAGAAAAAAAGTAAATATAGAATGTTAATGTGGTCAGACATTAATTTTTATAATTAGTATCAAGGTCCATCTACTTTTAAATTATCATTTTGAAAATAATTGGCAAAGAGTACCATCTATTTTGAAGATAAGAAACTATATAAATCAATATAACTAGATTTAGTCCTCAAAGGTACAATACATGTTAAGTATTATCCAATAGAACAATTAATAAATTATTCGTTATGGTTTTATAAAGGCTGTTTTTGGGGTAAAAGTGCAACCTTTTTTTGGATATTTATAATAAATTCTGTTTTGGTTTGTAAATTTCTCAGAGCATTTATTTGCTTTTTCAAGATCCAATTTGAACTTTCGAGACAAGATCAATATTTTTTTCTCATCTTGATCTCAAATTTTTGAGTCGTGCACATCCCTATCGAATAGTTAATGTTCTTACATTTTTGTGACAATTCTTTTTATTAGTTTAGTAACACTCCATAGTGTGCTTGTTTGTATTCTTTTATCATTCTAGTTTTGTTAAGTAAGAATAAACATTGATGACATCTAGAAGATATTGCCAGAATGCTGATTCAAGCATTTTTTACTGACCATAATGTTGTAAGAAGATGCACTTGAATAAGTGAAGTGTTGTGAACTATGTTTACCTGAAAGAGTCACTTCGTGTTGACCCGATAAACAAGATTAAAAAACAAGCAGGATATTGAAGTTTTGGGCAGAGAGCCTTGATCATTGGATTAAACGGAGGCTCTCATGATCATGCCTGAGTGACAGAGCAGTTAGACTACCAAGCAGGTATCGAAGTCAGGCTTTCTGTATATTTTGCAGTGATTTAGGTACTGGCAAAATGATCTACACCGTCTTTATGTTTCAATATCTTTAATTAGTGTTAGGAACTACACATCTTCTGTAGTCTCTTAGTAGTAAACTTGCACTTTTAGAATAAATGTCATGTAAAAACAAACTTCTATTTATGTCTTATGCTACACCTACCTCCTGAGGGCCAATCTAAATAGAAAAAGATCAAGAGGATGGACAGAGCAATTACAGTTAATTTCTTTTGAAAATTGTGATTTAACTATTGAAAAAATTATGTTTGACACTTTTAAAATGTTCTCGTGTTTGAATTCACCTTAAAAGGCTATCTAGATTTAAAACCCCTTAAATGTAATCTGGGTTTGAAACCGTTTAAATGTTCTTTAGGTTTGAAACACCTTAAATTGTATCTGTGTTTGACACCCCTTTTAATCTCTACTCCAGGGGTCAGCAACCTTTTAAGCATGAAGAGTTATTTTCCAAAATGTGTTCTACTTTGGGGCGCCAAGAAAAATGTCGATTTTTTAATTTGAATTTTCACTTTTTATTTATGTATGTGACAGATTGGGAATATACATATTTTAAATGAAATAAACAAAACACCAACTATAATATTATCATTCTTTTAATTTAAATATATGAGCCTCATATTTTGAAGCAAGTTACAAATTGGGGTTATTGTTAAAAACTAATATATGAAGATTGTAATGGAATAGTAAACTAGCATAAACATCAAAACTGCAAACTGCGAACTTTATTTAAGTACCTTAATCATTACTGTGAAACTTGGCATTGCATATTGTCAGCGAACTTGATGTAGTCAGTAATATAACTGGAGCTCGCTGTATGTAAGCAGTTATCAAGATGAAAATAAGTTAATCTTGATCTATATTTGGACTTAAGATGCTTCATGGTTGAGAACACTGATTCACATACATTTGTAAGTTGATGTACTGTATATTCCATTCACGATAGGTTTTTACCTGAATGACAGTTCGAAAATCATATGTTTAGGTTTTGGATTGCCAACACTTGTAAAAGATCACAGTTTTGTTATAAATGTCAAGATCTTTAATTACCTGTTATGTATTACATTTAAAATAACACAAACTTAAGTTTTCTCATACTATTTCATTTTTTTTAAAATAATTTATTTTTATCCAACTCGAAACAATATTTTAAACATAATTAAAAGTACTTATTTTTCGTTTTGGAACGTTACTGATTTTGTGTAAAATTAGTGCACACATCAATACCTTTTAATAAAGGCATCGTATTTATTTGGAGAAGAGAAAATTGTTGTCATTTTTTTACATACAATAAATGATTTGATTATTTTATCGTATTTTGAAATATTTAACTGAATAAAATATTTTCATCAACTTTGTGTCTGTATCATTGTTAAAAAACGTGTTTACCGTTATTTTCAATCATATGGTTTAGATTCGTCAGTGGCCATTTTGAAGCTATGTTCGTTAGAAGTTTTTGTGAAAGTGGTGGTAATATTTGTTTTAAGTGGAATAAAACTATGAATAAACTTTGTGTCCGACCTCATATAAATATGTAAATAATATTGGCCTAAATTACTGTGGCTAACTATCACATTAATATATTACCATCTGTTGGATTACAGTCATCGAAAGTGATAGATGTCAGCTGTTGACGTAGTGATATATTGGGAATTACTTCTAGTAACATTTCGAGCTGTCATCCAGGTAAACTTAGCTTGTGAATGACTTATAGGAGTGGAGTTTCAAGGCACACTTTATCAACAACGGATAAAAGAGTTTTTATCCGCCAAGTTCAAACAAAACAAAAATATTTGACAAAAGATGTACAACATTACACATTATAAGGCGGTCACCTAAAATCTGTCAAGAGGGTGCCATGGTTCCCACTGGAACCACTTTGCAGACCCCTGTTTGGGTTGCCTCCTTGTCTGGCTCACTCAGAACAGTCTCATAAATGGTTGACCGGAGCAAGCTAAGCAAGCCTTTAATTAACATGAGCTTTGAAATATGGTCGAGCCTTCTCTAAATTATTAAAGGTGTGACACTTGCTGAACCTAAATAAATAACTGCATAAATAGCAGAGCACAAAGACTCATATTGCACCCGGAACTTGATTGTCTCTCAGCAGTATGAAGGTAGTAACCACACTCTCCCTCTCTCTGTGCTGATATTGGTATTCCCCCACCTCCTAATAGAACAAAAGACAATGGTGTTTTTAATTTGGAGTCACCAGATTTGTGCTGCTACTTACTGTCCAACATCCCAAATGGTCATAGCAATATTTGTATTTGTAATAAGGGGACAGCAACTCGACATTGTATCAATCCTCTCTCCACTCTCTGTGATGTGATCAATAATATTTTATTGGTTTGTGATGTAACAGGTGTTAGTTCACTGCACCTTAAATAAAATTTGCAAATTTAAGTAATCAATAAATGTGCTTAGTCACACCAAACTTATTCAAACTACTTTTTCTTGTGTAAATTACCACGAAAGAACTTCGAGATAATTAGAATGTTATAATTTTAACTTAGGCAGTGAAGTGTATTTCTGTGGAAATCAATGCAAAGTAGCTACTCAGAAGAGAGTCACATTCATTTTTTCATAGCTTTCTAATTACCGCCCAATTGCAGACTATCGTTTCCATTTTGTGTAGCATTTTAACACTGATGGAGTCTTTGCCTGGGTGTTGTGTTTGTCATAGAATCTAGTTAGTTTGTAAGTCTTTTGTTTATGTAATCACTTAGCTGAGAAAGTATAAATTACATATCTTGTTGTTTGTTTATTCTAGGTTAGAATAGCTCGCCTTGTTCGACTTCATTCCAGCGAGATGGAGGACGTGTCGGAAGTTTACTCGGGAGATATTTTCGCCTTGTTTGGAGTTGACTGTGCCAGTGGTGACACTTTCGTCACCGACCCCAAGCTGAATCTTTCCATGGTACACATTACACTGCTTATTAACAATAACTGTCTTAAGCATTTTAGCCTGGAATAATGTGTGGGAATAATGTGTTCCTTTCAGGAATCTATATTTGTGCCAGATCCAGTGGTGTCCATGTCGATCAATCCGACCAACTCAAAAGACCGTGACAACTTCAGCAAAGCAGCGGCTCGGTTTACCAAGGAAGACCCCACCTTCCAATTCCACTATGACGATGATAATAAGGAAACCATTGTGTCGGGTATGGGAGAGCTGCACCTTGAGATTTACGCTCAGGTCAGTACAATTCAGTATGATACAGTATTATCTACACTCAGGTAAGTACAGTACAGTATTATCTGCACTCAGGTCAGTCTGATACAGTACATCTATGCTCAGTTCAGTACAATACAGTATTATCTACACTCAGGTCAGTACAATACAGTATTATCTATGCTCAGATCAGTATGATACAATCTTGTGAATGTGGGGAATGCCATGTCTCCACCGTGGTTCGGATTCCACTTTAAACTGTAGGTCCTTCATTTCATCTCACAATCACCCTACCATTACACATTAGCGTAAGTGCGTATAACCCGAATGGATAGTAAGACGCAGTGCTAATAATAATAATAATAATAATAATAGTAGTATGATACAATATTATCTATGCTCAGGTCAGTATGATACAGTATTATCTACTCAGGTCAGTACAATACAGTATTATCTATGCTCAGGTCTGTATGATACAGTATTATCTACTCAGGTCTGTACAATACATTATTATCTACGCTCAGGTCAGTATGAAACAGTATTATCTACGCTCAGGTCAGTACAATACAGTATTATCTACGCTCAGGTCAGTACAATACAGTATTATCTACACTCAGGTCACTATGATACAGTAAATATTATCTACATTCAGGTCAGTATGATGCAGTATCATCTACACTCAGGTCAGTACAATACAGTATTATCTATGCTCAGGTCAGTACAACACAGTATTATCTACATTCAGGTCAGTATGATACAGTATCATCTACACTCAGGTCAGTACAATACAGTATTATCTATGCTCAGGTCAATATTATGATATGATATTAGCTTCACTTGTTTTTACATTATGTGTTTCATTCCTCACAGCGCATGGAGCGCGAGTATGGGTGTCCGGTGATTCTTGGAAAACCCAAGGTTTCTTTCAGGGAGACTCTGACATCTCCATGTACCTTCGACTTTCTTCACAAGAAACAGTCGGGCGGGTCTGGACAGTTTGCCAGAGTTACCGGTATCCTAGAGGTGAGCAAATATTCAATTTGTCAATCTAAAGTTGTTCATTTTTAATATCTATTGTGATGAATTTTATTAATCTTATCAGGGATAGAATAAATTAGTCTGTTCTCCCTCATGGCTGCATATAGTTTTATAATAACTCTTAATATATTAAAGTGGAACTAGAATATAGCGCCATGAAGATGTGTAGTGTTTGTAGGCTAAATATATAGGTCAGGCTTATAGCTTGATATTTACAAGGAATACTTTTACATAAATAATATATTTGATTTATTGTTTTGCCCTCTTCAAAGGAAATGAACCATAAAATGGAAAAGGAAATTAGAATTCAATAAAATGTAGCCTTCGAGCTAGTTGCTTAGGGTGGTTAAGTTAACATATATAGATATAAAATGAATCTAATAATTTCAAAAATATTGCACAGGGAAGAATATTAAATTTTTATTTTATTGGATGACAAAATTATTTTCGAAGTAAAAATTGCTTTTTGATAGAAACCTCAAAAGTCAAAACAATTATAGCTTTTTAAGGATGGCCTCTTTTAACTTCTTTCATTAAGCCATTAGGCACTACTAGTTCATTTTATTATTTTAACTTCTTGAGGCAAATTTTGTGATAATTGGAAGAAGGTACAGGAGAGATGGATATAAACACATATGAGAATTGAACACAATGCCTCTTCCTTTGTAAAGAAGAACACAGTTCACACTTTACACTGCTGTCACTGGACAATAAGACGATGGCTGCCTCTTGATGAGTGTCTCTCGTTACCGCCCAATCCCTTGACCTAGGTTTCATTCTATCTGAACTCATTAGGAGGGAGTGGGAAACACAAAACACAAGGAGAGAAAGAAAATTGTTAAAGAATAATAAGAATAATCTCCAATTTACCTTTGAAAACAAATCTGAATCTTAGAAAGAGGACAGGTATACAACTGGCGTGACGGAGGGAGCTTTTGAAGATGGTAAAAAGTTTCAAGTATCTAGGCAGTAGGAAGCATTGTAGAGGAGAGAGGAAGGAACAGTAGAGAAATAAGTGAGAAAGGAAGGCAAGTAGAAGTGTGAGAAGCCTGATTTGGAGCAGGGATATGCCAGACAAGTGCAAAGGAGTGATCTACAACGCCTATTACCTACCAATATTGATGTACGCTACAGAAACGTGGCTAATGAAGGAGGAGGATGGAAGCAGAATGCAGGCGAGTGAAATGAGATTTCTGAGAAGCAGGATCGGTGTGACAAAATTTGACAGGATGAGAAATGAGAGAGTAAGAGGAATAGTAAAGGAAGAGCCAGTCCAGGACAGGATATAGAAGGTACAGCTAAGGTGATACAGCCATATGAGGAGAGTGGAGAGGATGCTCAGGAGGATGTTGGATATGGAGGTGGGGGGTAGGAGTCTGAGAGGATGGTTGAAAGGAGTAAGGAGGAGTGTGTAGGAGAGAGAGAGAGAGCACTGGGCCAAGGTGGAGGGAGAGAGGCGGTGGAGAGGCTTACGTTACAAACAGATCCAGCCAGTGGCTGGAAGCTGTTCATGATGATGAAAATGTGAAACAAAAATAAATATAATAAATGTAGTTTTAAATTTATATTGTAATACAATGCTGAGTTATGAAAACACAATATCAAAGTGATAAATTGATGTGGAAAACATTATAAAGATTATTGATTAAAAATACAAAAATATTTAAATAAGTATCAAATGAAAATTAATGAAAAGGCTGACATTGTTTCTCTTTCAAAAGTCCTTAAATGCTAGGCCTCAGTTGAGATAATGCATATCTAAGTTCATTCTCTACATCAACTTGTACACAAAGTTTTTCAAAGGCAGATTCACACAGATGTGTTGAAGAAAACTGAAACAACACTATTAGCAACATGAAGATAGGTTATCCAAAACAGTTCAAGGCTCATTGCTTGGAATTGCTCTTTGGCATTTGTGTCACACTTTAGTTCGTTAGCCTCCTCCCAGATGAAATCTGGTAAGTTAATCAATATTGATAGTGAAAGGAGTTCTTACCAGTCTCCCGAGTAAATATCTGGAATGTAATTGATCATGAAGTAAGTCTAGATGTGAAGATAGGAGGCTCTTCAGTTATTTTGCACCTTTTATTTGTCATCACAAGCTTACAGTAGTTGTGGTGGTGTCTTTCAAAAGACTTTGTTGAAAATTTCACCAGTCATATTTAAAATATATATACCAATAAGTAATATAATAATAATAATAATAATAATAATAATAATTTAAAAAATCATCATCATCAACAACAGCAAACATCAACATTCACAACATCAACAACAACATTATATGTAGATTTCATTATCTATTTAAATTCAAAACTGTTCATATTAGAAAGCAGATTTTCACTGTGCAATTTTAAACTATTCCCTATAAAAACATTCGCCATTAGTAGACCCCTAATAACTGCCAAAACATTTATAAGACTCTATTTTTGAGAACTCTCACAGCTCTAATTATTTTTTTATTTTTCAAGTTGGAATGGGTCCAACGTAAATATCATAAAAGCAAACTAAACAATTACTGAGTGCAGGAATGGTTGTAATAAGGTATTCAACATTCACATTGTTATTTGTGTTTCAGCCACTGCCTGCACACCAGAACACTAAACTTGAGTTTGTTGATGAGACGATTGGGACAAACATCCCCAAACAGTTCGTACCCGGAATTGAGAAGGGGTTCCGACTCATGGCACAGAAAGGTCAATAATAATTGAGAATGTTGTCACTTGCTATACCCAACTATCTCTATGTAAATATAGATGTACTTCCTCTCGTTGTTTATTTTGAGGGAGAGTAGGAAGTAGGTTTCCTCTTTAATAGAATTTATTCCTCACAATACAGTTATGAACAATATTTCTGCCATTAAATATGAAATATTTTTCTTATTTGTAGAGAAGAAAATCTACAATACCAATATCTTGCAATCACTGTACATGTGTATATCCAGAGTGAAGTTCCGACTGAAAGACAGTGATTGTCACTGCAATCATTGTACATGTGTGTGTCCAGGGTGAAGTTCCGACTGAAAGACAGTGATTGTCACTGCAATCATTGTACATGTGTGTGTCCAGGGTGAAGTTCCAACTGAAAGACAGTGATTGTCACTGCAATCATTGTACATGTGTGTGTCCAGGGTGAAGTTCCGACTGAAAGACAGTGATTGTCACTGCAATCATTGTACATGTGTGTGTCCAGGGTGAAGTTCCGACTGAAAGACAGTGATTGTCACTGCAATCATTGTACATGTGTGTGTCCAGGGTGAAGTTCCGACTAAAGGATAGTGATTATTGTAATTGTTGTGTCCAGGGCTGCTGTCAGGACACAAGTTGTCAGGGTTGAAGTTCCGACTGCTAGATGGAGCTCATCATATAGTTGACTCCAGTGAACTGGCGTTCAATCTCGCTACTCAGGGTGCTATCAAAGAAGGTATGTTCTCTTGCAACATATGACCTTGAGACATTCAGTTCAAATGTGCTTTATCAAACGTATGTGTTTTCATTCACAGAAAGTGCACATCAAATACCCAAAACATCTCTAGTAAAAACATTTGCATTTGGTTTTCTCTCTACTGTGAATATAAGAGGGATGAGTTAGAGGCATGAGAAGCATGTTACCTATTGTATACCTTGTGATCATGACTATATACTGGGAGTTGGAATTAATTGAATTTATTTATGTGTCGGTAAATTGAAGATATTTGGAACACACTCATTTTTGAGCTATAATGTACCTCACGCACCTGCTTGTGTTAAGTATAGTCTACTAATCAGGGGTGGCTCTAGCCAATGGGTTCAGGGGCACGTGCCCCCCCCCCCCCCAAATTCAAAAAATAAAACAATTATAAATTTTTAATTCAAATTTATACATAATTTCATTTTATGTTTTAGTTTCATAAACTTAACTTAATTAATGTTTAAACTGACAATTTATTATTAGCGAGTGATTATCTTTGTGTCAGGCAGACAAAGGTTTTTACAAATATCTGGGTGTGGAGCTCCTACTACACCTCAAGCCCTTTGTATTTGTGTTAGGCCAAGCATGCACGAAACTAGTTGGAGGTCGCCGAACAATGGCTAGCCTTGGGCACAATTAGTCAGCACTCTATCTCCCTTTCACTCAGAGGATAATGTGATGTCTGGTGCACCACACTAATGTCTCTAAAAGTTGCACATTGAACCGTATGTGTACAATAAAAAAATAGTTGTTTCTGTTTTTAAGTGAGTTTACAGAATGTGTTACGCCAATAATAACTGTAGTGCATGTTTTTTTTTTTTTTTAATTAAAATTGATTCTCTGAGTGCTGTTTTTGTGTAATTTATACTATATAGATTCCAAACAACAATGAACACTATTAAGGATATAGCAGGCAAGCCATTAGACTATCAAAAAAGCTTTAAATAAAGAAACTTGGCCCTCCAAGACCACAACTTAACCTATCACGTACTTATCATAGCCAGAAGAGAAACTACAGTCATAGTTTAACTCAAAACTGTATGATAAAGCTACTCGTATTGTAGGGTGTGATGGAAAAAAATATCCTTTTTTTGTTTGTTGTTTTGTACTATTTTCGGCTCTGCAGACATGTGGGAGACTACAGATGTAGTTGATCTCAAACACATGGATGAGAAAATAAAAAAGCATTTGATGAGTAAACTACATTTGCAAAATGAAATGAATCTGTCAATGCTGGGGCGGATAGACATAAGACAGCAATTAGATGAAAGTTACAGAAAGTCACTTAAAAACAGTGTGAATTAGTGGAGGGAAACGGGTACATACTTTCCAGAGTAACTGATTGTATCAAATTTTGTGTTTATTTTTGGTTGAGTTTAACCCTTTTGCACTCAGCGCATTTTCATTAGACTAGAGCCAAAACACTCAGGCTAATTTTCACATATTTACTTCTAAGGATTGTAAATGTGGGGAATGCCAGGCCTCCACCATGGTTCAGATCCCATGTTAAACTGTAGGTCCTCCATTTCATCTCACAATCACCCTACCTAACATTACACATTAGCGTAAGTGCCTATAACCCGAACGGGTAGTAAGACGCGGTGCTAATAATAATAATAATACTTCTAAGCATTTTAAATTTTTGCATAAAAAATATTTTTAGCTTATATACATGAAAAAAATCACACTTATACTATAAACATTAAATATTTATAAAAAAAATATATAATTTATTTATAATTTATTTTGTAAAAAAATTAAAAATTTTGAAAAGTTAAAAAATTAAATTTAAATTTCTAATTCAGAGATAAAGAATTATAATTTTTTGCTTGTCTCCCTTATTCATCGGTCATCCTGTAAGAAAGAGAATTTATTTCTGTAAAATTTGATACTAGTTTGGTGTTTGTAGCTTATTTTGATTCTGAACTACATAACATTTTGTAAAATCATGTAAAGGGGAGAGGAAGAGGTTACTCAGGTGACAAAATCTACCTTTAGTCTTCATCATCCATATAATTCTCATTGTCAGACATGTTATGAACAGCTGGATTCCTAAGATCTGGCAAATTATCATGGTCACTAGTGATGTCAGAATCTCTTTCATTCACAAAGTCGCTGTCACTGTCAATAGTATCTAAATAGTTTAAAATGTCCGAGTCATTTAGCCTAGAACTTTGACCAGCCATTGCCTAGCTAAAATATTTCACATAAACAACGCTTAAATATAATACACTTTGAATAAAACAACTAAAATATAATAAACTTTGAATAAAACAACAAAAATATAATAAATAATATGTAAAAAGAAAACTAGTAAGAAAAATAACAGAAGCAAATACATTTATATAAATAAGGAATAAGGAAAAAAACCATGAACTAGAAATGTATTCACACCACTATGTAAACAATTAGCATAAAATATTTCAACTGTTCAAAATAAATAGTTTTTCTAAGACCAATGGTGCTCTTTTTTTGAAAAAGTATGAAATAAACCTAAACATTTAGAATAATGTGTGTGGTGCCACCTTGTTATTAAAAATAAACTTACACGGCAAGATTTAGCTGGCGCCAAATTATTGGCCGCGAGAGTGTTCTAGCAGTACCTTGGCGTGCTGATATTTCAGTGCACTAAGTGTTTAAGGGTTAAGAGGTCATGATGAAACTATTGAAAGTTTAAATCTGGGAGTTTTAGAGGATTATTAGATTTTGTTGCATATTTGGATAACTTAGTACGAGAACATCTGGAAAGCTCAAACATTTTCAACGGCACTTCAAAAACAATACAGACTGAAATTTTGGGTGCTAGGCTAATGGTAGCTCATTCTCATATAAAAGAAGATATTGAAAAAAACTGAGTACTCGGCAGTTAAAACGGATGAAACCACTGACATAGCATGTAAAACACAGATGTCTATCGTACTTCGTTACAAAAGTGAAGGGTCTATTTTTGAAAGGTTTTGAAGCTATTTCCCACTCACAAATCGAACTGCCGAAGATAAAAGTTCAGCAATATTAAAACTGTTGAGTGTTCATGAGTGGATCAAACCCGCCTCGCTGGCGTAGTTGGCTAACGCGCTAGTCTTGTTGAGCTCGACTGCTGAGGACGGGGAGATCGAGGTTCGAATCTCGGTCGGGTGAACTAGGGATGGTTTTTCCTAAATGGTTTTCCACTCTACCTCCACGCAAATGTGGGTTCAATTCCTCTATTTCAACCTTCCCAATTCCTAATCCATTAACGTAATTAGTACTTAAAGCGTATAACCCGAACGGGTACTAAGACGCTGTGCTAAAAAAAAATGAGTGGATCAACAGGTGGGGTTCAGCAAAGAATTAAAGAAACTTATCCAGGCACAAATTGTGTTCATTGCTATGCGCACCAAGGAAATTGAATCGTGCAGTAAGCAACTTCTGCTTCAAAAGAAGCGAAAATATTATTTTCTGACATTCAAGGGATTGCACCATTTTTTAGCCATACCCTAAAAAGGACTGATGTTCTAAATGAAATAGTAAAAAAAAAAAAAAACTACCTCAAGCTGTCCCTACAAGATGGAATTTTCAAAGTAGAAGCGGAAATGCGATTTTCGAACACAAAGACAACCTTGTAGAATGCTTTAAGAAGATACGGGGATCAGAGACGGGCACTAAAACTATTTCACTTGTATCAGGGTTCATTAGATTATTGCAAGATGAGAAGTTTTTATTTTGGTTGGACTTTTTCTCCCCGGTGATGCCTCACATAGACATGTTATTCAATCACATCCAGAGGGGGAAAATAGAATCCAGTGAAGTTAAGAAATATACATCTGATTTTGTTGCTGCAAATGAGAAAATAAAAAATTGTTTCTCTATGGATCAAAATGAACCTCCAATTAGCAAGAAAAGATGACAAGATGGAAGTCCATTGCACAGTAGGCTATCAGATATTGAGGTGTGCGATATCATCACTAACCAAGCTAAATGTAGATTCGAGTTCAACAATAATTTGTCATCTGCCCTTGTTTTTATGGCAGAAAATTTTGAAAACTACAATGACAAATTTCCTGATGAACACTATCTGAGCACCATTCAAGCTTTCCCTTTCATTGAAAAGTACAAATTGAAAACAGAACTTCAAGTCTGGTGTTTAAGGGAAGATTTACGAAGTGTGTCAGGAGCATGTGCCCTGTTGCAGTTTTTTTTAAAGAACAATTTAAAATCAGTTTTTTCAGAATTGGTGGCGCTTCTGAAAATAATCGTGACTATTCCAATGACATGTGTAGAAAGTGAAAGGTGCTTTTCAACTCTTTAAAAGAATAAAAACTTTTTTGAGAAATTCTATGCAACAAGATTGTCTGAATGCTTTGGTCATGTGGTCAATTTCTAAAGATCTAATCCGTTCAGTACTAAGAAACTCTCATTGAAGAGTTTGCCAAACCCAAACACCGAAAAATGAACTTTTCATGTGTGTGATTGTGAAAGAAGACATTTTGTTTTTGTCTAATCCATAATATTGCATTTTCTAAAACAGTTTTGATACTTATAATTGCAACAAATGCAACTAGGACTTTTGATTCTATGAAGATATTCATTGCTAAATATTATAGTTTTGTTGTATTTCTTAAAAATAATATTGTGTGTAAGAATAATATTGTTTTGCTAGCAAAATTATTTAAGTTGAAACTATTACTTAGTTAATCTAGCAATGACAACTAATTTCTTGTAAAAAAATCAAGTTAAAATGCATAATTAGGTAGGCATAAGTATATGAGTGAATAGGTGTATGTAGGTAAATATAAATTGTTGTATGTGATGTTTTTCAGGAAATCATATTGATGTTTTTGTAAATGAAAACGGTAGCCTATTAATTTTTACATAATTAATTAGCTTAATTATTTTTGTGCCCTCCCTGAGAAATATTTCTGGAGACGTCACTGCTACTAATGTATTATATAAAAAAGCTTTATTACTATCATTTGACGACACCTTCATGATTTGGACAGATTCAGAAACTAATTTAGTTCAGTTCCTGAACAAGTTAAATAACCATAGCATCTTCAGATTCACCTGGAATATTTTACAACACCTTAGTCCAAATCAAAGCCACCAACCATCAACAGTACCTCTATTTCCAAAGCAACCATCCTCTTCGTGTAAAATGCTCTACCCTATAGCCAAGCCACCAGAGCTAAACGTATATGTTTTGAGGAAGAAGACCTTAACAAGCAATGTCAACAACTTTTCAAGGCTTTTAAAGACCGAGGATAACCTAAACGCATAGTCAACAGTCAATAAACAGAGCCTTCTCCAATCAAGAGTCTATCAAGAAACAACCTTCCAATGACACACTGCTTACCACCCAGTATTAGGAAGGACTAGAAAAACTCAGATTTAACCTAGACACAGGTTACAACATCCTAACCTCATAACCCCTCACAAAAAACCTTCTCAACAGTGCTCCAAGAATCACATTAACCCCCCCCCCCCAATCTCCACTACAATGGTTCCTGCCCTTGCAACAAACTGAGATGCAGTTCCTGCAAAATTCACCAACCTCAACCTCATTCTACAGCAGACTCACTCAATGAAATATCCCATGAAAGACCACTCGACTGCTCCACAGAAAATCTTATATACCAGCTACAACGTATAACTACTGTATTGCTGAATACATCGGCCTCACCACAGGAACACTCACACAACAACTGAATGGTCACCGTTTTGATACCTACCACAACGACCATGACAAACCAGTACCACTTCATGCCCAAACACATAATTCACATTTTGACTCATGCTATAGTACCAGATAGTAAAATGAATTAGTATTTAATGGCTTGGAAATGTATAGTAAGACAGTGTGGAAACACTGTACAATAATGTAAAGTAAGTGATAGTGAAGGAAACCAACCTGAAAGGATAGGTTAGGCCTAGTTAGGAACAAACACACTTCTCTCTTCATTTCTTCTCTTCTTAAACTATTGCACTAAATTACACTTCACACATTGTTTTGAATTTTTGGAGATGTTCCTTTATCATTAGAAGAGACACATTGAAAGCGTACAAAGAAAGATAGGCTATAGAGTATAGACTACATGTTTATAGAATGATTTACCAAAGTAACAGAGCTATACGAGCCCTCCCTAATAGTTTTAATGATTCCCAGATTCATAGGCGGAAACTTGCTCACCAATATATTACCAAATCCAAGCACCCCCTTAGCTTACATTAGATAACCTTCTCTCCCTCTTCCAAGCAGGACTATTCACACCAGGACGGAACTTAATATAACATCCTATCCAGCTACCAAGAGTCAAGATACAAGTTTGAACAGACAACTGCAGTATCCAAGCTTAAGCCTTAAAAACAGGCAACACAAGAAGATTCGCATTTGTAAAATAATGGATTCATCTCAAGTTTTTATTTGGATCAAATATATTTGAAAAATGATATCTGGACACAGGATCTTTTGGTTTAGTTTGCTAATACTCTAGCAATCAACTATCCAGGATTGTGCTATTATTCCCTCAATATTTAAGGCCAACCCTGTGATGAGTTAATCGGGTCCTGGAGCTAACATTGAATGTCTGTAAACATGGGCAGATGACTGGATATTTCACTGGCTTGACAAGATAAAAGTCCTGGCTGCAATTTCCTTGTCATTTTTAAACCACAGTGACCACCATGAGACTCCAACATTTTAAATACATACATTTTGAATGGAAATATATATTTTACAGAACCATTACTAGACATGAAAATTACGGTAAAACTAACGAAGTTTCTGATAAGTTCAATTCAGCTTAGTTCAGTGCCATGTGTTCTGCAACATGTCTACTGCGACAGAGTTTATGCTCTTTCTCAGCTCCATCATGCTGGTAGCTTTCTTAGAATACACTTTGCCTTTGACATACCTTCATAAGAATGCATCTAATGGAGTAATGTTGGAGGAATTTAGAGGCCAGGGAATTGAACATCACGACCTATCCCACAGCTGGGGAATGTATTATTCAGGAAAGCTTGTATATCATAGTTTCAATGGTGTAGGGAATCGCTCTGGGGAAAAACTATGCTTGTCTGATACTTTGTTCTGAAGCATATCCAGGTATATCACGCCAGCCAATAAAAGCTCAGAATGTGGATGAGACTACATCACACATTAACTTTCAGATTGCCGTGTATGTGTTCACACTACTAATTTCACCACTTCTTGATATTCTTGAATGTTGAAAGGTCTTATTAAAGACACAGCAGAAACTTTGCAGCAACTGATTGAACGATTTTGTTTCTGTGAATCACCACACAGCCTGTAGTCACTCGTTAAGAGTCACCATCTTAGAAAATAATTGACTGCAGCGTCACTGCAGCTCTAATGCATAATATAAAACTCACTTTACTAACTAACTTTGTGAGTTTATGTTTCCGTTCTGTCCAGAATCACAACTGTACAACCTTAATTGAAAAAAATAATAAACTTTCAAAGTGTTGGGAGTTTTATGGTGGGCATCCTGTTAATGTAAATTAATTGAAAGCTATTTCCAATTCCTTAACAATAAAATTGTTTACACTTTCTTAAATATATTTTGGTTTTAAGACTTTATTTTTATGCAGTGTTTGAAAATGGTAGCTGGCAAATACTAGAGCCTGTCATGGCAGTGGAAGTGACGGCTCCTGAGGAGTTCCAGGGGACTGTTATAGGTCACCTCAACAAGAGGCATGGTATCCTCACAGGGACCGATGGCAACGACGGCTGGTTCACCTTGTACGCTGAGGTGAGTGGCATTGACCTCATGAAATATACTCGCTAGAGCAGAGAGAAGTATCATGGGTAGATGTAGGATACTCGCTAGAACAGAGAGAAGTATCATGGATAGATGTAAGATACTTGCTAGAGCAGAGAGAGGTATCATGGGTAGATGTAGGATACTCGCTAGAACAGAGAGAAGTATCATGGATAGATGTAAGATACTTGCTAGAGCAGAGAGAAGTATCATGGATAGAAGTAAGATACTTGCTAGAGCCGAGAGAAGTATCATGGGTAAATGTAGGATACTCGCTAGAACAGAGAGAAGTATCATGGGTAGAAGTAAGATACTTGCTAGAGTAGAGAGAAGTATCATGGGTAGATGTAAGATACTCGCTAGAACAGAGAGAAGTATCATGGGTAGAAGTAAGATACTTGCTAGAACAGAGAGAAGTATCATGGATAGAAGTAAGATACTTGCTAGAGCCGAGAGAAGTATCATGGGTAAATGTAGGATACTCGCTAGAACAGAGAGAAGTATCATGGGTAGAAGTAAGATACTTGCTAGAGTAGAGAGAAGTATCATGGGTAGATGTAAGATACTCCCTAGAACAGAGAGAAGTATCATGGATAGATGTAAGATACTTGCTAGAACAGAGAGAAGTATCATGGATAGATGTAGGATACTCGCTAGAACAGAGAGAAGTATCATGGGTAGAAGTAAGATACTTGCTAGAGCCGAGAGAAGTATCATGGGTAAATGTAGGATACTCGCTAGAACAGAGAGAAGTATCATAGGTAGATGTAGGATACTCGCTAGAACAGAGATAAGTATCATGGGTAGAAGTAAGATACTTGCTAGAGCAGAGAGAAGTATCATAGGTAGATGTAGGATACCCGCTAGAACAGAGAGAAGTATCATGGATAGAAGTAAGATACTTGCTAGAGCAGAGAGAAGTATCATAGGTAGATGTAGGATACCCGCTAGAACAGAGAGAACTATCATGGATAGAAGTAAGATACTTGCTAGAACAGAGAGAAGTATCATGGGTAGAAGTAAGATACTTGCTAAAGTAGAGAGAAGTATCATGGGTAGATGTAAGATACTCGCTAGAACAGAGAGAAGTATCATGGGTAGAAGTAAGATACTTGCTAGAGCAGAGAGAAGTATCATAGGTAGATGTAGGATACCCGCTAGAACAGAGAGAAGTATCATGGATAGAAGTAAGATACTTGCTAGAGCAGAGAGAAGTATCATGGATAGATGTAGGATACTTGCTAGAGCAGAGAGAAGTATCATGGGTAGATGTAGGATATTCACTAGAGCAGTATTGTACCTAGTCACCTTCTCCAGTCTTCATCTCTCTCTTGCTTCTCTGGAGTGGTCCACAGCACTCAGGGGGGTGCGGTAGAGCATCAAAAGGAACTCGTCGAGGGTAGTAACTACTGGTGGGGGTGGGGAAATTTAGGTGAATAACAAAATTATATGTTGCTGAGGTTAATATAGCTGTTGTATTCAGATGTATTTTACAATATTACAGATGTTATGCCACTTTCATGAACCACAACTTATATATTGACCCTTAAGCTAGCAGTTGGTACTATAAAAAAAATGTTGCATGAAACTTTACTACATTGTCTGATTCCAATTCCCCTCTAAATCAATTAGCCACATGGGGTGCTACCTCACCATGGGACCCTCTTTCCTCCCAGCTATCTCTATCACTTCAATTTAAATATAACCTGTTTGTAAAAGTTCTTGAATATTATAACTGCTGGGCACTTGCTAGCCTTTTACATCAATAATGAATATGTGTTTTAAGAATATTATTAAATTAACAAAATAAATAATGGCAAATAGATATATAAATAGATGAAATGGTCGATGGCGAGGTGCCTAATGCTGGGATCTTGATCAACTTAACTTTAACTTAATGTAACGTCCACTTATAGTTCTCTTATCGTAAAGAAACCAGTGGGCTATCACGATTCACATAACTTAACATAACAGCTTGAGCCAAACATTAGCATTCAAGAGCATAGATGTTGATCTGTGATCTGTACTATTTGTTAACATTGTTATCTGTTACAATATTTATTGTTCACTTTTGATATAATTAATTACATTGCAATAGAATATTGATCATTCAAACTAATTGCATTGAAGTTAAGTTTTTTTGCACTTTCTACTTTTCCTATTTTAGTGTTATGTTATACTCATTGTCAGTCATAATTTAAAAGTAAAATCTAATTTGTATGCATTTTAAACAAATGATTTAACAGTACTTGCGAAACAGATGAGGTACTAAATAGCAGTGTTAACGTGATTGGCTAGCTCGCTCATGTGATACCACTCACTTATAGTTCACGTAACGTGAAATATCTTGCAAGACAACTTTAACTATAAGTTAGCTAGGTTAACCACATCAGGATGGATTCCATTTAAAAACACGAGGAGAGCCTTTATGTTAAGTTACGTTAATCTTATGTTAAGTTGATCATGTTCTCAGCATAAAACCCCGACCACTTTACAGTATCATGGCTAGATGTAGGATAATACATAGATGTGTCTGTATCTAGGTTCCACTGAACGACATGTTTGGTTACTCATCAGAGCTGCGTTCCAGTACTCAGGGTAAAGGAGAGTTCAGCATGGAATACAGCCGTTATTCTCCCACATTGCCTAGTGTACAGGATCAACTTGTGCAGAGGTTTCAGGAGCTCTCTGGGATAGGAGTGCAACAGCAAAAGAAGAAAAAGAATTAACAAAACCCTATTTGTGTGTGTGTGAATGTGTATAGGTATGTGCGTGTGGACACAAGATTGAAACTTATGAAAAACTTGTGTTGAATGTAATATGGATACTTGTTATTGTTATTTTTTGTAATCAAGTCACAACTACTTTTATCAGTTCAAATTTTGAACCTCCTTAAAACCTCTTATTTCTACTGTAAACGGGTACAGAGTACACTCATTTTATTCAAAGTGAAGTCAAATCAAAGTTTTAATATATAATTATAATAAGAAAAATATGATATGGGTCATTCTCAAATTGAGGGTCAATTTTGTTTGTTTGTTTGTTTGTAAGGATTTTATTATTGTTATTAAACATCAATATTGTACGAACAATACAAGAAGCATATAGATTTACAGTGAACACCAGCCCCGGAGGGCTATGTCTCCTGCCAATTATTTTTAAAACAAGCAACACTTTTTTTTAGTAGTAGATAGTGTATAAAACTTAATGGTAATATTAAAAACAAATTAGACCAAATAATTATTAAAAGTCCCTTTCATCACCTCGCTAACTGTCCCAACATCTGAATGTCAAAGGAAGTCTATACAAAAATAAAGAAAATCAATAAAAAAATATATAACTATGGTAAAATATTCCTGTAATACTGTTATTTTTGTTTGAAGAAGCCATTTCAATAAATCATTCATTAATTTCAACATTTTTATCAATGTTTATTTGTCCCCAAGTAACACACTGAACAAACACAATATTTTGAATTTGGTGCTAAAACCTTTCAGAATTCTCCACTCTTCCCCATTAGCTGTAGTGTGTTGTTATCCTGTTATTTCATTAGTTAAAAAGTTTATTTATTATTATTCTGTCAATGTATGAAATTTCAGGTAAATAGTATAGATTATGTTAATTGCAAATCACTTCACTAATGTTAATATCATTTGGAGTTTTTAAAATAACTAAGCCAATACCAGTTCAGTTGAACGTAAATGGAGGCAGGAACTAAACTAAATGTTAGTTTGTTGCTTTATACTTATATTATGGTTATGAAACTCAAAGTCTGCCAAAAACATTACTTCGCTAATTTTGTTTGATAACAAAAATGGTGTTATCACTTCACTAACATTGCTTAGTAATAAAAATGGTGTTATCACTTCACTAATGTTGCTTGGTAACGAAAATGGTGTTATCACTTTGCTAACGTTGCTTGGTAACAAAAATGGTGTTATCACTTCATTAACGTTGCTTGGTAACGAAAATGGTGTTATCACTTCGCTAACGTTGCTTGGTAATTAAAATGGTGTTATCACTTCACTAACGTTGCTTGGTAACGGAAATGGTGTTATCACTTCACTAATGTTGCTTGGTAACGAAAATGGTGTTATCACTTCACTAACGTTGCTTGGTAACGAAAATGGTGTTATCACTTCACTAACGTTGCTTGGTAACGAAAATGGTGTTATCAATTCACTAACGTTGCTTGGTAACGAAAATGGTGTTATCACTTTGCTAACGTTGCTTGGTAATGAAAATGGTATCATCTTGTTAATGTCAGTTAGGTCATAAAACTAATGATGGTCACGTTTTTTTTTAGCACATGTTAGTAAAGTGAAATTTTCAATGCAAATGTTGTTCTCTCAAACATAACTTCGCTATCGGCCAAGTCACTTCACTAATGACAGTAAATTCACTTATTTATCATTAACATTTGTAGACATTTTTTTTATTAACATTGGAGCTATTAAAACATAAATTAAAAATTAGAAATGTTAAACTTTTTTTTCTTTGGATTTTGGAAAATTTAACACATGAATTTTGTATGATTATTAACTTAAAAATCCTAATTCTTATAAATTAAGAAAAATATATAATTTGTTTATATTATTGTTAAAAAAATATGGTATAGTTAGTAAAAATTCATATTTTATTTGGATTTTAGAGATAACATATTTATGTGCATCTGAAAAAGTGTTAGTTAGAGAAGTGATGAATTATGGGTTGCCACTTTGGCAAAACAAAAAAAAAAAACATGAGAAATTTGTAAAATCAATCTCTGCAGGTATTATTACTTCTATAGTAAATTTTGTGTAGTCAGGCAATAAATTATACTTTTCTGAAATTTTAATATTTGTATTTTTGAATTTCCTATTTGTCCCTCAATTTGAGAATGAGCCACAGATATTAAATCAAGTTATTTTTACAACATAGAATTCAAGTTTTAAAAAATTTTCTACAAAGGAAAATGAATAGTAATCTAATCATAGAATGATGAAAAATTGAAAGTAAGAAAAATCTTGCTTCTAATACACTTATTAAGAGCTGAGTAGTTTTGTTCTGTAGGCTTAAAAATTGACATTACTTATCAGTTCCTTAAATACCAACAAACAAATAGTATTAAACTATGTATAATATCTTTGATCAACATGTCTTAGATGATGAAAATGTTCAACCATCAATAATTTCAAATACTTATTGTAGCTAGTTTTATGAGAAGTGAAACCTAGTTTTGCTTGATAGATCTAATTTTTATAGAAAATTGAAACAACTATAAAATGATATATGTTGTGTCCGAGAAGTCTGTCTAAGAGCGCTTACAAGCCAAGCGCACTTGAAAGTTGCAATGGCATTGACTTAAAGGAGGAAGCTATTTTTGATGGTGTCCGAATTCTCTTTAACTGGGCAATTGCACCCCTTATACCCTACTTTACTAAGAGGCACATACGACTTGCCCTTTCTCACACTTTAGTTATAATAATATTTTATATTGCCTAAATAACGATTTCATATTGACTAAAAAGAAACTGTTACCCAAACTGTTTTGTTGTATTATTTATTTATCTATTTACATGTGTTAGTTGGATATATTTCTTTCTTTAGAGTGATTGGTAATAAATAAAATGATAGAATATTAGGAAAATGGTAGAGCACAAATTATTTTTGCTCCATGCTTTTTATTTCATACATAATATTTCTTTAGAGTGAAAATCTCATTTAAAGTAAAAACATATATTTATAATTTGAAAAAGATGTAGGCCTATTAGTAGAACTAGACATAAATACTAAATAAATATAATAAGAATAGTAACAGGAAAATAATTTATTAATACATAATAACCATTGATAATTAGGTACTATAAATATGCAGAAATTTACATGTTATTTGGTAATCAGTGGCCCTGTTTGTTTTACCTCGACCTTTTCGCGCGGACCAAACTATTCCGTGTAATTATTTTCGTTTATTTGTAAAATATTTAGAATATCTCAAATCAAAAGATCTTTATGTAAGTAAATACATTTTTAAAGCCCTATTGGTTTGTGTATTTTTGCTTTAAAACAATATTAAATAATGGTATTTGAAAAACTTCACAAAATTTATCTTATTTATAAAAATTATGATGGACGAATTTTTGGTAGTTGTTTAACAAATAATAATAGGCATAAACAGTAAATTAATTTTTTGAATTTATCATTTTTACTTTTTATCACCACAGTCCCCAATACCATATTTTTAGAATTATTAATTTTAAGTGTATACTTGATTTTATTCATTACAGGGACAGTAGAACGAACTTATAGACAAAACATTATCAAAAATCAATTTCATTTCTATTGAAACATATCTACCATAAGTGGCCACCAGGTAGCTCTAGGTGTACTTTGGTGTTCGAAAAGTTGTATGCACCCTATGCACTTTAGTGTGCCAGAAACATGTTTGATTAAAGTGTGCAATTAAGTGCACAGACTATTTGGATACAGCCATTATTACTTTTGCATGTGCACCTTAAAATCCCATTAATAATAAACCTAATAAATTTCACTAGACTTGTGTATTTTATAAAAATTGGTTCGTCTTTTGATTTTTTGTTAAAAAAAATTATTTTGTTATCAACATTAATATTTCCTGTTTTTGATTTGTCAAACAATAAGTTAATTGAAACTGTGTGACTTCATCCTACCTTTGTAGAGCTCACTGGCTTTGAACATCTAATAGAACATAACATTGACACAAACATATTATCTTTTAGCTTTCATTGTGACACAAAGCTTGGGTTAGGCAGTGTGGACATTGGTCAGTCAACCACTTAAGGTTGTATTTATAGTCTAATCTTGAGAGTCAACCACTCTCCCATTATAAAAAGAAGTTCAGGTTGAATGTAGGATTTAGGGCAATATTTAGTGTCTAGTTAAGGACTGGGTGATATTTCATGAAAAACCGCCTTAATATTTACACACAGACATGTTTATTTATATACATATATACTGATATTTAGGACTCTGATAGTACTCTGATTTTGAGTTTAGAGCCGAGCTCGTCATTTAAGCTCGAGATCAAGATTGAACGTTTTGTAGGCTCATCATTTTTGAGGACATACATAATAATCAACTTTTAAAATGCAACAGTAAGCATTGGCTATTTAACTTAGATAATATCAGCATTTCCACTTATAAATCATTCGGTTACTTAACAAAGTGTTTAAATAATATCAATTTTCACATTAATAACGCAATAGAGCTTTAAAACTACTTTTGACCAGTAAACTTATTCAATATTGTCATACATTTTGAATTGCCTAAATGAAGTTGCCATGGCAAAGCAATGAAAATAAAAATAGCTAAATAAATCATTAAATAATTGATGGCAATCATATTTTACTATTTTTACATGGTTCCTTTCCATAATCGTAATTTCTGTTGAATTAAAAATTTAACATCGAGAATACATTATATTGAATGTTTTCAAACTTAAGATATTTAAAACTTATATTAATTAATAGGTAAGTACAAAACGAGCACTACGATGTGAAGGCTGGTTTGACCTAAGTCTGGTGTTATCTGTGAGATAAGACGAGTTCTTAAGCATACATTTTGTTCTTCATTCATTAACATTCATTCAGGGCAGTAGTGGTTAAAATGACAGTTCTGGGCCACTTTATCCCATAAGGTTAACGTTCTCCGATCAGAATAGCATTGATCCTCCTCACTGAGGAACTTGGTCACTTTCTCCCACATTGTTTGCTTCACATGGAAGGTGGGTCACTTTCTCCCATAAGAATAGCATTGATCAGTGACGGATTAGGAAATATTATTTTGGGTGTTTGACATTTCTTTCAAGTTTTATCTTGCACCCACCTTACTATTGAGGTGGGTTATTTTCTCCCATGCGAATAATACTAAGAATGGTCAAAGTGAGACAGTGGCGGATCGGGAAATATTATTTTGAGTGGCTGACATTAATTCTATCAAGTTTTTTCTTGGGCTCTCCTTACTATTGAGGCGGGTAACTTTCACCCATACGGATAGTATTAAGACTTCTCAAAGTGAGTCAGTGGCAGGTCGGGAAACATTATTTTGGGGCTTAACCATTTTTTTTTAAATTTTAACATTAATCCTCCTCATTGTAAAGTTGGGTCATTTTTTCCTACGTTGACCCTACCCATAGAGCCAGTGGGTCAATTTCTCTTATAAGAATAAAAATGATCAGTAGTGGATCGGGGAATATTATTTTGGGGGTCTTACCATTAAACCTCATTACTGCGAAGTTGGTTCAATTTATCCCGAATTGATCCTTCCAAGTGCGCTGATGGGGCAATTTCTCTCATAAGAATATAATTGATCAGTGGTGGATCGAGGAATACTATGTGGGGGGGAGGGGGGGGGGGGGCGTAGTATTGAAGAAATCATGGAAGAAATCCAAGTATGAATCCAAGAAAGGTATTTTCATACATGTTATATCCCAAGGTCTTGCAAGATTTTAATAAATCACCCACTATTTGTGGTTGTCTGCCTTATGAGTGGAAGGTGAAATGAGAGTTATATCATCTTGTATAAATACTCTTCAAATATGAATTTTTAATATAATATTGACCTAATTTTTTTAAATTTAAACTTTTGTATAATCAATTGTTTATAAGTTCTTTTAAAATTATTTACAGTGTAATGAATCATTTCAAACAGTCCCAAGATACCCATTTGGAACCAAATGGTTAGGGCAATTTCGTAAATATCTCACAATTTTTAACAATTGGTCCTTAAACGAAGTTTTAGCCCCCAAAACAAGTATACAATGGTTTTTGTAATATCATTCATCAGTAAACTACCCTTAAACGAAGTTTTAGTCCAAATATAATTATATAGTGTAATTTGTCATTTTAAACACTCCCAAGACACCAATTTGGAACCATTTTCGAGTTATTTCGAATTTTCGGAAATCACCCATCGGTAAACTACCCTTCAACAAATTTTCGTCCAAAAACCAATACCATAGTGCTATTTATTATTTATTAGGTCTAACAAAACTTAAAGATGCATTTTAATCAAAATCGTTCGAGCCATTTTCGAAATATTTGAAATTTGTTAAAAAAAACTCATCAGTAAACCAGCCTTAATTTGTTGGCTAGGGTAAAATAAAAAGTCTGAAGGTATTGTAATATAATATCTAGATATAAAGTTTTAAGAAAATCGATCAAACCGTTTCAGATTCGTGGCCCGGGACGGACAGAAAGACAGACTAACATATAGACAAGGAGACAGACATACATTTTCAATTATTTTTTTTGTTATGGGTGTACATAAAAAAATATTTTAGATTTTTTTTCTTATTGGTTACCCTCCTCCCTCCCCTCCCAGACAAAAAAGTTTCCGCTGCCACTACCTTGAAGTGCCTTTTATTAGGTTTGATCGTAATATTCGGGAATTGAAATCGTCGGGAGCTAACCTCTAAGAATTAGCTGTTGTCTGCCATATTCTCTTGACTATGCCACCTAAATATCAAGTTATTGTCACTGCCATAGAAACTATCTGTTGATAATTTCAACTTGGCATTCATAAAAACGCGCCTACTTGATGAGCAGAGCAAATGCCAAGCAGAAGGTATCGATGGATGCAGCCAATCATTCTCTGGCTTTACCGATTAGAAGGCTACAAAATTGAAATCTTCGCAACCGGAATGTTGTCCAAATTGTAAACAAAGCATTTAAAAGCAAGTTACTAGTAATGGTTTTTTCTGTCATAAAGCGGGTCACTTTCATTCAGACTGTCCTAAATGGAAAGTCAAGAAGCAGCAGAAGAGTTCAACACAAAAAGCAAACAAACATAGCTGAAGCTAATGATGATGAATTTAGTTTGACTGTGTCAACGTCAGTGGCTTGTTGTGATGGATCTGTGTGGTTGATTGACTCTGGCACCACTGAACATATTATGATCAGTGATAAAAATATTAGTTTGGTCTCAAATAAGAGACGCCTATCAAAGTCTATCAATATAAAAATTGGCAAATCAGTATCGATGTTGTGTGCTGAAGAGATTGGAGATATACACTTGTCTGTGACTCATAAAGGTAATCAACACTGTAACAAACTTTCCAACGTACTTATTGTCCCTGGAATACAATTTAATTTTCTCTCAAGACGTAAAATGGACGCTAATGGCTTTAAAGTTGTGTTTGAAAAGGGGAACGCTACCATTCTGAAAGGCAATACTTTTGTGGCTGTTGCTACTCTATCTGGTAAAGTTTATACAATATCTCTTTAGCCTCGTGAAAAAGCATGTGTTGGTGTTGTTAGTTCCATTGTAGCATCATTTGATTTATGGCACAAGAGGCTTGGTCACATAGGCAAAACTGGTTTAGTTCACTTAAGTAAGATTGCAGATGGAATCAAAGGTCGATCCAGAATCGATCCCTGGTTTATGCGACTCTTGTATACAGGCTAAACAAACACGCCTCCCTCACACAAAGCTACGCATTAGAGCTAAGCGCCCTTTGGTGATCATACACAGTGATCTTGTAGGGCCCACTATTCCTGTATAATATGATCAAAATAGGTATCTGCTTACCCTGATTGATGACTATACTCACTTTTCAGTCATTTACACTCTAAAGGCAAAGTATGAAGTATTTTAAAACTTTAAACAATTTGAAGCTACGGCAACAGCTCACTTTAACCTAAAGATAAGTCGCCTTAGGTCAGATAATGGTGGTGAATTTGTGTTGCAAGAAATGCCCGACTATATAAAGAAAAAGGGCATCCATTCAGAGTTTACGATCAGGCATATCAGTCAGCAGAACGGTGTCGCAGAAATAACGTGATATAACATCATAGAGAAAACACGCTGTTTACTCCTTCATTCTTCTCTTGATAAGTCACTCTGGATGAAGGCCGTTATGAATACAGTCTACCTGCTAAACAGATTACCTTGAAAACAAGATTCCAGCAGAACTGTGGTATGGTGTAAAGCCTGATATGTTAAACCGAAAGTTTTTGGCGGTGTAGCTAATATTGATTACCTAATTAAGTCGTTAAAAGTAAACTTGACAGCCTCTCAAAAAGTGATACTTTAGTGGTTACTGTCCGACTTCTTACAGGCTCTGGTGTACACAGGAACAAAAAATCATACGTGGGCATGATATAATATTTGATGAAAATTCATTCATAACTAGTGATGTTATTGGTTCAACACCCTCTCGAGCTACTGAGGTCATTGGTTCGACTCCAAATGAAGTTTTTACTGAGGAATTGCAGTAGGAGCCGTCTTCAGGAGGAGAGCCATAGACAATTTCTGGCGAAGAAGAAACTCCTGGACCTGGTGAGGAACTGGAACCTCTGCGTAGGAGCATGAGACCTTGCGCTGCACCAGCATACCTGAATGTCTATGTCACACTGGATCTTGGTGCTGAGTAATTTATTGACAACGTTCCAGTAACTTTTGAGGACATCCATAGTAGAGATGATGCGCAACAATGAATGACTGCAGTTGAGGAAGGGATGTACTCATTTAAGAAAAATTATACATAAACCATTACTGAGCTTCCATCTGGCAAACGAGCTATCAATTGCAAATGGGTCTTCAAGATGAAGCAGGATGACAATGGACTGCTTGACAGGTACAAGCAAGGTTGTTGATAAAGGGCTGTGCACAGAAGAAAGGGTTTGATTACAATGAAACGTACTCACCCGTAGCACATAGAACTACTGTAAGGATCGTGTTTGGCTTCATAAACAAGGAATATTTAATTGCCTTCCAGTTGGACGTGAAAAATGCATTCTTACATGGAGACCTTTCTGAAGAGGTGTATATGAAGCCCACCTGGCTTCGTAACTGAGCAACCTTGTTTGGGAGTTACACAAGTCCCTTTATGGATTGAAGCATACACCACGGGAGTGGAATGCTAAACTTGACAAATTTGTGAATTCTCTCAAATTTGAGCAATCTTAAAACGAAAAATGTATGTATTTCGATTTCAGAAACAGCATCAAAACTTACCTTTTGGTTTAGTAGATGGCATAATTTTGTCAGGGAACAATCTTAAGAAGTTTAATGACATAAAAACATCTCTTGTGTCAGAATTCTAGATGAAGGATCTTGAAGGTTTGCACAGCTTTCTATGTATGAAAATTGATCAGAGAACTGATGTAATGTTCCTTAGTCAACCAGTCTACTTGAAGAAATTTGGTATGGAACAGTGCAAACTTGTCAAGACACCGATGGAGTCAAACTACTTGAAATAACTAGATTAGAGTGATTAATAAAAAAAAAAAAGTACCGTGAGCTTGTTGATAGTCTGATGCATGTTATGCTCTACAATCGCCCTGATTTGAGCTTCTCAGTGAATTTCTACAGCAGGGATCAGAGCAACGCAACAGAAGCATACTGGAATGGACTCAAACGAATGCTAAAATACATTAAAGGAACACTTGAAGTTAGTCTCTTCTATCCGAAGAACTGTCATGTTGCCTTTCGGGCCTATGTTGATGCAGACTGGACAAATGCCAGCGATGGACCTAAATCTATATCTAGGTATTTATTCCAAGTTTATGATGCCACTGTTTTTTAGACTACACGTAAACAAACTACAGTTGCCCTTGGCTCAACAGAGTCAGAGTTTGTCTCCCTGTCAACCACCTCATCCAACCTACTCTGGTTGAGAAGACATATCCAGAACTTTGGGATCATTCTAGGACCCACCAAGGTATATGAGGACAACCAGTCCTACATAAGATGTTTGGATAAATGGGAACGTCGAAGACTAAACCATATTGATATCAATTACAACTTTGTTCGTGATTTGTATCTAAATGGTCTTATTGATGTGATTTATTTGAAGACAAATGAACAATATGTCGATATTCTGACAAAGATTTTGTTTGAAAAAAAAATTGAGTATTTTAAAAATTATATTGGTTTAATCAAATGCTGATTCACTTTAGTTTATTTGTATGTATTTGAGGGTACATGTAGAACGTTTTTCCTACTTTTGTGATTGTAGTAGAATTGAAGAGTGTTAAAATAGGCAAGTCTAGGCAGGGATATTCTAGTTTAGGTTGGTGCCACTGTTAAATGTGTATTTAATTGTATTAGATTATCTGTGTCTATGCCTATGAACTTGTGTATCATTTGAGTCTTGTTCTTAGTTATTATAACATGTATTGTCAAGTTTAAAACAGGTTAATTATTTCTATAAACCTGTGTAATCTGACAATTTTCAATTCCTTGGTGTTTTTTAAGTCCCAGAATATGTTATCAATTATTTTATCCAGTTCTATGTAAGTTTGGCGCCGTTTTATTGCAGGCTCACCTAAATCGTAGTATTTAAGTTATTTTAGAATAGGGTGGTTAGGTAAAGTGAGGTAAGGTTAGGTTAGGTTAGCTACTGTTCTCGGTAATATATAATGACTGGTTATGATATAAATTTCCCACGAAAAGAATGAAATACAACAGCAACACTATTTTATTTCATACTTTGCCAAAACCACTCTGGTATGATATAGAAAGTCTAGGCATTTTATAGAATTCCTGGATTACACGCATTGCCATTAACATATACAATACTATGTATTTTCATGTAGCCAGTGTAATAATAATAATAATAATAATAATAATAATTTATTAGGTCAAAGTTAATGCCTGCTCTTTTCTTACACTTAACCTGTGTGTATTCTTTTGTCTAGAATTTTTTTAAATACAAATATTTGATTTTTAATTCTTTTGAAAATTTAAAATGTATTTTAATAGTGATAAAAATCAACGAACTTCCAAAAACCTTTATACTTGAAAAAATAACAAGATTTTGAATTGGTTTACTTATAGCGGTTTGATTAAATTGATGGAAAAGTCATTTGCCATACACAAATAAAACTATTTCTAAGCGTTAGAAAATGACATATAACCGAATAATCATAGTCCCTACAGTAAAATATAGAAATGTCAAATCTCACAAATTAAGGGTACAGGGAAAATAGGAGGAGTGTCATCACATTAAAAAAATTAGTTGTTACCACCAAAATGTAGATCTCAGGGAGGGCTTTTTTTTTACAAATAAAGTTCCACTGTCAAAACGTGGACGGTCACAGTAATACAGCTTCTTTTTCATTTCTGTGTTCAATTAAAGAAGGGAGAAGGTCACTGTGTGACAAAGGAAAAGAGAGGAGAGTCAACTGGTAGTCGTGCTTGCTTTGATGCAGTTATCCATGATTTGTGTATATTTTAACAATATTTATTTTCGCCAATGATGCTCTATGATATTTTCAGAACTAATTAATAGTTGGTTCTATGCAGTGATCTCTATACTATACTGGATGGACATAAACACACCCCTGGCAACGGACCAAATCGTGACGCTAAAGTTTGTCATCTGTTTGCTAGCGAGGGGACAGATTTAACATGTTCTTTTAATATTCTTGTGCAAAAATGTGCGTCTGGTGAATAAAAGATTTTTTTTTAAGTATTGAAATTATTATATCCCACTTGACTTAAGATACATTTAAATTAAAGGATATACAATTTAGTTATGAAGGTAAGGCTGTACAAATAAGTATATCATATTTGATATATTAAAATATGTAGCTAAAGCCTTGTTAATATTGTAACACAACATGTTGGCCGACACGATCCCAAAAGAGGTGGAGGACCCAGGATGTTGGTCCAACAAGTTGGCGACAATAAATGCAGCTTATTTTTCCACATGTCTTTTCTCCAACATGTTGGGTCCAGCTTGTTACATAATAAACGAGGCTTAGCGCTAATTTTTTTTAACATTCTGCCAATACTAAAATCTATTTAAAATTGGTTATTAGCTTATAAAGTTGTTTCAGAAAAAGTATTATTTAAAGTTCGATAACTCAAATTGAAAAAAAAAGGTAGCTTCAAACTTAATTATATTCGTTTGAATGACAAACTTTGTGTAGTATTTTTACATTCAAATTATTTAGGTTATAAGCTTATATGACATATTACTATAGGTATATTTAAAGTTGGCTCTTAGCTTGTACAGCCTATTGCTTTCAGAAGCAATATAATATTTAATGTTCGATAACTCTAATGAAATAAGGTAGCTTAAAACTTCATTTCATGTGTTTGAATAACAAACTTTATGTAATAGTTTTACAATCAAATTATCATTTAGGTTACAAGGCTTATAGGAAGCATTACTATATTACAATATATTTAAAGTTGGCTCTCAGCTTGTATATTGATTTTATAAAACATATTATATTTAATGTTAGATAACTATAATGAAATAAGGGAATTAAAAACCTGATTACTAATAACAAACTTTTTGTAAAAGTCTTATATTCAAACGATCATAGGCCTATAGGCTTGTAGGAAGTATTGTTATTTGAGCCTAAATCGACTTATTTAAAGAAACAAGTCATTATTATTGAACTTAGTTATGCTCTTCAAACCTTTTACTAATCCATTTATTTTGTTAAACTAATCATACATAGATATATCTCATATATTCATAAATATTAGTGAATGGTGTTTAAATACCACATTGCCTTGTATGTGTGTAGGAAAGAAAGAAATATCTTGAACTTTTTTCTCTTACACAATGATGTGCAGACCAGCTCGAAAATTTTAACCGCAAATGTCCACTCCTCCATCCAGTTATATTATAGAGATCACTGGTCATATAATGGATTCCTAATGTTGTCATAAACGATGAGTTTATTGCAGTGATCTCTATAATATGGACATAAACATACGCATTGTCAAGGCCCAAAACGTTACACACAAATTTATCGTCTGCTTCGTTGTGGTGGTTATGTAATGGGGGTTAGGGGGGAAGATTTAACGGTTTCTTTCAATGTTCTTATGTGAAAATGTGTCTCTGATGAATAAAAATGTTATTGTTTAAAAATAGTGAAGTATAATACCACACTTGCCTGAAGAATCACTTAAATTAAAGTACATACAATTCAGTTTTACAGGTAATACTGTACAAATACGAATAAAATCTTTAATATATTTAAATATGTAGTCAACATCCATGTTGTTTAGAGTCTGCCAAGACTACACTTATATTTAAAGGTGGCTATTAGCTTGTATATTGGTTTCAGAAACCATATTATATCGAAAGTTTGATCAATATAATTAATAAGGTATCTTAAAACTTGATTACATTTGTTTGAATGACACACTTTTTGTAGTTGCCATGAGTTCAAATAATCATGTAGGTTATAGGCTTGTAGAAAGTATTATTATATTACTTTTTTTTAAAGTTGTCTCATATCTTGTATATTGCTTTCAAAAATCATATTATGTCGAAAGTTCGATAACTATAATGAAACAAGTTAGCTAAAAACTATATTGCTGGTACATTTATTTGAATGACAGACTTTGTGTAGAAGTCTTACGTTCAAACGCTAATTTCGGTAATAGGCTTGCTGGAAGTACGATATCTATTAAACCTTAATTTTAGTAAGAAACCCAATCTGTAAGGCTTTATTTCGTACCATAATACTATCATATATTAGTATTTTGGTGTAATAGACGCCCATTTATAAAGAAGGCAGAAAATACCTTCTAGAAGGTATTTAATCCTACTTAAACACTACTATAGAGTAGGATTCTAGTACGAGATAAAGCCTTCCAAACGAGCTTACTTCAAAAAGAAAAGAAACATACCAGTTTCAATTTTTTTTATGCTATTCAAATCTTTTACTAACACATTTATTTCATTTAACTAATTACACATTGATGTATTTAATATATTCAATCAAATAAATGAACCAAGTCAAAATGCCACTTTGCCTTTTATGGGTGTAGGAGAGACAGAGATACCCTAAGGTTTCCTTCTCTCTTACATAATCGTATATAGACAACTCAAAAATTTCACCCACACATGTCCATCCAGTTATATTATAGAGATCAATGGTTTATTGTGGATATGAACTAAAGTCTACGTAGTAGTTAAGGCGACTCAATCTTTGTTGTGAGTATATGGCTAAAGGGGGGGGGGGGGGGGGGTACGTGTTGTTATAAGTTTGTTTGTGCCTTTTGGAATTTTTGTGTGTTATAATTGATTAATAATAATCAAGAAATTGAGGAGTGCCTAAGTTGTTGTAAAGAGGACAAAAAGACAAAGTCTTATTAAAAAACAAAACAAATTTGGACGGATTTAGGTGTAAAAAAAGTTTATTGCAACCACACACTAGGGATGGGTTGTGAAATCACAGCCTGCTCCTCTGACGTCACATTCACAACCAGTTCCTGACAGACGAAAGGAGCTGTATCTTTTTGTCACTGGTACACAGATCAAATACGCGCTGTAACAGGTCAAAAGTAACCTTGCTCCTCGTCTCCGTCACAGACAATGCTGTAACAGGTCCGCAGCAACCTTGTTTCTTTATGCTCCTATTGGAGCAGTCGTATAGTGGAAATAAGGTGGATACTTTGTGTTCTTGTCACAGCGCTGAGATCAGCTCCGGCATAACCTTATTAATTATAGGCCTAGCTTAGAGTTGGTTTGGGGAGTCACAAATGCGTTTTGGAGGGGAAAGTTTCGTAGTACAAAATATTATTTCCACAATATAAGCACAGTATGTGATGTATTCTCACAAAAATGGTTACTTGATGATTAACATTGAAGGAACCTGCTTGGTGGTAAAATGATTTAAGGCAAGGGTCAGCAACCTACGGTCCACTGACTGATTTTTATCTAGCCCACAAATTATTTAGCAAACAAACAATAATTTGTTTTAAACATGGACTTAATAACTAATTTCTACATGGGAAAAGTAAAATTGAACTTTTTTTGCTTCACTTTTTATCAAATTAGCCGAACATTTCTAAAAAACTCAAATGGCCCGCGATATCAAAAAGGTTGCCAAACTCTGGTCTCTAACTTCACTCTTGCATTAGACAAGACTGCCGATGAGAGGGAGATTAAGGTTCGATTCCGGTTGGGTGCATTGAGGGTGATTTTTCCTAAACTTTTCAACTCTCATTCCAAACAAATGTGGGTGCACTTCCTCTAACACATTGGTGTAGTTAGCATAAATGCGTACAACCCAAACGGACAGTAGACGTAGTGCTAAAAATAAACTAGTTTGGGAGAAGATTCGTATATAGTGACTGTGACAAAAAGGAGCAGGTAAAAGGAACAAGTCCACTGGTGAAGCAGTAGAAGATTGTTCTTGCTCCACTAAAGGAACAGTTTTTACCATCCCTACACGAGTCTGCGGCAGATTGATAATGTGCCAGATTAAAGTGTTTCGAAACATTTGATGAACATAGTAGGAAATACATAATAATTAAATTTAGCAAAATACAGTTAACGAGCAAAACATCTCTATACATACCTACCAAAATCTTCTGTAAATAAAGGCAAAAAGAGAGTCAAATTGATATGTTAGGTTCAAATTAACTCTAATTTATAAAACAGCTGTTGTTTGTTTTTAATCTAATTTTTTCACTATCAATAAATTAAATATTATTTATTCACAATTTGAATAACATTTTAGTATAAAGATTTATAGTAAAATGTTCTCAATGTTATATTATACAGGTTTCCACCCCATTGAAATACTGTTTATTGGAACAAGACTTAACTACCATAATTTGACGTTCTCCCTTTTACCTTACAGAGTTTGTACATACTTGTGATACAGATTAAAATAAATAAATTATCTACCAAATTAAAAACACATACAGTTAGAATAGATATAAAACATAGATACATACAGTATAAATACTTCTTTGGTTTTGCCTGACAGCTAGCAGAGGCTCGCAGAAGCTATCAGTAATGCCAACATTGTCTGAAAGTCAATGTTGTCACCATATTTGGAAATAATTATTAGTTGCTAAGTATTACAATTGTTATCACGAACAAATACTATTAATAACTTTTAACAATACTTCCCTACAATTTATATTATAATTGTATTTTCCATAATCAAATTAAATATAGTATAATAAATTTAATTTTAGTATTTATTTTAACTTTTGTGTTAACTACATGTTAAATAGTGTGTGAAATTATACAAACGTTCGTGAAGTTGACCCCCCCCCCCCCCGGCCCCCACACACTCTTAACAATTCAAGTTTTTATGATTGCAATAGTTTGTTCTTCGTTTGTTCCAGATTGTTCCGCCAACAGTTTCGTTTGTTCCGTTTTGATAGGGCCTCAAATTATATGTTTACATTGGGGGTTGGGGTGGGGGCAACTTCACGGTAGCCCTCCTACTTGTAAAAATTTAAGTTTTTATGATCGCAATAGTTTGTTCTTCGTTTGTTCCAGATTGTTCCGCAAAAAGTTTCGGTTCCGCATTCGTTCTTGCACAAATGGGACGTGAACTTGTGGCGTTTTGCTTACTCATGAGGGGTCAACTTCACGGTAGCCCCTCTAGTTTTAAAAATCCATGTTTTTATAGTTGCAATCGTTTTTTATTCGTTAGTTTCGGATGGTTCCCCTAAAAATATATGGTTTTGGTAGGACAACACATGACTTATTTACAATAGAAGTGTGGTTTGGCATCCTTATGGCAACTCCATCCCTTCTCCCCAACCTCACACACACACACACACACACACACACACACTTTGCATTTAATAATTTGTTCTTGGCTCATTTTGGATTTTGCTTAAGGTTTTTCCTTTATTCCTTTTTCAAAGCCTCAAATATTTTTGTTATTAGGAGCTCGCCTTTTTTATTTCAAAACTTGAACATTTTATGTTTGAAGTTTGTTGTTAGTTTTGTTCGAATACTCCTAAACATATTTATCTTTATTTTGTTTTAAATTGATTTTAGAAAAATGTGTTTATTTCCTGTTAATGGCTTTAAAATTAATATATATTTATCATTATGCCTATTTCCCTTTTTCCACCTTATTTAGTTAAATAACAAAATTTGAATATGTATTCTTATAAGTTTCTTTAGCTTGTTCCAGATTATTGTCCATCATATTTTAGTTTGTTTGTTCTTAGATCTCTTACAAACGTTAAATAAACCAGTGTCACTAGTGAAGATGTATGACCTTTTGTGTGAGCGACTTGTGTGGTCGCACAGGGCCTCAGGTATAGAAAGTGCCACCCTCTGTGTCTAGACTCTAGGTCTATAGTATTGACAATCTTGTATGTGATTCCCTCACTATGCACAATACAGCAATAAAGATGCCAGGCAAGTCAGAAATACCAAAACTGGAGAGACTCTGGTCTACACCTTCATCTATGGGTAGTTGTCAAATCACCAACAATTACCTGAGTGGAATCTTCCCCGCCCCCCTTACCCCTCATCCAGTGAGCTTGGAATTAGGATCTCATCAAGCATTGACATCACACCTTCCTTTTGTTTAATACTATTACAGTTATGATGTAGTAAGTAGTAGCTTTAGTCACAAAGAAGCGGTTGGCAGGAAATGTCATCTATTCCATTTCTAGCACTTAAAAAGAAGGAAACACCTTGTCAATGAAAATGATTTATTCAAATCAATCAATATTTACAAATGGGGTCCAGAATTAAATTATCAAAAGAGTGATCAAAAAAAGTAGAGGAACGTAAGTAAAATCCTTAAACCTCTAAAAATGACTACAAATGTGGGCCTATTAAAACGAAGCAAACAAAACTTTTTGCGGAACAATCCGGAACAAACGAAGAACAAACGATTGTAATCATAAAAATTTGAATTTTTAAATGTTGGGGGCTACCGTGAAGTTGGTCCCTCACGAGTAAACAAAGCACCACAAGTTCACGTCCCATTTGTACAAGAACGAATGCGGAACAGACGAAACTTTTTGCGGAACAAACGATTGCGATCATAAAAACTTGAATTTTTTTACAAATGGGGTCGGGGGAGGGGAGTTACCGTGAAATTGGCACCAGCAATGTAAATATATAATTTGTGGGCGTATCAAAACAGAACAAACGAAACTTTTGGTGGAACAATCTGGAACAAACGAAGAACAAACGATTGCAATCATAAAAACTTGAATTTTTAAAAGTTGGGGGGCTACCGTGAAGTTGGCCACTCACGAGTAAACAAAGCGCCACAAGTTCACGTCCCATCTGTGCAAGAACGAATGTGGAACAAACGAAACTTTTTGTGGAACAATCCGGAACAAACTAAGAACAAACGATTGTGATCATAAAAACTTTAATTTTTACAAGTGGGTGGCCAATTTCATGGACGCCCTTTAATAGTATTATATTCAGTTATTATTATTATTTTTTATAACTGGCCTCGCATATCTTAAACATAAATAAATTGTTTGTGATAATAAAGCGTTAAGACATAAAAAATTTAGAGTTTAAATTTTGTAAACACGAGTATTAATACCACCCGCCATTCATTCGCCAACAAAGTCGACTAAGTCATAAACCGTCAGCTTCATTTCGTGTTAGTTCACCATATTTGTTTTTGAAAGTAAGGCCACTTTTAACGAGCTCTTGCTGTTGATAATTAATTTTTACTAAACAGCAAACACTACTTTCAAAAGAAAACGACTCTCTTGCTGTTGATAATTAATTTTTACCAAACAGCAAACACTACTTTCAAAAGAAAACAAACAACCAACAACAAAAATCTAATAATTTTAAATGGACATTATAACAGTGAATTATCATGCAAAACACAATAAAATCATGTCCACAAGTTGAAGCGAACAAAACACTTTATTGCTTTAGTATTTAAGCGTATCTAAGTTACTGTTGCTAGTTTAACTACAAATTTATTAATTTTGTGTCTTTTTTTAAATATTAATTTGGCTATATAGTAATCCGAGTGTTCTTTTGTAAATATTAATTCGGTGTGTGAGCATGCTATCCTTGGAATATAGACGGTTTTTAGTGATCTTTAAATAATTATTTTTCCAAGATAATATTTAAGTCTGTGATAAAAAAAAATAGCGAGTGTATTATAGTGATAAATATTCATTATTGTAAAATTCAAGTTTCTGTATCAAGACTATAAAATATATCTTTTAACCCAAAGATTGTGTTGTGTTGACCACTAGGCTAAACTTCAAGTTTTAGAATTTTTATAGTATTTTAAAATACTTTGTGAAGTGCAGTTATGTTATAAGAAAATGTATCAAGTTGAAACTCCTGGCAATATCAGAAAGGAACAACCGACGCCTGGAGTATCTGTAGAAGCTCTTGATGATTTTACAAGAGATTCTACTCGTCAGGCAAAAACATGTGTTGGTCAGTATTTCCCCCTCTTTTTTTAAATTTTGTAAATAAAAAATCAAACTATCATAACGCCAGTAAGTTATGGTTTTACGTGTCCTTGTAAATAGAATGACAATGTAAAACTATTCATTATTCTATATTTTATCTAAAAAAAATAAAACTCCTTCCCCTGTTGTTGGCAGACTACTTTCTAATCCAATCCTTATTCAAGGGGTAGGCTACAATAAATTACTTAAGGCCCTGCCTACCCTCTCTGGCGGTGTGTTGAGCTTTCAGCTCTAAAATAGATGGCGTTGCTAACGTTATACAAACTGGTGGATTCCAGCCATCAGGTTGGCAGAATTACTGGTTTGTTTAAACAATTGGGAGACTGGCAACCACGACCGGTAATCAGTAAAGGCAGAAAGCAAACTTTTTTCCAAGAATTGAGAGAGATAAGAAGTGTAGTGCCGGACCGTAAAGTGTGTAGGCGACCAAGTTTGACTAAACGTGGGGAGACATAACGTCAAGATACAATCACACTCTCGGGCAGAAAAATTAGCTTATTCATTCCAGTCAGCTAGACGTCCATTAACCTGTAGTACCACTTTTGAATTTAGAACCTTTTTGATGCCAAAGTTTAGTACTAGTTTTGTACCGTTTTGTACCCGTACCCGTTTTGAGTAATTAGCATATCAAAGTGGTGACTCAAGGTTAATGCTGTTTTACTACTTTTTAATTTTGAACTTTTTTTGATGCCAAAGTTTTGTACTAGTTTTGTACCGTTTTGTACCAGAAAGAAAAAGTATTGTACCCGTACCCGTTTTGAGTAATTAGCATATCAAAGTGAGTACTCCACGTACTCCAGGTAAATGCGGTTGTACCCCTTTTGATTTTGAACTTTTTTTGATGACAAAGTTTTATAATAGTTTTGTACCGTTTTGTACCACAAAGAGAAAGTTTTGTACCCGTACCCATTTTGAGTAATTAGCCTATCAAAGTGTCACGTGACTCCAGGTTAATGCTGTTGTACCACTATTGAAATTTTTTCAAATAAATATCTGGTGAGGGTAGTGATAAATAATAATGTACACTTATTTATCAGAGAAAAATTTATTTAAGGTAAAATTAGAGATAACTTATTTTTGAAGGTTTTGTCACTAACTATAATAAATAACCTATACGATTTTGTTGTACAATTTATTTGAGTTTATTAGTAAGCAGGTAAAATAAAAAATAACTAAAATTTAATGTGCTAAATTTGGCCACTGTGCTTTGGCTAATTTTTAAAATTTAAAGGCTAAGGAGGCAATAACATATTTTAAAAGCGGTTTCATTTCTAAGACTATAACAATTTTGACTATAAATATATATGTTATTTTTATTACTGACATCACGTCATACTACCTGTTCATGTTATACGCATATATGATAATCTAATTGGGTGGTAATGAGGAAAGAAGCATTTGAGAGGTTATCTACCAGCATTTTTATTTTGGAAGATGGGGAAACAATTTAGGAAAAACTACCCTCAATAGACTCGACCAGGATTTGCACCCCAAGTGCTCCGCTATCAGCAGGCCAATTTAACACTAGTGACACCTTAGACCACTCAGCCACTGAAGTGGGTATCTGTTATTTAATACAGTGTTTACAGTTTTCAAACATCTATAGGATTTACACAATTTTCCAGAAATAAATGTTTTTGGGAATAATTTTTTATCCTATTGGTAGATTTTAACTTTAGTAATATTTCCATGGTGTCAGCCTGCAAGGCTATACCAATCGAGAGGCTGCCGTATGTTGGCAAAGATAGGGCCAACATTTTCAAGCTGAGGGTGCCATGTGGTTAGCACAATGAGCCCTCCAGACTTCTATCTCAGTTTTCTAGACTGAAGCGCTACTTATTCATTCAATTATCTCCTCATTTGTCCTCACGAGGTTGATTTTGGTTCCGTTTCAGACCCACTGCTTCACAGACACAATTAGGGGCACTGGGGATCGAACTTGGGACTCCAGTATCTGAAGACAGTAAATCTGACCACTATACAACAGAGGCGGTCGGGTATCAACTACTTACTTACTTACTTACTTTATGGCATAGGGAACACAAAAGTTCATTAACTCTAATGGTTTTAAATATATTTTACTTATCATCGGTTTAATGTCGTGGTCAATATTGCTAAAGTGCTATGACTGAGCACGAGTGCGTAAATTAATCAGCTCAATAACTTGACTAGTTCGATTCCCTGTTAGGTTGAAATTACTTAGTACTAGCGTGATACGAACTCGGCCAAGGCACAAGAGATTTTGAACATACAATAAGTGCATTACAGAGTGTTAGTAACATTTACTTTCAGCTAAGAGCTTTTCTTTAAAAAAAAAGTACTTTAAATATCAGAATAATCGCTGCATTGTTATATAGAAATATTTATTTGTATCTTAATTTTGATATTATTTCTACAGTAAATAAAATAGTATCGCTGCTCATCCATTGTACTTAAATTAGTAGATACAGATAGCCTAAGCGCCAGTAATATGCATACCATTAAAAAAAACTTACCCTTTACTACAAGAAGTTAAATAATCAATTATATCTTTGATTTTCTTTGTGCGCCCTTTCTTCATAAACTTGTTATTCACAAGGATATAAAATAATATTTTGTAAATACTTCTCAACCTCAAAATTTATACAATCCCTTGGATTTTGTTCGAAAGCAACAAAGGTCACATATTGTTAATTATATAAAAAGTAATCACCGTGGGTACTTATTGTTCGGGATTCGATACATTTCTTCCGAAACGAGCGCACAAACTGCGAGAATGCAACAGGTTCAAATTAAAAGTAATCACATTTAACACGCTAATAGAATAAAATTAACATTTTCACATCTTGACTACCAAAAACTTTGTTCATTAACTTTTTGAAAAATAACTTATTCCAAAGTCCAATGAGAGTCAAATCCTAGACCGTAAAATAAAAACTAGTATATAAAATTATACTGAGAACGTCTCCAAATTACATTTAGACCAAATTTTATTTAAAATAACTATGTTTGATATGAGCAGGAATGTTTATTTTTATTTATTATAATAGTGGATTAAAAATTCAATGTACAGTAGTTTTCATATACTTTGAATATTAACTCTTATTATTACAACGTGTAGTGCTAAAGAATGAGAAAACCCAAGAAGAATTTTACATGTTTTACTGTCTCGGGTAAATAAGGGCCAATGTCATAAAACTTTGTGTATGGAGAAGCATGTGGCTTTTTCTTTGAAAATAATGTATCACTAGAGTAATACTCTCATTGAAGTAAGTAGGGACCAACTATATTTATTCACACAGCAGGAAGACTTTGTGAGTATTTTAGTTACTGAATATATTAAGATGTTTAGTTGTTTATATTTAATTACGCAAATTTTCATAATTTGACATTGGCCCTTCTTATCCTAACGTACATGGTATTAATGTTTCTTTGACTCAAGAAGGTCACAGAGATTAGTTTAACCCTCCATTGCCGCCTGCATTCCGATACAGCAGGTTAGCCAACGCTTGCAAAATGATACTAGCTTGTAAATGGGTAATGATCATACTAACGGCACCTATTATCAGCTATGACAACTAGTTGCAGAAGGAAAAGTTGTATTTAAAACCATGTATTTTGACTAGAGGGTCGACTTGGGAGTCGTTAGAGCTCAATATCGTCGTGATTATTGAAGCTAACCCAAATTAAAAAATATGTCTAAAAAGAAAAAGAAATTATTCATTAAATAGTATGTTATAAACAAACACTCTAGCTTAATTGTACAAAGAAAATAAATAAATCCATTAATAATTTTTGTTTTCCCATTTAAAATGCATTGAAATGGAAACATTTTAATGAAAATATTTCAATAACTATTTTTAGCATGGTTTGAAAATTCCATAAGAATTATGAAAGATGCCCAGATATGTTACTAAAATAAATAAAAAACAACAATGTTGAATTATTAAATATATTTTGTTTTAAATTCTTTTGTTTAGAACCGTGCATTTATGGGTAGGCAGGGCCTTAACCCTAGCAATTTTAATATTATTTTATATCTATTTATTTGTGACTGGTTAATATTGATTACTTATAAAAATTATTAATTAATACTAAGCCTAACATCAACATATCAAGGTCAACAATAAGTAAAAACTAAAAACTAAATAAAAATGTTAAATAATATGGTTCTTGTATAGATATAAGTTTTGACTTTCAAGAGTGACAGCTGCTAAACCTAATTTTTGCAGATCATACGGTTTGTCATAGGGATACATAATTTGATCTAGTAGTTTTTACTAGCTTTCAGGCAGCACTAAAGAAAGAAGCCATAAATGCTCTATAAAAATAAATATATTATGGGGAAAAAACCGTTAGTAGTAGTACAGCATAAGATTGAAACTTTAAAATCTCTTTTACAGGAAATCACTTATTGATGACATTCCTTCTTTTTTACCTGTACCCTTCAAATGTACTTGAGAACATTCAAGTAAAATGTGAATGGTAAATTTCAAGTTCCTTAATCACTCCATTCTTTGTATTTATATCTATGTACGTTTTTGTGTTTTTAAAATTGTCTTGTTGAGTAAAATATATTTTAAATATTACACTGTTTTTTCTGATGGAGTTCATTTAGAAGTAAGTAGGCCCCTATTTATGAAAAACTAAGGTATAAGATGGGAAATATCTTAGAGGATGATTAAATACAATTTAATATGGCGACAACAATGTGCTCTATGAAAACATTCCACCTTTGATCACTGAAACCACATTAAAAAAAGTTTAAAACTTAAGACACATAAAGTTTCTACCTAAACATTTAGCCAATGAAAAGAAACGATCGAAAAAATACATTTATTAAAAAGTAGTGTATTTTTTTACCAAGTCAAAATATGCTCTGCATTCTTAAAATTACAGGTTCAATATAGAAATGTTATATCTATAAGTTACAGTTTTTTTAAATGTGTATTCAGCTCTATTCCGTTAATATTTTATAGCGTATGCAGTCATGTAAGCCTACACGATGTGTCTTTTGAATTGTTTCATTATAAAATAAGCATTTTGAATTATGTCTATATTCAGAAATGATTTATTATTAAATTAATAAATAAATCCTCAAAGCTAGTAGAACTTATATAATTAGTGAGGAGCACTTAATACAAAACCCAAATATCCAGAAAAGGTAATTTGACATGTATGTGTTCCTCCTAACCTCACTTTGACAACGTAGCTACCCACAAAACTAGCTGATTGCCTTCTCATAAGAGGGTGGTGGGCTGTCGTCGGTAGACTGTTGTGCGTTGTTCTGGTGTGGTAGGAGCACAGCGATGTGGTAGGGTGGTGGTGGGGGTTCTGGCACCACCGGGGCAGGAGTTGGCCCCATAATCTGTGCTGGTGTCTGCATCGTGAGGGTGGAATGGTGAGGCTGAGATGTGGTCACTGCTGCACTCAGCAGGTCCCGTGTGATCTTGGAGCGACACAGAGAAACAGTGCAGCCAGCTAGGAGGAACACAACCAGCAGGGAACAGAACACTAGTACTTCCAGACCCGCTCCCTACAACAAATACACAACAGTATGGGAACTAAGAATTAACAATTCATACTATTTTAGTAGGTGGGCGGGATCCCAAGCCTCGGGGAAAAAAAATCGAGAAAATTGACGCCCTCAAAACTCGAGTGGGAAATTTATTTTTCCCGGATTTTTCGGGATAAATAACAATTTTCATACGAATAACAAGGTTAAGTTTAAAAATTAAATATAGGCTTCTCAATAAACAAAACAATCACATTGTCTTGTCTCAGTAATAATAATAAAAATAATACTTTTTATCTTAAGAAAATGTTGATTCAAATATCTAAAGCTAATATTTAGGCATTTTAGTGAAGATTACGCCATCTAGATATCATATTCTGGAAATTTAAAAATGACACCTGGACATGGGAATCGAACCCAGAAACTTTGAATTAGTACGCCAATTCTCTTACCGCTGAGCTACCCAGGAAGCTATTATTTATGCCATGTTCAGGTGTCATTTTTCAATTTCCAGAATATGATATCTAGATGGAGTAATCTTTACTAAAATGCATAAATAATAGCTTTGGCTATTTGATTCATTAATATGCAATCCCATACATTTATAATAATTGTACAAATGGCTGCAATAAACCAATTACTGAGTCGAAGGTGGCTTCGTTATCTGATAGCTCGTGATCTTAATAAATCCCACATTTGTAACCGACGATTCCCGCACGTCCATTATAGACTCTGCCTTAAAATATGAGTGTAGAGTGAGGAATGACCATGGGCACGGGATGAACCCTGGATAGCTCAGTGGTAAGAGTATTGGCGTACTAAGCCAAAGTTCCCGGGCTCGATTCCCTTGTTGAAGTGTCATTTTTCAATTTTTAGAATATGATATTAAGAAAATTAGTTCACTGCGTATGACACGAACAGGTAGTAAACCTGGTGCTAAAAACTTAGTACGTCATGCTCATGGTTACGTAAGGTTGTTTGCACAAAGTACGCCTAGGCTCTATAATATTCCAGCTATTATATGAACATTGTGCAGTTATTGAATAAAATAACAATATTAGCACGGTGACCTGGTCTAGGGGTAAGGTGTCAAACTTCTGTGCTGGGGTTCCAGGGTTCACTCCTCGGTCCCGGCACAGATTTATCTGATTACCAAACCCTTCCTTCATCTCTGACAAGACGTGTATTAATCACAACTTGGGAATGTGTGGAATGCCAGGCCTCCACCGTGGTTCGGATGCCACGTTAAACTGTAGGTCCTTCATTTCATCTCACAATCACCCTGCCATTACACATTAGCGTATGTGCATATAACCCAAACTGTTAGTAAGACGCGATGATGATAATAATAATAATACGTATATTTCAAAGGATAAAGCAAAAAACACTTATAAAGTTAAGTATTGTAAGGCAGGGCACGTGAATGAAAATGCACGTGGAATATTCAAAGTTTTGATTATTAGAAATACCACACAAAAACATAGACCGAATTAATTATACAGCTAAATTAACTACAACTAAACAAGTCACTGAATTTAATAATAAGAGTGATATTTAAGTCTGTAAAATTAATAATATAACAAAAAGAAAATATAAAATAGAATTAAATCAAATAAACAAATAATAACTACAAAACACATACTAACTATTCAAGTATTTAAAGAAGTCACAAAAATGTTCATTAGTAGCATAGTTCACAACAACAACGCCCAGGTCACTTAAGTCGTCACTTGTCGTTGTGTACAACACATGGTACTGTCCCGTGGTACACAAACGCTGGATTAGCTGATCCTCTCCCGGGTACGCCAAACCACTCACTGGCGCTGGACACGCTAGCTAAAACACTGAACACGCTGGTTCACCAATTGGACACATTGGCCCATTCATTGATCACGCTGCCCACCCCCGGGCACGCTAGCCCGGACGCGCCTGTTCACTCACTCGGCTAACCTCAACTGAGGAGCTGTCTGGCTATCGCTGACCGTGTGTGTGTGTGTGTGTATGGGTCACAGTTAAGAGTCTGGAATCATCTATTTCTAGAATACTGGGCTAGAATAAAATGAACCCAGACTCTTCCAGACCTATGCCTTTTCTTTCCACACTCCCCGTCCCTCTAATTTCCCAGCCAAGTGAGACTGCCACTGCATACCTTTTAAACAAGGAGGCAAATAGAAATAGCTGAGAGCGCAATTAGGGTAGACAACGAGAAGTGCTCCGGTCAAACAATCTTGTTACACTACCCCTCCTTAAGTCTGTTCATCCCAAACTTATATCATTGCTCTCCGGGTTTGTCAAAATCATGGGAAACTCGAAGAACGTGACTGAGAGAAGCACACTATTGACGATATCACTGCTCTGTGACCAGTTGATTTAAGTCACAACTATCCAAGTGTCTTATAAGCCTTAGTGGTCTACTACAGCACCATTAAGAAGACGTGCCCGGTGTGTATCTTTGGTAGACCCCATTACGGTTTCGGTCGTTCACCATTGTTACTCTCAAAATCCTCTACTTAACGTTCCGTTACGACCCTTAGTACTTTCTTGTACTCGTGCCTTAGTTCAGTCAGGTACTAGTACAAACATAGCCAAATCTAATTTCCATTTTAGATTCAAAGTCAACATTAGGTTGGTTCTGTTACATTAGATACAGTCATTATCCTTCTCGATGTACATAACTTTACCATTTTGTGGCAGATTACTCCTTGACACCATGTATCAACATAGCCTGGTGGCCTTCAACCACCACCCACTTCTCTATCAATAACCCTTTCCTTCTAGACGTCCTCAACTTCTTTGTCACCAGAAGGATTAGATAACGATTGTTTCTTAAGCTCCCAGCAGAGCTGGACTAAAATCACAATCCAGTTCTTGTGAACCTGGAATGCACAGTGTCATTCATATATCCACCCAAAACATCCGGCCTTAGGCGTACTGACTGGGGCAGGTCTACGAATGTGTTTATTGAGAGTTTGGGATCCCCCTACCTTTCAAACGACAGAGGAAATCTATCACGGTGTGGAGTTCATAGCTTTCACCATCAAGGAAGCGTGTAGGGTGATTCTTTGGAGGTGGGGAATGAGTGTTGTTTTGAGTTTTTGTTGTCGTTGAGCCTCTCGTTGTGGATTCACTTGTAAGGATCTTCTTTGGAAGCCGGCGTGTTAATGACCAGGGTCGGGATTTAATTCTATTTATATGAGAATTCAGTTAATCTGTTATAATTTATTTTTATTCGATTTTATAAACATTTTACCAAGAATTATTATATTTGATTTTTACGTCAGCTTAAATTTGTTAGATTAGTGAATTACAGACCGTTTTATTACAAGGTCTAAGATCGAGTGAAATTTATAGAGATACATGTTTCGTAGACCATTCATACAGTAAGGATGTGGACCGAATAAAAAAAGAGATTAATCTTTCGTGGATCGTTCTACAGTAAGGTAAGCTCAAAATAAATTGTTCTGGATTATTCTTTCATTCTTAGGTTGCACCATGTTCCAGAAAGGAGGGTGAGAGAGTGTTCTCGAAGGTGTTATGTTTCACAAGTATTTGCAATAAGGATTGGGGACAGTGAACAATGAAAAATATAAGCTGACGACAGAGAGTAGTTTTAGACAACAACAAAATAAACAATTGACTACCCAGGTGCGTGAGAAGATTTCCTAACACATGTGAATGCATTGAGTTTTATATTCTGAAATTATTCAATAATTTGAAATATACTATGGGCAGGAACTTTTGATTTGAATTATTATGAAATGAAAATCTATTTAATTACAAGCGCTTGAAGTTTCGACGCTGAGGCCCCACCCCAAGAGGGTGCCACAGGCCTCTTTGCCCAATTTTATCTTTAGGCACTTCTTGGAGAAAAATCATTAGAGAAAGTCTTGGAAAACCTTAAGGGACTCGGCGGATAAGGCCAACTACGACCACAAAATCCATGTGGTTCGTGAGATGGTTCAAGGATACCATAACAGTTTCTGGCAGGATGATATCGAGAGCCTGTACGTACAGGAAAAGTCCCTGTGGTGGATGATGAGGAACTTGATGCGATTCCACAAACAAGGCTGCCTATTGTAGGATGGAACGGGGTGGCCAACTCCAACCAGAAGAAGGACGATGCTCTCTCTGAGCACTTAAAGGCGCAATTCATTCCAGCTGATGACCCATCATACCCGGTGCACATTGCGCACATGGCTCATATCACCGATGTGGTCTCGTACATACCATTAGCTAAACACGAACCCATGGAGGCATGGTCTTAAACAAACAACAACTTGTGGCTGGGACGAATTTAGACACACATTAAAGGTCACGTCGCTAAAAATACAAGAGATGGACCAGGCTGATGCAACATTACAATTATTCACAACAGTGGTGACGGAACTCCTGGGAAAAAAACCACAAGACAACTCCAACATGACCTTTGACAAAATTACCCGTGTTTGGACTTTCTGATAGCTCCAGAAATGGGAAGCGAGAAGGGACTGGCAGACGCGTAGAACCCCACAACACAGGACACTTTACAACAGATTCATAGCCCAAGTAAGGAGAAGAGTCAAAGACATTAAATTAAATAGCTGGAATACTTACGTTACTGAGGCTGAACTTGACAAGGACAAGTAGTGGAAAGTAATACGACAACTCAGGGAAACACACAGGAAAAAGTCAGTACTGAAAATCCATGAGAAACACGCCATGGTTTACGATAGCATAGAGATGGCTGAAGCCATAGCCGTAGCATTTGAAAAGCCGTTTCAACCTGTCCCAATGTAGAACCACAAGAACCAGACTTTATTAGAGTACCAGGCAGTCAGGGACTATGTGGAAGGAACAAATGCTACTCGAGCAGAGGTAATTACTCTGGTGAAACTAACAAACACTATTAAGGAACTACCAGAAAATAAATCGCCAGGACCCGACTACCCGAGAAACGAAATACTAGAACAAATGCGACAAAAAACGGTACTATCGAAATACTGAGCTAATTACTTACACTATTCTATTTCCCAAATGACTGGAAGCTGGCCAGACTCATGATAATCCCCAAATATAGAAAGGACCTGATGTTCCCTCTGAACAGAAGGCCAACAAGTTTACTCATGGCTCTAAGTAAAGTGTACGAAAGATTAATACTTAAAAGACTCGAATTAATAAATAATAGACTAGGAATAATTCCAAACATTCAGTTTGGATTTAGAAACCACCACTTCATTACCCACCTAATAGTAAACATGTGAGAAGACGTTACTAAAGCATAAAAAATATGTAATGGCTATATTCTTGGACGTCGAGAAAGCACTTTACAAAGTTTGGCACTTCGGACTAATTCAAAAACTAATCAAATTTAACCACACCAAATGGTTTATTTTCCTGATAGCCAGCTTCTTCAGACGGCGGACGTTCCAGGTGGTTATGAACTGCAAGAGATCATAGACTCACAAAATTAAAGCAGCGGTACCACAAGGTTCAACGCTAGTACCACACTTATGCAACATTTATATAGCAGATATATTAATCCAAAAGAGGTTACAAGTCACGATTGTGACTCGTATGCACACAGAAAAACAGCACTGCATTGAGTATTCCTTTACAAACCAAAGAGCATTACTGGCCCTGGCAGGTTCGGAATGGGCAACAGCCGAATGGCGTAATCGTCACATCTTGGCTCAAAATCGAATCGCGGGCGACGACTTATCAACGACTTTTTGATGTAAGAACATTGTTATTTCGTTCTTCACTTTAAATGCTGAGAGATGATAATATTGATTCCTTTTTGCAGCCCTTTAGACAATTTCTAAATCAATTTTGGATGCTTAACTATTTTTCAGGAATTTTAGACTCATCTTTTGTTGTTGTAATTTAGAGATTTTTTGAATGTGTCAATAGGACTTTGACTAATTTTGAATTTGTTAAACTAAATATTTTGAATCGTATTTCTTGGCCTATGAGTAAATTAATGCTTAAAATAATTAACATGATTTCTAGTAATGTTTAGATTTTGCGCTTTCCTGCGTATTTTTTATTTTTCGTTTTTCTTTCTCTTTCCAGTATCAAATTGATATATGAAAGTTAGTTAACGTAAATGGATACTTGTGTTTAAGTTTTATTTATCTGGATGAGTTTCCCTATAAAGTTATTATTTAGGACAATAATTTGTTAACTTTTGTATACTCAGTTTTTACATATATTTCTCTATGCGATCTTTTTGAATTAACATTTGATAAGCATAAGTGTCATAAGCTAAGTAGAATTGAATTGTATTTACGGGACTTGGCCCCTTAAGGGTACCGTTTGAATAGTTAGGCGATTGAAGTTATTTGTAATCACTTGTAGAAGTTATCCATTATACAAAATATGTAATTGTTTAATATTGTCCCTGAGAGAAGTTTTGGTCATATTTGTTATATATCTTTATTTTTGTATAAGATAGTTGCTTCTCAAGTTCTGTTGTATATTTCCTGGTTTGTCTATAACACTTTTGGTTAAGTGTATTGCTGCCCTCCCATTTGACTGTTCAAACACTTCCTGGAGATTCAATACAAGGACATCTTACACGCTGGCCCGGCTTAAATGTAATGATGAGTTGCTTCCCTGTGTTGTACTCAACGGCCGTCTCCTAGCTCTAGTGGGCTCTCTGCTCAATTATAGAAACTCACCCCCTCTTTCCCTTAGGGATGTCCCTTTCCTAATATGTCGGTGCATCTTGTATAAAACAGCCATCCCTCGCTTAACATTTTGTATTCTATAATCTATTATAACGATTCGTCGGAGGACATCCTAGAAGTTAACCAAGGACCAGTGGACTAAACCAGCCGTGATCACGATGTTTGAGGCGTCAGCCTCTTCTCCTCGCCGCAGATGAAGTAAAATCTATGACTATGAGTTCTTAATCTAGTAATCTTTGATAGGGTCTTTGTAATAGTTTTCACTATGACCATATTACATATGTGTGAATTTCAGAGTTTCATACTTGTTTGTCCCTGTACATAAATAAGACTTTGTTTAGAATGTCAGGGTTTATGCTATATCTTTCTATGTCCATAAGACACAGTTTTGTATGTCAGAGTTTCTGACTTGTTTTTCTATGTCTATGAACCATAGTCTTAAATACTTGGACAATGACCAGACGCCCTATACTGTATGGCCATGTTTGGGCTAGTTTAAATCTTTATATCCAATATTGGTGGAAATATGGTCATCTAGAACCTTGTTTCATGACCTAGTTGGGTCTTTGACTGATACCAGTCTCTAATCTTTCTATTGGTGTACCTTTCTACGGTGATCAACTCGTGGGTATGCTACTAGTGCAGAGTAGTGGCCCTGTTTAAACTGTTTGCTGTTGTTATAATCTGTGTAAAGAATTGTGTTGATATTTAAATATACTATTGAATGATCATGCAATACTAATGAGGAATAGACCGGCCATTGAATCTTTACAGCCTAGACTCCTGGTAGCTCACTATTAACTATTTGTAAACCTATAGTTCCTCTTCTAGGAACATAACCTTTGTATCTCGTAACTCAATAGGGAGTTAACTCATGCTAGCTAGCTCATTTAACCACCAACGTTGTAACTCTTTAAACTAGGACTTTCTAGAGTTAGGTATCGTAAACTATCCTTATTGTAAATGCCTTTTTGCTCAAAGTATAGTAGCCGCAGGGCTGGAGTGGTGTTATGTATTGTTGCTTAACCTTAAATTAATAACGGCTTCCAATTTAAATTGCCGTCGTGTTGAGGCAGACTAACCTTCTATACTTTAACGAGTTACACCCTTTCATAATATAGACACAACCATACTTATGTTGGTTGCAGGTCGAACCAAGGTGTTTCACACCTAACGTTCCCTATTGGGATAACAATGTCTAAAGTAGCCGATTTAATTTCCTTTAATACATAAGGGAATGTTTTGAATAAGATCTCGCCTAACCATTTGTAATTCTTTCGTCTTGTTTGAGTTTAAATAAACTGATTTGTTAAACTTTTATATCTCTCTTATGCTTGTTTCTTCCCTTCCTTCATAAGATATATTTCTAAATGTATTCGTCACTTGTTCTATCAGATTGGATAAGTGGTGTTGCAAGCTGCCCAACTCTTAGTCCGCGCACAATCAATCGTAGGTGTATTATGTTACCTAATCAAAGAGGTGATAAAGTAACATTTTCATTCACTTTATTTCCAATGTAAAGTTAACAGAAATCTGGAGCACTTATTTATAAAACCCACCCTAACAATATGGACCCATACAAATTAAATATTTATATTTGTAGTGTAAAATCAAAAAGTCTACAAATTATTTGAAAGTTTATTTAAGCGTGGCACAAGGCACTAATAACCACCAGTTTATTTCAAGGTACTGTACATGCAGATTATAGGTCTACTGTCTACATATTCCATTCATAAAAAAACATATACAACGTGTATCTAAAACATTGCATCAAACTTTGGCAGGCTATTCCTTGGGTGAAAATAGAATAATTCACATCAGCAACCTATGGTCCATCTTGAATATTAAGGGTGGTATACACGCCTAAAAATAGAGCTAAAAACGACTATTGTGTGAAATATTATGAAACCTGATTAAGGTATTACAACGAATCTTTGTATACTACTTAATGAAACCTTGATAATTGATAAAATAAATGTGCTGTTACCGTTACTCACCCCCATCATGTAAAAAAGGGGAGGGGGGTTGTAACACTTTTTTCTGCAATAAAATATGTCAAAGTAATTATTACTAATTTTGACTTAAGATTACAAAACAAGGATTAAAATTAACAAAAAAAAGGTGCCTTGGAGAAACTGTCTCGCTTTTTCCGTTTTCGAGATACTCACACAAGTTTGAGCTCAGAGACAAGTGTAAGTGCCTGCCAGGTATGCAACCAGAATCGCAGAGTTACTTCGCACTGCAGTCGTTTAACCATTTTTACCGGCACGTTTGACTATGTATCACGTAAATTTGGTAAACAAGGCTGGTTTGTGTGTAATGATGGAGAGACTCAGATACTTTTCCTTCTTCATAAGCTCCGATGTGTTGCTATTTATCACATTAGTAAGTTATGCTTACACAGTTCACACTTGGGTGGGATTTTAATCACTACACTCACTGGAGTATTGAAAGCTAAATTAAGAAATACTAACCGTAGTTCTTGTATGTTTTAATTCCTAGCTTCAAAAGCAGATTCATAGCAAGTGTTCAAAATAGTGGCCCCTAACGTCATTGCAATAATTGAGGTGGCGTATCAATGACTGGCGTAATCTTTCGAAAACACGTGGTGTTTTTTGAACCTTATCACATGCAGCACTTAGCCTGGCTAACAGGTCTTCCTCGGATTCAATGGCTGTCTCGTACACCAAAGCTTTGAAAAAGACCCACAGAAAGAAGAGGTCCGTGAAGTTGACAGCACCACTAATGGCACAAATTCTGAAACCTATACCACCCTTAATATTCAAGATGGACCCTAGGTTGCTGATGTGAATTATTCTATTTTCACCCAAGGAATAGCCTGCCAAAGTTTGATGCAATGTTTTAGATACACGTTGTATAAACCATATTTCCTTTAACATTATACACTTAGTCTGGCTGTGAAGTTTCTTTTTAGGCAGCATTTGTTGAGTATGTGATACACACATCAACGAATATATTTCTGCACACACACATAAATACTCAAGATAATTTTTGATTCAATTCTGTGAGTGATTCTTTATACACTCGCTAGCACTTTGAAATGCTCTGTCTTATATTATTTCTAACATTAGATACACTCTCAACTGCAACCTTGTTTGTCTTTACTTCTCTGCAAATTGTCTTGAACATCAGCTGTATTAATTCAAGCCTAAGCTATTTATTAAAAATAGAAACAGAGAAATTACAGAATTTATCTACCATAACAAATAAAAAACAACAATTCAAAACTTCACACATTAAATATTTGTCCCACCCTAAATTAACACAAGATTGAAAAAAGTGTATAACAAATAACCATGTAGTTCAAATACGAATAAAAACTTCATTTTTAAATGATTACATTGAAAAAACTTATTATGAATAACTAGAAAAATATTTTTAAATGTGAAACAGTAGAGAGCAAAAATTGGGATATTTGGTAGAGAGGTCCTGTAACAACGACAGAATAGGTGTCGTATATTTGTTGGTATCTTCCACCGGGCGCTCACAATCGTATTGTTGGTAAAAGCGCGGTATTGTACCCATCAGTTATTGGTAGGTCACGCCAAAATAGGAATCTGGTTGAATTATTCTAGACACCACACCCTTAGCTAAAGGTAGTGAATTACCATTCACTCATTTGTGGATACAAATGTACTGATGAAAATGTTTTTTCAAATAACTCTTAAAATGAGTATAGATAACTAAGCCTATTGCTCTCTATTTTTTTAATACAGAGAGAGGATGTTTAACTTGGACGTTTAAATTATCCTAATGCAGCACATAGTGACCTAGCAAGGTATTTATTTATTCCCATAATGCTTTATGTCACAAATATAAATGATATATTCAAGGTTTTTCTGAATCGTTGACTGAACTATTAAGCTTGAAAACATTAAATATCTGAAAACGTTTAATATAAGTACCTGGTGGTCGAAATAGAATTTCGCTCCCGCGACGAACACGGTAGCGAGGGCGAAAGAGGCCCACATCCCGCACCTTATCCTACCCACTGGCAACATTTGGGGTTGTATTTGATGGTTGTGTGGACCAGTGTCAGTGTTGCCATCTAACGGGACGTCTAGGAACACGCTTGAGTTGAGCTCAACGACTTGAGCTCCCGTTGTCCTTGCAGTGAGGTTTGAGGGGCTGTTCAACCCACTATGTACAGGCACCAACAATGAGAATAAAGTTTCGGTTTGATCAAGTAAAGTATTTTTACCACGGATTATAAACGAGCTTCAACCAGAGAATAGTAGAAATACATCCCTAGTTCCTAGGAATACGTTTAGTTATGCTATGTTCATTACGTAAACAACTATCCCAGTCAATAACTTTAATAAAGAATCCCTTTATATTAAAAGATTAACATAAAAGTCATTCACGAGCTAAGTTTACCTGGATGACAGCTCGAAATGTTACTAGAAGTAATCCCTAATATATCATTACGCCAACAGCTGACATCTATCACTTTGGATGACTGTAATGAAAACAGATGGTAATATAATAATGTGATAGTTAACCACAGTAATTTAGGCCAATATTATTTATATATTTATTTGAGGTCGGACATAAAGTTTATCTATAGTTTTATTCCCCTTAAAAAAATATTAACACAACTTTCACAAAAACTTCTAACAAACATAGCTTCAAAATGGCGACTGACGAATCTAAACCATATGATTGAACATAACGGTAAACAAGTTTTTTACAATGATGCAGACACGCAGTTGATGAAAATATTTTATTCAATTAAATATTTCAAAATGCGATAAAATAATCATAAAATCATTTATTGTATGTAAAAAAATGACAACAATTTTCTCTTTTCCAAGTAAATACGATGCCTGTATTAAAAGGCACGATTAGTGCACTATATTACACAAAACCAGTAACGTTCCAAAACGAAAAATAAGTACTTTTAATTATGTTTAAAATATTGTTTCGAGTTGGATAAAAAGAAATTATTTAAAAAATGAAATAGTATGAGAAAACTTAAGCTTATGTTATTTTAAATGTAATATATAACAGGTAATTAAAGATCTTGACAATTATAACAAAACTGTGGTCTTTTACAAGTGTTGGCAACCCAAAACCTATACATATGATTTTCGAACTGTCATCCAGGTAAAAATCTATCGTGAACGGAATATAGTCATAAAACTGGTCATGAGCTGAATCTATAAAAAAATATAATATTTATCTAATTTGATAACCTTATTTTATAGTTGAAACATTATAATTATTATTATATCTAAATTTAATTATAAGTTCTACTAGGGTACCGATTCCTGTATTCATTAATGACGTGTTTAAAATTTCAACAACTTAATTGTTTCTCGTGTGTGTGGACTTACTGTTTTAATGACTAAAATACTCTTTTCTGAATGGAATATACAGCCATCAAATTTAATTACATTTATAATAAAAGCATACAATTAAAATCGAATATTAAATAAACATAAGTCTTGAAATGGTAAATTAAGTTTAAATATAAAACATTATTTGTCTGGAAATAATTAATTCCCTTTAGAATAGGTATTTTGGCTTGGATATTTATTAACCTTTGCCATGAAAGATTGTTGATCCCATATAAATAAGTAACGGTGATCTTAAATGGCTAAATGGTAAGACAACCCAGCATTTGATATAAAAGGAGATTTTAAACTGCTATCAGCATGTTCCGGTCTAATTACTTCGTCGAATATCTGTCAAATCTTTGACGATGTTATAAGAGCGTGCGCTACTCCCAGTTCCCCAGTAAGTTAGAAAAAAAATTCAGCTCTGGCCAGTCTTGCTATTGAAGTGCTACTTTCTTAAGATTCGGATGGACATCTCGAGGTTTTGAAAATCTCTCTCCCAAATAGTACCCTGTATTATCACCTCACCAGAAGTGCGCTACTGTAGCTATGGCAGTCACCAACACCTCTCACCTCTCCGGTACTCCCCTAAACCCCTTTTAAGAGTGTCCTTGCATTCCACAGTGAGTCTAGGCGACCACCACCACCACCACACTACTAATCTAATCAACTTTGTTGCTTACTACTCAACGAAAGACGAGCTATCACCGATATACTCTCCAAAGAGTGATGCCGAGTTTAGAGCCGCAATCTCGGTGTTTTATTAAAATGTCATCCCCAAGTCAAGGGACAAGGTCTCGAATCTCTGTCAAAGTATAATTTTTCTGACTTACTTTAAGAAATAATTATTTATACCAAATTGCGATATTTTAATTTAGGATCTCTAATACTGTAAAATATATATAACAATATATCTTCTTCTCTATATTAAAAAAATATATAGCCCTTTCTTTTTTTTTTCAGTGAGATAGTTTTCACGGTCACTACTTATGCTAATTATTTATATACATGATATAAGAAGGGAAGAATTAAAATAAGTGCACCATCATTTGTGTGTACAGAAGATGAACAAAACAAATTGAAAACCACACTTTGTTCTAGGTGATAGGCTGTTAAAAAATATGAACTATCTGTCACCACCTCCTCTTGAATCTTCCTGTGTGGGCCTGGAATCTGTCAGGATGTCTGTGATCTGGGTTAAAGGGGAGGTGATATTGAATACGTTTGTGGGTTCGTGATTGACGTTATAATTGGTTTTTAAATAGGTTAATTAACATTACTATGTATATTATAAATGTGATGTTAGAAGTGAAGTTAGAATGAAAGAACTTAAAGAATATCAGGAAGCATGTGACAAAATGAGGTGTTATGAGGTTTATCTAATGGCCTGTCTTGACTCCTGGGTGGTCCCTACACGGTTGCCGAACCAGGTTCTCTGGGCTCGAGCGGCAGCTCCCTAGACTGGCACCAATGAACCAACGTCTTAGCCCGCGTAGCCCCAAAACTGGCAGAGTGACTCCTAGCCTTCGATGCTCTGTAGTCAGCTACGAGGGGCTCAATCCCCTTAATTTTAAGCGGGCCGGTTAATCTCTAAGGAATGTTGACAACATTTTTGTGGTCAGCTTTTCTTATTTATGTGTTTATAGAATAAGCATAACAACCTCGTAATTTTCGTTTTGTCATTCGCAACTCATAACATACAATATTATACAAACACGCCTTCCAATTGAGGCCGTGTGGTTACACTACCCAGGGTTTCCTTTAAGAGATTCAAACACATTTTTAAATTTCTTAACTCCCGCCCCCCTGTTTGAAAAAAAATCATTTTCCTATTGTTTATTACACTTCATAATTCCTAGCCCTCATGACTCAACATTTGTCATAGTGTCAGCTAAACTGATTGTCACGCTGATACTAGACAAACCAGCTGGGTCAGATTTCTGGCATTGCTTATTTACTTTCTTGAACATATACAAGGAGGCTGTTACAACAACAACAACAACAACAAAAACCACACTTGGGATAACATAACTAGAGACCAGTAAATTGTTAGTGTGTCTTTCTGCAACTTTTGTTTTAGTTTGACAAATCACTTTATCAAAGTCCACTGTGGAACTACTAGAAATCAATTAGTTGTCCAACTCCTCCTGTAAATATGTAGACTAACCCAAATAAGAAAAATTATTTCCTTAACTCCAAGCTACATTCTTTAACATGGGGAATTTCATATCGTTCCACTGACTCTTAACCTTTAACCTGACTTGATGAATGGCAAGAAACTTAAAATGCCTTCCTACCAAGTCACACTCCGAGGCATTTACAATCCTCCCTGTACTAGTTAAAGTTTTGGTTATCGAAAGCGTGGGACTTACACTTTCTTTACAAATAAAGGTGACTTCAGTATCCTCTGGTACAATATATAGCCATCCTGTTACTATTTTTTTGAAAACAGGATTCTTTAAGACAATTATTTTTCTTTTACATAATCTAGTTTACCTCTAGATATAAACAAATTGAAAATACAATTTTCTACATTGTTATTCAACAACACTAAATTATTTGGACATATAACTAAATCCTGGCCTTTACATTCTAAAAAATAACTCCGATCTAGTGATCGGAAATAATTTATGTCTTTACTGACTAAAAATACCTCATCCAGATCAAATTCTATATAAGCTCCCGTCTTGTTCCAAGCTATTGGAATAGTATGAATTTCATATTGATGAAAAATTCCTTCTCTAATTAACAATAGTACATTAACCATTAATTGCAAACTATCTCCTACAAGAATGGCATTTACCGAATTCATTCTGTAAAATTCATGTAAATACATCGTTTTCATGGGATGTATCACTAAGCGTGGCGGTTGAATGTTCTCACTTAAGAGTGTAAGAGATTTTAAGGGCAACTCTGGTTCTATAAGCATGTTGCTCAACTGATTCCTTGAATTGTCTCCAGAGCCTACAAAAAATTACTCAATTCCAACCGTACATTAGTTAATCCTTCCGCAACCATTAATAGCAACCCATTCAAGTCTACATGTGAGGTAAGGGAATGCATCCCTCTCAATAAATACTCTGTACTAGCAATATACTGTACATACAGCTTCTGATAATGTTCAATATAACTTGGAGATAATCGGTGGATGGACCTGGTACTGTTCAATTTGTATCCTACAACCCCTTCATAAGTATTAATTGGTTATGATCTACTGATAATCCCTCCTGCTCTTGATCTAACTGAGCTAATTTTCCCTGTAACAGGGACATATCTTCTGAGTCTAAGGTTCCAAACAAACTTTTAAGGACCTTACCCCCTAAATTAAATAAAGAATTTTCCTTGTGACGCGTCTTGGTTGACACAAAATTAGCTAGGCTACTCAATTCTATGCTAAATTTATGGAAGTTCCCCATTAACTGCTCTAGAGAATTTTGGAAATTACTCTACCAAGTATCTTTTCATTAATTCCAAAAAATAACACATTATTTGGCTGTTGAACTATTTTGATTGCCTCTTACAACTTCCTGTGTTAATCTAACAAAGGCTTTAAGCTAAAATCTCAAACTATCTTAAAACTATTTTCTGTTGTGCTATCTTCCTTACGTACTCACATGCTATCCCTGACTCTGTGGTTTGAACAACCACTGGTTCCAGTTGGGTTCGAACCAAATCTCCTAACCACAAAAATACTACATATATTCCTCCTATAAACATAGTTAACATACACAATACATAACAATAATATATTACAGATTACACAAAAGATATATTTTTTTTACACAACAAAACCATCAATACTTTTAAAACTATCTTTCCCTTCACTATTCAACGTTCTTTACTGCTGAGTAACAGATTTTCCAACACTTGTCAGCTGCGATCAAACACTCATGATATTTCACTGCGCTTCGCTTCGCATCTTTCTCTCTCACTCTCTCTCAGAGAAAGATAACTTACACACACTCATTTCTTCGTTGATAAATGCTCACGTGAATACCGATTTGAAAGCGTCTTAGGGTGAGTTCCTACTCGTTGGGTTGTTGATGTCGGGGGTGGGGTAGGAAGGGTGGACCTCTTCTGTTTCTTATCGACCTTCTGGTTGATAGATGTCTTCCTCGATCTCCCTCGTGGCCATGCTTCTGGATCTGTGGACAGAACTGGGCTAGGATTTCTAGGCACAAAAGGGTTCAGCCTCCCTACATTAACTACCATTAAGCGATAAGGAAGCTGGATTTTTACTGTAACCTTACTCAGGACCTATAAGATTTGAAAAATCCTATGGACTTTGTCAAAAATTTGCTAAACTTGTTTGTTCCTCAAAATTGTCTTCGTCAAATAGACCCAACCCCGACATGGTACTTAGTTGATTGCGTTTTCCTATCAGGTTGTTCGTGTAGTTAGTCTTTGTAGTTCGTCCTTGCCGTTTCGTTCTTGTAGTTTAGTCCGTTCTTCCTCTTCTTCAGTCTAGTCAAAATGTGAACCCTCCATAACAGTTCACCTGGAGTCGTGTAACTCTTGCATTTTTTCCTCTTATGGCCTTAGTGGCTACTAACGTCATGATTTTGTCACTCTCAGGTAGAATCGTTTGTTCGTTTCTAGTCGTCAGTGGTGTTATACTTTATTCCTAAAAATAACTTGTTCTTCTCCTAAAATTACCAAATTTTCTTCCTTTGGTGTAGCTGTCCGATGTTTTTATTTTTCACCTAAAACAAAATCTTCCCTAGTGGTTCTCTTGACTTACATACAGATGGTTTTTTATACTCATAATTTTTACGATGATTCTCGTGGCTTTCCCTGGAACTGTGAGTCTTCGGTTTGCTCTCCACACGTTTGACCTTCCAAGGCTGTATTTCAGTCATCCTCTATGATGTCACACTTGTCAGACACAACTTGGTTATTTTGTGTCTTCTAGATATTCAACCACCATACCCCTAGGCTATTTATGCCTTCTGGGTATCTCTGAGCAATCCTGTGTATACACTGCACAGCACTCGATAAGGTCTTGCATTTTCCCTTTAGAAATACTACCAGATAGGCTTCCTACCTATCCTCCAGCCACTTAAACCTAACAATTTCTTCAGCACTTTCATCAATACCCTTAGAACTTTCATCGTGCCCTGAACACAGACGCTCAACAACAGTTAAGAATATCAGGAGCAAATAGTCTACATAGTGTAGACAGGGTAGCCATACTTGTCCTTCTTGTATCCTTATGATAAATATATTAGTTTTTTTTTTTGCAACCCTGTAGGCCTACCACTAGATCTACCATAACTTTTCTCAAGTTATGCATTTTGTGACCTGATAAACCCGAAATCTCAAATCTTGGTTTTGACATCTTCGTGGACGCCACACTCTTCTACCACATTACAGAAACCTGTGCCCCACTATCTGCTAGAAAACGATATTTTTTCCCTTGGACAATATAGGCTAGTATTAATTCACTAGTGCATTCTTGCTCTTCTATTGACACTGAGAGGACAATTCTCATTGAGGACCATAGTTCGTGGCTTCTACGACCCCTTTCTCGTTAGAGCGTTGTCTCGCTAGATGCCCTAAATTACCGCGTCTAAAACACTGTTTTCTCTTCATTATTTATGACTGCTGTCTCCCCTTGCCATATCTGCATTCCCGCATTACATTACCTTGCCTTTTTACATTTGAAACAAGGTCAAATCCCCTTATCTATGAAGGAAATTCTACGACTGCTTTCCTCTCTTTCTTGAGGTCTATGGTCAGCTTCCACCACGTCTATTGCCCTTTCCACTGCTTCTCTAAACGTCTTAGGTTTTGCTAACCCGGTAAATTTACCTATTTCTCTCACAGGTCCATTTAAAAACGCATCTAGAGCTCTCTGGTCAACCTTGAATCGAATTACTTCGTTTTGGACTGGATTATCCCCTAATAATTCATATGTGTTGACATTAATTTTCTTAATCCTGTTCGCAAAGTATTCCACACTTTCTTCTCCAACTTGCCTAATTCTATGCAGCTGTTCTCTAAAAAAAAAAAATGGGCTTGTTTGCTTCTTCCTGAATCTATCCACTAAGGCACTCTTCAATCCCTCAAAACTGACTGTTTCTATACAGCTTGTATCTGAAATAGCAAACTCCAACACCTCTCTTCCTAACCATAATTTAACTACTACCCTTATCTCTACATCTGTCCATCCAGATATTATTGATGCTTGACCTATTTTCTCGAAAAACACTAAGATGTTGTCTTCTGCTTTCCCATGGAACAATAGAATAGTCGGCAACAATGTGAAATTCCTAAACACTGCAAGGCGATTACGGATCTGTATGACGCAACAAAAATGACATGTCATTCGTTGGGCGTCATATGGGAGGATTGCATTCATTGATCTTTTTTTAGTGCGTTGTACGGTCGTCCGCGCCACCATCTTACTGAAAATACAGGGAAGCCCTCTCAGAGCGTGTCTGAGCCCTGTCATAACATGTGCTTCAAGTGATAATTTATTCCTGTAGGTATTATAATTGCTAAAACTCTGAAATTCTTGTGATATACGTTTTTGTAATCGGTAAATTACAATATATATATATATATATATATATATATATATATATATTTCTGGAGAGTATTAGTACTTATTTATCAGTGAATTAGGGGAGGTGGAACTGTTGGTCAGTTCCAGCTTTTTCATAGCTTATGATTATTATTGTGACTTATAATTGTGTAAGCTGGTGGATTCTTTTGATTGACGTTCTTGCAATCGGCATGTGACGATGATAGTGCTATATTATTATAATTACTTGGATTATTTGGACTTCTTTTCACTGAATTGTATGAAGTGTAAACATAGGCCTAACCTTTTTGTTATAGATGTTTCACCATATATCTATTTGTCTTATGCCGGTCTTGAAAATACCTACTTCTTTCAAAGGTTTATTATTAATATTTACGAATTTTGAATACTGATTGAATTTTTATGGTTACAGTATGTAAACACAATATATATACATATATAATTTTTTTTTAAAGAGTGGAGACTAACACATATTCAAAACATGCAAATAAGGCAACGCCGTGGAAAACTAAGAATGTCTCGCAGGCAATTAATATATGCACTACACCCATTTGAGATTTTTAAAATTGAGTTTAAAACTCTTTTCCGCATATCGATAAGATTAGCTCTTGATCTGTGTGATATACTTTCGCCAATTTGGAAGGTCAACACGGAAATCGTTTATCTGTCCATACACAGGTAGTAAAATATCAACCATATAATAGTATGCAAACAGGATGAGATTTTTTTTTAAAATGTCATGTTACAGAAATTAAAGTATAAATTACCATCCATCCACACACAAACAAGTAAATTTCCGATGATAACAAATTGAATATTGTCGAATTATTCGGGGATAGGATGGGAACATGCCGGGATTCTTTATATCTTTATATTTTCTTTACTCTGCCAAATTATGTTACATTTTATGTTTTATAGCACTCAAACACACAGAAACAAATGTGGGCTTATGATAATGATAATAAAACAAATGTTGTCAAAAATTCTAAGCCATAAAGAAAATTCTTGGAAAATATGTTGTATTCTTTATATAGAGATAGTGTTGTCAGGTGTAACACCACCTTTTTTCTCTGAAAATAATTTTGTAATATTTTATATTCATAACTTTTTAAATAAAGCATAGCTACAACAATTAAAAAATATACATATTTAAATCTCAAGTCTTATGACAGTGATTTAACCACGCACTATTTCGTATGTCATGTTTATTACCACAAAATTTAAGGCGTAATATATTTAAGTAAATTTACTATCTAAATAAAAATTATATTAAAACCAAAAGTTATTTACTTACATCAACTCCACTGCAACTCGCTTGTCAATCATTTGAAGCTTGGCGGAAAGATAATACATTACATTGTTGTTCAATTACGTCATTGTGATACCAACAACGTAATATACTTAGCTAATCAAGCTGCCAATGTTGCCAACATATTCTATTCCGACAATAGCGCTAGTGATCGTTTACAATTCGTCATACACGTTTTAGCGACTATGACTTTACTTCCATGATCACTGTTTTGTCGTCGCGTCAGAACAGAGCCGTCATCCCATGGGTGTCATGGCATATGACACGCTAACATGAAAATATCCATAATCGCCTTGGCGGGAATTGGTTCATTTTCACACTTGTTCTTCCGAGCCGCCTTTAACCTAACATGATCTGCTTTTACTCTATCCAGCTCCCCTGCTAGTTGGTTAATAGCAGTTTGTAGGTCAACTTTCACCCCCATAACTTCAACTAAAGCCATGGTAATTGTGTCTAAGAATTCCTACCTTCGTTCTCCACAGCTCCTCTCTGCAACTAGTGATGCACTGCTGATGGTTTGGACCTCCTCTCCACTGAGTCCTGGTACAGCTTCCTCGTTCCTCCGACACGTACCGATCATTGTACGACGTGGTTGCTTTACACTCTTTAACTCCCGAAACGCTTCTTTTAATAGTAGTACTATTTTAAAAAAACTCCTTAAATTGCTACTTCTGACTAAAAAATGTTTAAAGTCTATAATCACAATTCTGACACCAAATGTCACCACCCCTCTTGTATCTTCCTGTGTGAAACTGGAATCTGTCAGGATGTCTGTGATCTGGGTTAAAGGGGAGGTGATATTGAATACTTGCGTGGGTTCGTGATTAACGTTAGACTTAGCTTTTAAAGAGGTTTATTTATATTACTATATCTATTGTAAATGTGATGTTAGAAGTGGAGTTAGAATTAAAGAACTTAAAGAATATCAGGAAGCGTGTGAATAAACAAGGTATTATGAGGTTTGCCCAATGGCCTGTCTGATTCCTAGGTGGTCCCTACACGGTCATCGATCAGGTTTACCTGGGCTAAAGTGGCAGCTCTTGAGACTGGTACCGATGCACCAACGTGTTAGCCCGCGTAGCCCCAAAACTGGCTGAGTGACCCCTAGCCTTCAATGTTCTGAAGTCAGCCACGAGGGGCTCAATACCCTTCATTTTAACTGTGCCTTCGGCCTGGTTTATCGCTGAGGAATGCTGACAGCACTTTTGTGATCAGCTCCTCTAGTTTATTTGCTAATAGACTAATCATAACAACCTTGCAACGATCTATTTGTCATTCGCAACTCTTAACATACAACACAAACACTCTTTCCAAATGAGGCTGTGCGGTTTCATATCGTAAAAAAATTAATGAGGCAGAAAAAGGTGGTTAAAGCTGGCGAAAAATTGCAATGTTTTAAATTTCATTCCAATGAAATATAATTTACAGACTGTACGCCTAGTTATCTTTACAATTAGTACTATTAACTTTTTTCGAACACCATATTAACAAGAAAATTGTATTGTAAGATCTAAAAAAAATATGGATAAAATAAAACTTGGTAAACCAAGTTTCCACACAGATTCATTAAGTTTTTATTATTATTATTATTATTATTATTATTATTATATGATTATAAACTCTCTAGAATGAAGTTTTTTTTTTAAATTCTTACATTTAGCAATCAGGTTATTAATGGCTTAGTCTGATTTGGTAGAGATGAAGAAGTGAACCCACATTGGCGTGGAGTGAAGATGAGAAAACCAGAGTAATAAATCAATTGTGGAAAACCATCTTCAGTTTACAGGGCCAAGATTTAAACCTCGACTTTGTAATGCTGATCAAGCCAACGGCTCTAACTCTAGAACACCACTGCGGCTAACTAAACTTTGTAATCAAATATTTACTCTTTGACGACACCTGGAGAGAAGGTATTGTGATCGTAAGAAATTCAAACTGGAGATTTTGATAAATGTCGAGGTTTGAAGCATGAAACCAAAAAAGTTGTTTTCACGATGCCATCTATCTATTTGTCTGTACCTCGCTATATCGTTGAAATAATTTTATAGATTGGGCTATTATTTGGTATCGGTGGTTTTCATAATGTCGCCCCGAGAGGTTTTTTGAATTTTATCTTTAAAGTCAAAGGATAGTTTATTAAGAACAAACACATAATAAATTGATTTTCTTGAAATTCGCTCTATTGATTTTGAATTAATTTTAAATCTAAATACTGTTTATCACTATAAACAATATGCAAATTTTTATTTTTTCATGAATGACTTTGAGGGTACCTTGCACCAGAGGCATTTTCCAATTTTCATCATTTCTACACAACTATTTGAAATACGCAATAACTTATCATTGTAGATTTATAGTACTATTAAAGATAAAAATATATTATTGGAAATTTATTTTTATAAAACCAATAAGTTCTGAGTTATAAACAAATAGAAATACTTTTTAATTCAGGTCTTTGAAAATGAATTTGATTCTTATACTCTTTTGTTGACACAGATGTTTCTCTTTTCTCAATTTTTCTGTAATTGTGTTTCTAGTTTCTAATGCCATAGAGTAAGTAACAGTGTATATTATTTAATTTATGATCTTTGTTTTAGTGTTTCTACAACAATGTATATACCTATTATTTCTTTTCATAAATCCTATGAGATTTTAATGAATGTCCATTTTAAGATAATGTGAAAGAAAGTTTATGCAGTGCAGTACCATTTATTTTGTATTACAAAAATACAAAATCGCCTTTACCTCTATGTGAGTTGGTTTGTGGACCTATATTTTCTAAGACTCTTTTATTATTACTATTATTATTATTATTATTATTATTTTTGGAGTTTACTGATGTATCGACACAAGTACATGTCCTAATCAAGGAAACACTGTTTATCCAAATTAAACTAAACTCTATAAACAACATTTAACATAGATCATGCAAATACATCACCGGGAACATTTTCAATAACTCAGGTTTGGAGGTAATAGTAGTAATAAAGTAAAAGACAATTAGTGTCAAGTCAAGGGTTTCGCCTGCGCAAGATATAAATGTGGTGAGGGAAGGGGCTTACAAAAAAAAAGATGGAAATGTGAATAGTGCCAAAAAGATATTGGGGGAGGAGGAGAGAGGAGAGAGAAAGGTGCTTCCGATGACAAACCATCTAACAGGAAACGACTGAACTTTTTCTACAGTTTAAACATAATTTAATTTGAAAAAAATATTATTTTTTGTTTAAAATATTGTATTATAAGTATTTGTTGTGTATAAGAACATTATCTTACTCTCTGGAAATATATGATAACTTCAAAACTAAATTCTTGTATTTAATGTTTTATTTAATTTAAATTTAATTGAATTTACATCTTATTGTAACAAAGTAAATATTAGCTTGTAGCTTTATTTTATCAATATAGTTCATATTAAATTTACAATTTAAATCTAATAAAAAAAACAGCATGTTGTTTTTAGGTATAGTTTCTGAGAAAAAGGCTTTACAACTTTATTATTCTTACATAGTAGGTGTCCATCCGAATCAAAAGTCCTCAATAAATGGACATGGACAATGGTATTTGTACAAGGTTTTAATTAAAAGCCACCTTTAGTCAAATAAATGGTATTCTCGTTAGAGGAATATAAAATGCATTCGTTGATACCATACCAAGTCTGGTTTGAGGTGAATTTCATCCCTAAGTTACCTGACATCCAAGGGTTGACGCACGCTCTTCAGAGCTCGAATAAAACTCCAACTAAAGAACCAATGACTCATCGGGCTGAGCCGTGTGGCGGCACCTGTATGACAGGGGCAGATAATTGTTGAGATGCCTGTGGGGGCCTGGCCTTCCCCTCCCCCCTCCACCACCCACACAGTCTATGGGCTGGAACCGATGAACTGGCGTCACCATGGGCTTCCCTTGGGGTCGGCGCCGCCTCCTGTGCTGAGCCGATAGCGATGCTGGAACGCGGTGACGCCCACTGAAACCACACGTCTGGCTGCGCTTGTCGATCCAGAAATGCATGGAGCCTCTTGCTTCAAGAGGGGATAGGATCACACACTAGCTCAGCATCTAGAAAAAGTGCTGTAACAAGATTAATCACCAGATTTGAATTTGAATTATATTTCTCATTGGTAGTTAGTGATCGATAATAATGAAACTAGCATTAAGAATACTGGTGAGGAGGAACATGCATACCTTTTTCTCAGAAAAAAACCTGTTTGGTTTTTTCTATTGAAAGCTAGCTTCTTAAAACAACCTTAGACAAGGTAGATGTTATCTATTACAAATATAAATACACATTTTTTTTAGTATTGGTAACCCTCTAAAAACCTTTAAAAAAGTAGCATATTTTCTCTTATCTGCTATGTAAAGAAAAATTTAAAAAATCTCTAGCTAAAAGTTATATGGATAACCCACCCAAAACATTTCAAATCAATAGCTTTTATACATCCTGGGGAAAAGGTACATAAATGAAGAAAAACAGGTTTCATGGGAAACAGCAAAACGTAAAAAAACTAATTTAAAATTTGTACAAACTCACTTTTTTCTTACACATTAATGCATTCCTGATGCATGAGATAGTGTCTCTAGATATTCTGCTTCTTCTAGTAGCACTTCCAGTTTTCTTTTTTGCTAGATTTATTTTCTGTTTAATTGTTTTAGAGTGCTTTTTCAACTTTCGCTTATTCAACTTTACCATGGTAGCAACACCATTTTTTCCATGAGTGAATTGGTCTCATTCGCTGTAATGTTTGACATTTAGTAACATTTCCACTGTTGAAGCTACTGACAGATTCTTCATACACATAAAATTTAAGCGTGTTTAGAGTAACAAATTTTCTTTTTGAAATAATTGACCAAATTACGTTATTTAACAATTTGTTCGGAATTTGTGATTTCCCTCAAAGGAATTTTTCAAGCAGCAAATGGCTAGTAAAATCTCTTTATATTGGTTTTATATGTAACTATGATATTTTATGGTAAATGGAAATGTTGTTTATGATCATACTCCTTAGTATTTGATATGGCCTTGCGATATTTGCATAAATTGTGTGTGGGTTTTCGTTTGAAGATAACCAATGAAAATATTTAACCCAAACTTCTCTTTTCATATTGTAAACACTACCAATGTTTCTTCGAATGGCAAAATCATAATATCTCTCTGTGTTTATAATTGCAGTATCTGTGAGACGGTTCCTACCACCAAGTGGTGCCATCAGGAAGTTTTTTGTTGTTTAAGTTTTAGAGTTCTCAGTCTAGCCCCCATTCCTTTCTGGACGTGCCCAATACATTTCAATTTATTTATTATAACATCTGTACACATATTGTAAATCTGATACTGCTTTGTAAGCATTGGAGTCATCATCGCTTAAGTAATCTGTATATTTTACATTGTACAATTCAAGGGATCTATGAAAAAGGTTTAGTGCACCTGCAACTTCCATTCCGATACTTGTTCCTATGAAGTTACCTTTGCAATGATCCTCATGATCATTCTTCATCCTATTTGTACAGAGCTTAGAGAGAATATCTATATCTAAAACTTTACCAGTGTTAAAATCAGTAGGTGAAACAATTTCATTTAGAGATGTGTGCCCCCGTTTTTGGCATGAACCATCCAATGAAACACATAGCTCTTATAATTCTCATTTTATACAAATGCTCCTCAGCTGTCTTTTTCATAGAGTCTTTACATACAAGTTCTGATGTAGAAGCTAGTAATTTTTCATACCTATATTATCTACAAACAAGGGAGCCAAATTCTTTAAGCCACAAACCATTTCAGCTGCAGTTCTCCCTTGGCCTATAGTGTGCATACCATAAACAAACCTTATGCTTACATCGAAAAACTCAGCTTAAATTCAATTTTTTTTAACAAAAATACTCTCAGAGTCTAGTTTAGGTACTTACATTAGCATTCAACTTCAAATAAATATTTTTTTATTTTGGTTGCAAGTCCTTCGATTCCTAACTTATAATGACATATCCTACAAACTGCGATTTGACTGAGTAAATCTTCAAAACACTCTAACTTAATTACATCATATTGTACATCACTTGAGAACTGTTTAAAGGTTTGTTAAAAATAATATAGACTTAGATAATGCTTGATAATACAGATAAATGAAATGCAACAATTGAATATAATAAAAGTGATGGTTAATGCGTCATACCATATTTAATTAAAGTCAAAGCATTAGATAAAACATACAATGATATGAGTATAGAAGTTAAGCAAATAGAGTGTTGTTATATAAATGGTTGGCATATTTGACAATAAAACTTAAGTCAGGAGGATAATAAAATTGATATACACAGTAGTAAATTAAAATAACAGACGTTACTAACAAGGAACAGCCTTAGGATTAAAATTTAATAAAATACAAGATGTAATGAATAAAAATGGATTCACTCACTGTTAAAGTAAACTACAGGTTCGAATGAAAGTTTAAGCCAATTATAAATCTAAAAAATAGAATTAAATTGAATAAAGTATAACACAATTAAAAAGGAATAACAAAATGCTGAATGTAAACAGTCTAAAAAGAATTTAAATTAATTGAAACTTGAAAAAACAATTTAACATGAATTGTAAACGTAATTGAAAAAAGTTAGTTGGAAGATAGTCAAATGATGTTGATTGATACAAGTGAGGTATACCAGGCAGGTTACATAACATTAATGGAGAAGTTAGAGAGGGAAGCCTAGTTATAAAATAAACAAAAGTGTAAGAGTTAAAAGAGAAAAATAATAATCTACTTATTGATTACATAAGATTACATGAAAATCAAGGGAGCATCGTAGAACCAATTATCTAAGTCCTGTCATAAGGATTAAACTTCCCTTACTCCTTTTTAATGTTTATATAACAACACTTATTTGCTTAACTTTTATACTCATATCATTGTATGTTTTATCTAATGCTTTGACTTTAATTAAATATGGTATGACGCATTAACCATCACTTTTATTATATTCAATTGTTGCATTTCATTTATCTGTATTATCAAGCATTATCTAAGTCAATATTATTTTTAACATATCTTACACTCCTTACGAAAGAGTATTTTAGAATGTTTTCTAAAATGTTGTATAAGGGTTCTACAGACACAACAACTTGTCATGTGATGGGGTGGGGAAGCTGGCGATCGGGTGGGTTGTACCAACCAACCAACTTGGAAAGAAAAAAAAATGCTCGGACAACAAGCCTACACACTATAAAATTTATCAGATAACTTAAGTTGGCCCCCCACCTCCTCAAAATTAAAACTTAAATACACCATCGTTTTGCACCCTAACCCAAGAAGAGGTAGGACTGTTTATGTTAAGTGGGTGCCAAGTTAAGGGTAGCCCCCCCACTATCAAAATGTTGGATTTTTTTCATGCCATCTTAAAAGTCCTGTTTTGCACGCACAGTTTTGCACCCAAGTATGGCGTTTTGCACCTGAATAGTTTTTCAAGAAAAAGATATTTAAAACGGTAAAAAGTGGGGGGGGGGGCCAAGTTAAGCGTAGCCCCCCCACTCACCGATTGGGGTTTTTTTCAATGCAAAAATAAAAGTCCTGTTTTGCACCGTTTTGCACCCTAATAGATTAGCGAGAAAAAAATATCTAAGATACAAAAACATTAAGTCGTTGGACCTTCCCTCAAGTCCCCACACCCTCAAATTAAGAATGTAAATATACCATCGTTTTATACATATTTAGCACCGTTTTGGACCTTAATAGTTTTTTAAGAAAAATTAAATAAATTTAAAGCTATAAAATGTTCGAAGGCCAAGTTAAGTGTAAATCCCCCAAATTAGAAAAAAAAACTGTTTTTTTATAAACCCCACTTAAGTTTTCCTCGGAAAACTAGCATTTTCTAAGTACAATAAAAACAGTTTTCACAAAAAACCAAACAATTTTTTTAATATTTCAAATTTTCTAAAAAATTTTTTTGTAAACTACCCTCAAATTATTTATATTTGTTAAAAATAAATATATCTTCTTATTTATCATGATTAACAATTAACAGACACCCATTTAAATAATATTTTAAAATACTTTTTGAAAGATTTCAAATTTTCTAAAATTTATCATTTCATTTATCATAAATTAATATATTTTATAAAAATCAACATTCATTATTATTAAATCGTGTAAAATAGTCCTCAATTGGCAAAATTGTTAAATATATTTTCAAAAAACCCACTTCAGCGGCAGAATTGTCCAATGCGTCAATTTCCTGTTAGACTGGCCTTATGGAGAGATCGATATTCGAATACCGGTTGTATCTACTGAGGGTATTTTTCCCTCAATTGTTTTCCACTCTCCTTCCACGCAAGTGCAGGTAGATTACCTCTAAAACGCTTCTTTCCTCCTCCCCACCCCATTAGAGTAGTTATTATAGATGTGTATAAGCTGAACAGGCAGTAAAACAATGTGATTCAATTTTTTTTAAACTACAATTGTTCAAATATCAGTAATCAACACAACTATTAAATGTATTGTTTAAGAAAAAACAATTTATATGAAATTATTTTTATTGTAAATATTTGCCAGATACCCATTTTGAGCCAAAGTTAAGTATTTTCAAAACATTTGAAATTTTATAAAAAATCGGTCTTTGGTAAACTACCCTTTAGTGAATTTTTCCCTAAAAAACAAGTGTACATTTCTATTTGTCATTTTGAAGACTCCCCAGATTTACATATTTAATCAAGCCGTTAAAGCTATTTTCGAAAATCTGTTAAGTTTACAGAAATGATTCTTCATTAAACTACACTAAAATAAATTTTTATTCAAGTGTACAGTATTATTTGTCAGATCAAACACTAGCTAGATATAAAATTTAAACAAAATTGGTAGAAACCTCTCGAAATATTTGTAATTTTCAAAATTCACTCTTAAATAAACTACTGTTAATATAAAGATTAGTGTCAAAATCAACACAAACTCGCCAAAGTATAGCCGTTGAATATATATGTAGATATACATTCAACGGTATAGTCATTAAATTTTGAACAAAATAATTCAAACAATTTAGTATTTATATTCAGAGAAATCCACTTTTTTAATTCAGGATAAAATAAAAAGTAAAGCTTCATCATAATCTCTAGGTTGAAAATGTTCATGATTACAAGAAGACTTTTCTCGCTATATGAAAGAATAAAAACCCATGAAAAAATGAAGTTAAACTATATTTAAAGCATACTTTCTAACTTGTGAGTAGTTATTTCTTAAAAGTCAAACATTTAAATATAAAATACAGTTGTTTTTTTAAATTCTACAAAAGATTAAAATTAAAATTTCTAAAATATATTAAACATTCTCAACTTTTCAAATTTGGATTAAAATATGTTGGGGCAAATATTTTACATTTCTCAGCTGTATAGCTAGGACCATTTAAAGTTAAATAAAACATTTTATTCGGCACATAAGTGTATTTATTAACTGGACTTAAAAAATTATATTTTTCACTATTCAGAATATTATGAAAAAATTCTAACTAATGAGCTATGGTCCGGATAAAGCGCTCGATATTTAAATTAATAATTCCATATGGAAAATTGTGTCTTAAATTCTAAATGTCATGAAATAAGATTTATAAAGCACAACTTATTGTGTGGTGTGTGTGTTATTATATTATATAAAAACAACTTTTATTAATATAGAAAATTTAGTTTTCTAGTATAAGAGCCCATGCACACCCTTCCAGGTCGAACACATTCCATAAAACAAGCTCAACAAGGGTAGTTCTGTTCTTACACTGACCATAAGAGCAAGATAATCATCGGGACCGACAGTTGCTCAGCAAGCATTTTTAAATTAGCGATAGTAAATGTTTTCAAAACTACTTAAATTTAAAGTAACTGAATATTGAGAAAAGTAGGGTATACTATTAATATTTCACTTGGTAAACCCGTCAGAAAAGGACACCAGCCTTGTCCATATAAAATAGAAATGTCATCAACAAAGTAATAATTTTCAAATATGGTAACACTAAAACTCAAATATAAGACACGTGTATATCAAAGTAAAAGGGTAAAAAAAAAAAAAAAAAAGTGTGTAAAACTGTTTCCAAGCAAGACATTAAAACAATATATTCATTTCTACTTTAAAGTAAGTTAATTACTAAGGTGTAAAACATTGCGTGAAAAACAGTTTTGAAACTAAATACATTTACAAACTTTGGAAATCCATGAATATAATATGACACTATAACTTTGTGTTATAGTTAATTATGTTTTTGGGGAAGCCAGGCATGCGCTGAGCTTGGACCATTAATTAACTCTGATCTTATTTTGTATTGATTTTTACCTTGCAAAATATTAAGGTGCAAACGCCATACTTGGGTGCAAAGTGGTGCAAATCAAAAATTTTATATTAGCATTAAAAGAATAACATTTTAATATTAGAGGGCTATTCTTAACTTGCCTCACACCCCCAAACAAGACAATTGTACAGTCTCTGGGGATGGTTTGTAAAACTTAGTACTTGGGTGCAAAATGGTGCTATATAAGTGGACAAAAATAGGATATTTACATTCTTAATTTGAGGGTGTGAGAGCTGGAGGGATAGTGTGAGAGCAACTGGTCAAATATTAGAATAAGTGAGAAATTTTTGAAATAATAGTGCGTGTTCTTATTTATTAACTGGTGCCCCAAAGATATAAAAAAAAAATACTTGTTGCCCCTTCCAGAACTCAGAAATCAGACTACTTGTTCCAACATTTTTGGTTCTAACTTCCATCATATTTGTGATAGAAAGTCCTACAATGTATCAAATATAAGGACAGTTAAACCATCTACAATAGTTGTATATAATAAAATGGACATAATCTGCGTGATACTATATACACAAATGGGAATGAAGCTTTAAATATTAAACTCAACACAGCTATCAATGAGGTGGATGGGCATGCCATTGATGTTAGATACCATTTGCTATGTTGGACAAATATGTAAGTAATATGCTAAGGCAGGCTACGAACACTACGTGTAAAGACTCTACAACATAAGCTGCTACAGCATAAATTGAATTTATCAGTCTCATTCTTGAATGTCTACAAAAGTGGGCTATAAATATGTCTGTCATCCAAACCCCTTATGAAAACATACGGGCAATGAACAACATGGTTTATCCTAGGATATCTCAGAAACAAATAAAGCAAATACTCATTGACAGCATTGGTGATGTTGAATTCTACTGACCAGCTCGAAGAAACTAACCGAAAATAGCTTATTTAAAAAAAGTTTCAATCGATGCAATTTATCAGTGTGGTAATGATACAGACGTGAACATACGGCGTCTTTATGATGCAGTTCTTTTATTCCGAAAGTGGATAAATTACGCCCAAGAATGGAAGTTCAAAGGAAAAAGGCACACGCCTAAGTACTTCATTCCACGTAAAGTGTATGCATTCTTTAGATGGCTTGTTAGTGGGCGAGAAGAAATAATTTCGTCAGAAAGAAAACCAACCTCTGTTAATAAAGCAGCCATGACTATCTCACAAAATGTTATGTCTATGACATACAATGAGAGAAAGTGTACCGTTCATGTACTGACAATATGCACCCAATACATGTTAGGCCTCAACAAGTTGGCATAGGAATGGCAATTTATCAAGCCATTATAAACAAAAGTATTGTCAATCTGCTTCATGGATCGGGCTTCTCAATCAAGTATAACTGTCTTCTCAGGTATAAGCCTCAAATCACAGTGTGTGATATGGATGATGTATGGAGGAATAATGGAGTGTATTTATCTGCAAATATGGCAAGAGCTGATATATATATTTTTCACAGCAGACATTGTAGATTTTATGGAAGATACCTCTAATGAAAAAAAGATTACATATGCCACAGCGCTGGCCATTTATCAGCGAAAAGAAGCAGATGACAGTACACAAGTTCAACTGTGGAAAACGTCTGGAAATTGTGCAATATACCTTCCTGACTGTTCAACTGTTATTAAAGATGGTTTTATTCCATCCAAACAGATTCTAAAATTCAAAACTTATCCTGACCTCAGCCCATCTTCTGTAAGCCACTCTGATATTACTGACATGAAGGTATGACTTATAGGGAAGACATCCACAAAATCATAGGTGCCTCCCAGCAATATGGCACACATGTGTAAGTGAAGACATGAGTGGAAATTCAATTATTCCAACATGGGCCACCTTAATTTCTCATATAACACAACTTTGACAATAACTGCAGATCATGTTACCTCATTGATACCTGCACCACCAACAGAATAGCCAGCATTGTTAATTGTTCTACTTCAATTAGCAAGTATTAATTATCTAGTAATGGGTCCACAAAAAGCCAATGCTTTGCCAGGGTTTCATGCCTTCACTGGCTGTGTTACCACATGTTTTTCAGACAAAGGAAATTTGGGATCGTGTTGAAGAGAGAATAGAAAAATTAGTCTGCAAACTTTATATCCTATGATCTACAGCACCGACAGTGGGAGAAGTAAGGTGGTATATTAAAAAAAAGTGGAATCTGAAAAGATGCCACCAAAGTTGTCTGCTCTAAAATTCTATATATTGAGGGCTATTTTATCAGTGCATAATTTGGATCAATGTTTTTACTGCTCATCCAAATGTACCATCTCCTGAACCGGCTATGGTTGGGAAGATAGTAATGGTTATTATGTCCCGAAAGTTACAGAAATGCCACCAGCACTTCAGAAATATTAGAGCTCATAAAATGCTCTTGAAAAACATAACTCTCTCCAAATTGTGCTCCTGTTGTGATTGTGACGACTTAGAACTATAACACAGCATTTACAAACTATATTCTAACGTATAGTAATAATTTTCTATTATTTTTTTTGTGTATTTTTTCTATATACACTGAATAACAAATGCATGAGCAAATTCACTATATTTTCGTGAATTACTATAATAAATATGGTTCAGTAAATATTTAAACTTATAATTTTTTACTTTTCAAAACAAAGTTTTGTAAGACCACTTAATTTCTGGTAAGCCTTGAATGTAAAAGATTTTTCCTAATGCTTTTATTTAGAGTTAAACACAGTTATTTTTTAAAGTATAACATTTTTCGAAGCCAATAATGCCATTGAACAATTTAAGTTATTACATTAATGTTTACATCTGCTGAGGGAATATTAATCTAATGTTTTCATAGCTGCTGGATAGAGAGCCACCTCTGGGCCCCTTAATGTTTGTGATAGGGAGGCCGTGAATATTTCAAACTAAAGAGAGTTAAGTTAAACACACTATTATAGTTGTTACCATTAGTAAATCTAAAAACATTAATTTGCTTACTACCATCAAAACTAATAGAAAAAAAAGTTAAAATGTTTATCGTTTATTAATATTTCTGGAGATAATAAGTTAATTACATGCTGTCGGCCAAATTGTAGATAAATTTATTAGCTTTCATTTTAGTTACTGTGGAATTTTATATCATAAAATCTATGGAAGTTACAGTCAATGATGTTGTAACAAGTAACATATTTCCCCTCCCCCTTCCCATAACCCCCCCCCCCCACCCAATGATTTTCAGAAGTGGCAACATATGTTTTTAACTATATGGGGTGCTGATTAATAACTAAAAAAACAAGGCAATACTATATCAAAAATTCACACGGCAAGCCAGTTGCTCCCCGCTAGGAGAGTCCAACGACTTGATTTTTTTGTATCTTAAATATTTTTTTCTCGCTAATCTTTTAGGGTGCAAAACGCCATACTTGGTGCAAGGTGCAAAACAGGACTTTTATTTTGGCATTAAAAAACACCCAATTATTGAGTTGAGGGCTACACTTAACTTGCCCCCCCCCCTCCCCCTGACCTTTTTGTTTTAAATATTTTTTTCTTGAAAAACTATTATTTCAAACGGTGCAAAACAGGACTTTTAAGATGGCATGAAAAAAATCCAACATTTTGATAGTGGGGGGACTACCCTTAACTTGGCCCCCCTTAACATAAACAGTCGTACCGCCTCTTGGGTTAGTGGGTGCAAAACGGTGGTACATTTAAATTTTAATTTTAATGGGGGGGGGGGGGCAACTTAAGTGATCTAAATTTATCCGCTGTCCCGACAAGTTGGCGTGTGTAGGGCCCTTTTTATAATCATCAAAAGAATCGGCTAACTTCTTCTTAGAATTATACGGGGGAGTAAGCCTGGAGCTGTCTTCTGATTTTGGTTCAATGTCAGGATTACGTATAGTGGCACTAGTCTTAAACATATTTTACTATTTCCCATTTCTAGAGGATAAACACCACAATAATCACATTAATTACACAAAATAAACAACTTACCGTTTATCAACAAACAAAACACATCGATGCATAAAGTGAATTATCCTGGGTGTATCCGAATAGTCAAGTACACTTGACTGGATGCAGTCTTAATGATTTTACACTTTTAGCGGTTTTCATAGCGAAGACTGCATTAAACTATTCGAACGCCTTACGGCAAACGGCAACATACTTGGGCCCGCTGTGCTGCTTCCTACCGAATAACTTAGAAACTATGTAAAAGCCATCTACTAGCTCTAATGAAAACAAATATTTGTGTAAGTCGGTGCTCAAGTAGACGAAACGATAATACTAAAACAATTAATTGCCAGTCAAACACCGCACCAAAACACCGCACCAACGCCACATGGCTCGTAGCTTCCGTATCCATGGTTACCAACGCCACGAGAAGACTGCATCTTGGTCACGTGATTGCCAATGCAGCTATCAACGTCACGAGCCAACCGACGTCGCATTAGACTATTCGGATACAGCCATACAGAAAATCCCGCCGCTGTTGTAAATGAAAAAGTGGTATTGTCTACATGACAAACGTAAATTATATATAATGTGTTATAGGTAATACATGATGAATAAACACTTAAAATAGTTAAAAGGTACAGTAAGAGTGGACAACAGTGACAAGCTGCCCTACAGCCCAACGTACTAAAAAATATGGTTGTAATGCATCGGGAAAGATTCTTTTTATAATACAGATTCCATTCTATATTGAACAAAAAATTAAAAATCAACAAACTTTCCACTGAAGTACTCTCCTTAAGCCCTTGAAATAAGCCAAGTTGAGGACATAAATAAAACTTATTGTCATGATCAAGACAACCTATGCTATTATGGTCCAGTAGAAACGAGTGAATAGCAGTTGTGTCCGTCCCGGCGTCCTTGGTTCGGATAATGACCGCGTTAATATACGGCCTGATCGCCTGGATTCACGTGGGTCAGTTTATAGCTCAGCGCTAGATTTAAATATATTGTGTTCAGGCTCCAGGTAGTTTCACGTTCCCTAACAACGATAAGACTGAATATTATTTAAATGAAAGATGACATAAATTAAAGATTACATATTAATAATTAAGGTTAATTAATTCCACTATTTGGTTCTGGTAATTTGAAGAATGAATATAAATGATGTAAGTTGAGTTGACGTGACTAGTTCATCTCCAACTCTTTGAGTCCGCGAGTGTTGAACACACACCTGATCTGTTTGAACACTGGTGTTGTCGCGAATGTTTCTCCAATAGAAGCCACGAAATCTCCTTTCAACTCTTAGGGTCGTCCACTCCCTTGGGAAATCTCCCTTGTTAGAAAGAAATCATTCAAGGTTTATTTCACTGTCACTTAAAAATTGCAAATCAGGTCGATGAAATCTTTGACGATTTGTCCTGTTCTTTATAACTAGTATTTTTATGTCGTCATCATCAACATCATCATGAATAGCTTCCATCCACTGGCTGGGTCTGTTTGGAACATAAGGCTCTCCCCCGTCTCCTTTTCTCCCGCCACCTTGCCCCAGTCCTCTCTCTCTCCTCCACACTCCTCTTTACTCCCATCAGCCATCTGTTCCTAGGTCTTCCTCTCAGCTCCTACTCCCCACCTACATATCCAACATCCTCCTGGGCATCCTTTCCCTCTCCATTCTTCTCACATCCTCATCACCTTAGTCGTGCCTTCCCCATTCTGTCCTGCACTGGACTGGCTCTTCCTTTACTACTCTTTTTATTCTCTCATTTCTAATCCTATTAAATTTTGTCAACCAATCTTGCTTCTCAGAAATCTCATTTCACTCGTCTGCATTCTGATTTTTTTTAATTTAAACATTATAAATACTAAAAACAAAAAACAATTATATATAGTGTACTCTTGTTTTGGAAGTGAGAAGAAATGACGTTCCAGTAAGTCTTACACTATAACTTTAGAAATATATGTGAAGCCTCACTGCGTCCATGTGACAAACCTGTATCGTTGTTTAAACACCCCTAAAATATGAATCAGGTTACTGTCCATTGTTCTACTAATAATAAACATTTGGAGACCATAGCAAACAATTGTCACTAAGTACCGCATCAGTGGGCACGCAGGCTTAGGCGTTTACTTTTTATAGTCTGGTTTGATGGTGATAAGGAGATTGTGTTTATAATCATAGCAAGGGACCACTTTAAGTTTTTTCCTTAAAAAGTTTTCATCCTCTACTTACGAAAATGCGGGTATATATTTTGTAAATTTTACCATCACTATCCCAAATAACTAATTTAAATATTTTAACAGCTCAAAAGTGTACATACAAAAATGATATAAGAAACTGACATAAATAATGTAGGAATTGATATCATTTTGAAACTTTAAACAAGTTTGCTGCCCTATAAAGCTCATAAAATGAGGAGGAAACCATGGATCCAGAGAAACAGTGGGAAATTATAATAATAATTAATATAAAAAACGCAGCAAAGAGTTAAGGTATTAAAAAAACATCGTTTGACAATAAATGTTTAAAAATTAAAATTAATAGAAAACAGAAGGGAAGTAAAATTACATTGATTAGAAAAATTTAGTGGAAAGAGTTTGGGCACATTTGAAAATTAAAAAAGGAAGGTCAGCGCCTCATTAAGAAACAAAAAGAGAGTGTGTTAAAATGATAGCTTAATGAGATGGAAAAAAATAGCAAAATTAAGAATATCAGGTAACTTTATTTATGTATTAACATACATAGGAAAAGTTATCAGGCTAGAGCCAATTTGTAACAGATGAGAATGGTAGCCTGATGGCAGATATGAGTGAGGTTTTGATTAAATAGAACGACCAATACAATCATATTTTTAAGGTCATGAAGGATCTGAATTGAGTGAGGGTGTTGCTAATCCACTTGTCTCGGGTCCAAGTATTAGTGAAATCAAAGAAGCTATTAGAAAGTTAAAAAACCATAAATCTCTAGGCATAGAATCAATTCCAGAAGAGTTAGTAAAGGGATTTGGTGAAAGTTAGAAAAAGAAATTAATAAATTGTTATGTTCCATTTGGAAGTATGAGGTACTACCACAAGAATGGAAGGAAGGTATAGTACCCATTTTCAAAAGGGGGATAAAACAATGTGTAATAACCAAAAAGGTATCTCATTACTACTAACTAACCATACAATTTTAACCAACATAATTCTAATGAGATTGACAACATATGTAGCTGAAATAATTGGTAATCATAAGTGTGAATTTCAAATAAATACATCAACCATGGATCAGATTTTTATTATTAGGATACTGTGATGGGCTAGTGGCAGCTAGATCTCACACACTTGCATCATTAAGTCAAGTGAACTCCAAAATAGTAACTAAAATTGTCTACGGGTAGTGTTACTGCGGGTGACTTAATAATCCTCACGGCTTCGCCTCCCAGCTCAGCCGATGGCGTCCTATTTCTATTAATAAACAGTCTCGTTTGATCAAAGCACGCAAAAAAACAAAAAAAAAAAACAGTGCCGTCTAATCTGAAACAATTGATGCGTGCATCAAATAATCTCCCTCCCTGTGGCTACGTGACTTTAATTGGATGTATATACCTGGTTATTGGTCAACTTATTCCCCCTCCCACTTCCTTTCCTTAGTTTTGGGATAATTTGGAGGTGTATAAGAAGAGATGCCTTGGTCAAGAAATACACCTAACAGGCTGACTAGTGCTGTCTTTCTCGACGTGGCAAAGGCCTTCAACTGTGTTTGGTACGAAGGTTTCCTTTTCAAACTACTCTCCTTGAACCTACCCTTCTACCTAGTTAAGGTTATACAACCTTATCTATCCCACCGCACCTTCTCCACTACCTTTGGGAACACCACTTCCCAAGTCAGAAACATCCGGGCTGGAGGGTTCCCTCTTGGGCCCTGTGCTCTTCAGTCTGTATGTGAACGACATTCTAAAATCCCCAGACACCAAGTTGGCACTGTATGCGGACGACAAGTCTCTAGTAGCGGAGTCGCGGTAAGAGCAGCTGGTGGAGAGGCGACTCCAGACGCAGTAGGAGGAGTGGCTACCCACCTGGAGAACAAGTATTAACGTGGAGAAGAGCGCAGCAGTGCTTTTCACATGGAAAATAAAGTTCTACAAGCCAGCCCCACTCCGGTTGTTCAGAGAACACATCAGATGGGCGAACAGTGTTAAGTACCTGGGACTTACGGTGGACACCAAACTGACCTGGCGACTACACTGTACTGAGAGACTGAACAAGGCGAGGCAAAGGCTGGAAATCATGGGTCCACTGCCTAACAGGCGATACTGTTTGGCGAGTTAATTAGTAGAGAAGGTTTTGGACTTCGGTGCTGGGGATCCGGGATTCGATCCTCAGTCTCGGCACAGATTTATTTGATTACCAAACCCTTCCTTCACCTCTGACAAGACGTGTATTAATCAAAACTTGTGAATGTGGGACATGCCAGGCCTCCACTGTGGTTCGGATTCCACGTTAAACTGTAGGTCCTCCATTTCATCTCACAATCACCCTACCATTACACGTTAGTGTAAGTGCGTATAACCCTAACGGGTAGTAAGACGCCGTGCTAATAGTAATAATAATAATAATAATAATAATAATAATAATAATAATAATAATAATAAGTAGAGGTTCTGTCAGTGACGGCTCGTCACTTTAGAAGCTGGAGGGCGCAGCCTGTTTAATTCATAAATTATTTCTAAATAATATATTTAAAAGAAGACACAAATTTCGGAATATGTTTTGCTAAATATTCATTTAGTTAAACTCAAAAATTAATATCACAAACAAAATGCAAAGATAAAAAAAATTAACTCCCCCCAAAGAACGTGGATGTGTTTTAGAAACTCTACAGCTGTGTAATGTGCATAAATATATAGGTATGTATGTTTTCACTTTGTTCCATACAAAATTCAGGACATGGCCTACTTAATGAATTCAATTCTCTCTTTTGATCAAGAGTTAATCTTGCAATATTCGTTGTCTTAAGCGCCTGAATTGAACTATTCATATTAAGCCTAGTTACGAAAAGTATTAAAACATATAGCTCAAATAAACATTATCCTAAAATAACCCTACATAATATTATTATAAACACACATGCCACACACATCCTCAAGATGCAGGAGCACGCAGGATGACTGACATCAATTATTGCTGGTTACGCTATACACATTTCACAAGCTTTCAACCTTAGGGCGCGTAAGGGAGTGTGCCTTCAAAAGAAGAATACGCAATGCTAGCTAGCTAGCTATAGTAGTATTGTGACAATGGGTTAAGGGAGGGAAGGTTTGGTTTCACAATGTCAGGCGCTGACCGCCTCGCACCCGACCGCATGCCATTTTAAAAACATTGCCTGCTATTACTATTACTGCTATTATATTTTTCTTGAAACTATTATAAGATAAAATTGTCGTGAGAGTTCGAATAATAACTTTAAAAGGAACTGGGGATTCGTGGGGATGGGGGGCGCGCGCCTCCGCACTTTAGGGACGAGCCGCCCCTGCCCTTATTATTATTACGTCCCGTTCTCTTATTATTATCACTTTTGAAAAAAGGATTCTTAGGTTGCTGCTCATTATCTATTCCTTTCAGTCTGAAACCTTTACTGGTACCACCGAAACCATACATGGCCTGGGTTTTTAGCCCACCATAGCTCTTTACGGTTGATATGTCCTGCAAGAGTTTTGTATTTATTGAATCAGATGTGATTGCTGTAACAGAGCTTTCAATGCCCATAATCATGGGTTGGTAATCTTTAGGCAAACTGTTTAAAAAATCATTCCTACCCATTCATCATTTACAATTAGGCCAATATTAGATAAATTATGGTCGTTTGTTATTATTTTATTAACATAATTCTCTATTGATGAGCTGTTTTCTAATTTTGTTTTATTAAGGATACACAAAAGCCCTACACATCTTGTTGATCCTGTGTCTTGGAAAACACTAGCTAGATTGTTCCAAGCTTCCTTTGCAGTTTTTGTTGAATGCACATGCACATAATTTAGGGTTTCTACATATATAATTATTTTATACCTAGCTTTTACCCCCTGCTTTACGTCTGTATCGGTACCTGTAATCCATTCCCATAGTTCTTCGTTTTTCAGAGTTAATAAACAGTAAACTACCATGTTTTCCCTGCCTTTAAGCTTCTCGATCGACAGTAGCCGACTAGACATTTCAGAGAAAGTTTGTAGACTGTATCATGAAGAAAAAATAAACCCTATTTTAAGCGCTCTGTGCCCATAAACTGTTGACAAATTGGACGGTTTATAGGTTAATAAAGGTAAATAAACATATTAGCATTGTTAAATTATAACGAACAAGCAATCTATACTACTCGTACAATAGACAACTTAAGTGGACGTGTGTGGCAACATTCATTTGACTACTAACTCTCTTCAATCACACACACACGCAAAACAGTATTATTTTCACTGCGCACACACACCTGTGCATCACATGTCATTAGTCATTACATATACATTTGCTGAAAAGATAAATTTACCTATATTTTAACACGCCTCCTTAAATTTATATTACAGTCCAACCTTAATCATAAACCAATTTATATCACATTCATTTCATGTCTGAATTTTTCAAACTTATTTCGACCTAAGGACTTGGTAAAAATATCAGCCACATTTTCATCAGAATCTATTTTGACAATATCAATTTCTCCTTTCTCATAACTCTCGTTTACAAAATGATAATGTGTCTATATATACACTTTGAATTTTTTTGTAAAGTTACCATACTTAGCTATATTTATTGCACCAGAATTATCTTCATACATTTTTATCGGATCACAAACTTCAATATTAAAATCTATCAAAATATCTTTCATAACTTTTAATTCACTAACACACTCAGACAATGCAACATACTCAGCTGATGTGGATGATTTAGTTACACTACTTTGTTTCTTAGATTTCCAAAAAATCACATTTCCATACATTTTAATAACATATCCTGTCGTCGATTTTCTCTCAATAATATCACCTGCCCAATCAGCATCTACGTAACAGTTTAAGATCTCTGCATTAAAATTTCTATTATAGGTTAACTTTAAATCTTTGGTCAAAACTAATGTGAAAAAATTGTAGAAAAAAATCTTTCATATAATAAAGAAAAAAAAATTAATTTATGATAATAAAATAAAAATATTTATGTATTATAATTCAGACAACTTCACTTCTTCCATTTATATTCGAAAACATATCATCCGGCTCTGAAATAGTCTAGCTCATTTGCACGGCGACTCTTTGATTTCGAGACCACTGGGGATGGGCTTTGGATAGTTACAACCTTAAAGTACCTGATCACTTTGACTCTTAGGCCAACAATCACAATGTTCCACCTCTAGTTTTGCATCTCAACAATAAAAAAAAATACAGAGAAAGGAAAAAAAAAAAAAAACTTCAACAATACAAGTGTGTGTGTATATATATATATTTATAAAACCTTGAGTTGTACCATGTATGAGGGTAAACATTTAATAAAGAAAATTAAAAAAAAGTTTCACTCGTTTGTCTTATATTTTCATTGCCAAATACCTACTACCCTCCTGTGAAGCTCCACTTACACTCTAAGATTAACATAATCATACAAGTTTACAGGAAGCAAAATAGATGACTTCTATGATAATATTTCACTTGACCAGAAGTAGATTATTTTGAATAAAAAAAGAGTAGATTTATATTGTTTAAATTTGATTATAAAATCCGATCATTTTTTTTAACAAAATAACATATGTTATAATTTAAACAATGAAAGATATAAATAAATGTTATATGATGTACAATTAGGTTTCAGTAATAAAATATATATATAGTCTTTATATTATGTTTACATGAAGGACGAAATGCCAGAAAATTAGGATGTTCATAAATCATTGCTATGTATTGGTGCTATCCCTCGGAATCCAATTGACTGACTGTAGCCACCAAGGCATAAGCACTGGCATCTGTGGTCAGATAGAAGGTCTCACCGAGTTTAGGTTGTTGGAGGGTCCTGGATTCCAAAAAGAGACTTTTCACCCATTGAAATGCAGCTTCCTCTACCTTTGTCCATCTACATTTCTTCCTTTTCATTTATTAATTCTTCCCTAAGAACTACACCAAGTGTGTTGACCTTTTCTTGACCTACTAAAAATGCTCCCAGAGTGTGTGGAACCTGCAACCGGTCTGGGCTGCCTACATCGCAGGTCAACAGTTTTCCTTGTTGACGATTACATTTACATCAACTGGTTGAGGATGATGACTAGAACCACGGGATGCTTGCCCTTGATAAACTGGACCTATTAGTTGGTACCCTATGTTGAGGGTTCGTCTGGGATGGTTTAAACGGGGTATGGGAGTTACTCCTCGATGTAAAGCCCCTGTTGTTGTCCCCATAAGGGTGGTTTCTAGGGTGGGGAAAAGGTCCATTGACTGACCTCCTATCTCTTACCAAAAGGTTATTATGGGGGTTCTCCCGACCTCTACCAGGAAATTGCTCTGACTGGGCTCCCCAAACTAAACTACGGCATGAATGGTCGCGAGGAGGTCTATCTCTCCTCCACGCTTCCTGTTGACGTGCTCCCAGCTTAAACTGTGGAGTAGGTCCTACCTGCTGTTCCACATTAGGTCTCCTATGAAGTGGGGAACTGAACGGTCCTACTCTGTCCCTACGCCTATCCTGTTCTAAGGCATCAAGGCACTGCAGTCTGGTCCTAAACTCCTCCAAAGTGTTGTAGGTAATCCCTACCAACATCTCGCGGTACCGGATGGGCAGTTGATGCGTGACCATATATATCAACTCAGTCACTGATGTTCGACTAAAAATTCCTATTTTACTATACATGTCGGCAAGGTAACCCTCCAGAGTACCTCCGTTCTCATGGTAGATTGACGCATGTAATTTAGCCCTCATTTGGCCCTGGATCTCCACACTCCAAAACATGGCTAGGAATCGGGTTTGAAACTTCTCCCAGACTGTGATGCTGTCGCGTCCTACCGACCACCAAGGCAAAGCGTCACCAGTGAGGGAACTTCGCCCTAACCTTATTTTTTCCTTATCATTTAGTCGACGCCCTTCAAAAAGTTCCTCTACAGTGTTGATTTCCTTACACCTAGGGGTAAACTGGAACATTAGGTGATCTCCTTACACCCAGGGGTGAACTGGGACAATAGGATATATCTATACGCCCAGAGGTGGACTGGGAGAATAGGAGAGTACCTACACCCAGGGGTGGACCTTGACAATAGGATATATCTTGACACCCAGGGGTGAACTGGTACACTGGGAGATAGCCTTACACCCAGGGGTGGACTGGGACAATAGGATATATTTATACGCCCAGAGGTGGACTGGGAGAATAGGAGAGTACCTACACCCAGGGGTGGACCTTGACAATAGGATATATCTTGACACCCAGGGGTGAACTGGGACAATAGGATATATCTATACGTCCAGAGGTGGACTGGGAGAATAGGAGAGTACTTACACCCAGAGGTGGACTGATACACTAGGTGATGTACAGGAGAGCCGGTTTGGTCTGTTCTCTTGTAACTACTTTATTTTAACCTAAAGCCTTCCATTAATCTGTAAATAATGGTTTCTCTTGGATTAAAATCTAATATTCCAGTGAGTCGGTCTCAGGATGCCCATAATACATAACTTGTGAGGGTATACGATTAGATTAATTGTAAAATTGTTATTTCTTGTAGGTGTTCATTAACAATTTCCTAAGCCAAACGTAAACGCTTTAGTTTGGCGAATACTCTCTTTTAATAGCTTTTTAATCTACCCTGGAAGCAGGTGGTAGATAATTTCAAAAAACTTAAAACATTTTGTAAATATACGCCTAGCTAATGTCTACCGATTTGGATGCATATTTGCTATTGTTATTAGAAAATACAAAATCTTAAAGTGGATTGATAGCTTTTTAATTATCAATAATGTGGCTGAAATTGTATATCTATCTAGTTTACTACTACTACTACTACTACTACTACTACTACTAACATTACTACTGCTGCTGCTACTACTACTACTACTACTACTACTACTACTACTACTACTAATAATAATAATAATAATATAAATACTTGGATTCACTACTTCAGATTACATTGAAACATCGCTTCATTGATATTTATGAATGTATGTTATATTCCGTTCACGATAGGTTTTTACCTGGATGACAGTTCGAAAATCATATGTTTAGGTTTTGGGTTGCCAACACATGTAAAAGATCACAGTTTTGTTATACATGTAAATATTTTTAATTACCTGTTATATATTACATTTAAAATAACGTAAACTTAAGTTTTCTCTAACTATTTCATTTTTTTAAATAATTTCTTTTTATCCAACTCGAAACAATATTTTAAACATAATTAAAAGTACTTATTTTTCGTTTTGGAATGTTACTGATTTTGTGTAATATAGTGCACATATCAATATCTTTTAATACAGGCATCGTATTTACTTGGAAAAGAGAAAATTGTTCTAATTTTTTTACATACAATAAATGATTTTATGATTATTTTATCGTATTTTGAAATATTTAACTGAATAAAATATTTTCATCAACTGCGTGTCTGCATCATTGTAAACAACTTGTTTACCGTTATGTTCAAGCATATGGTTTAGATTCGTCTGTCGCCATTTTGAAGCTATGTTCGTTAGACCTTTTGTGAAAGTGGTGTTAATATTTTTTTAAGGGGAATAAAACTATAAATAAACTTTGTGTCCGACCTCAAATAAATATATAAATAATATTGGCTTAAATTATTGTGGTTAACTATCACATTAATATATTACCATATGTTTTCATTACGGTTATCCAAAGTGATATATGTCAGCTGTTGGCGTAGTAATATATTAGGGATTACTTCTAGAAACATTTCGAGCTGTCATCCAGGTAAACTTAGTTCGTGAATGACTTATAGGTGCCGCTTGGAAAGTGCGAGTCCACCCCTGCTCAAACAATTAGTTTAGTATTTATTTATTTATCACCGCGTCTTACCACCAATTAAGGTTATTCGCTTACGTACTAATTACGCTAATGGGTTAGCAATTGTAAAGGTTTAATTTATAGGAAGTGAATCCGCATTTGCATGGAGGGATAGTGGAAAACCATTTAGTTCACCCGACCGAGATTCGAACTTCGATCTTCCCATCCTTGGTAAACTAGCTCAACATGAAAACAAGCGCGTTAGCCAACTACGCCACCGTGGCGGGTATTATTTTAGTAAAAAGTGCTTAAAGCCCGGAATGGTAATAAGAATTATTTTTTTAAAAAAAGGATGATGTTTGGGTAAGAATTGAAGTGATAGCCCCTAGATGAAGTGATCTTCACTCACCCATTGGCGTATCTTGTCACAACAATCCTATTACAACATATCTCCTCTCTACCAGACTCGTTACGTCAAGTGAGGGCCCGAGTCTGCATCAACTCAATTTGACTCTTGTAGTCAAAACAAAACACTTTCATTTAGAGAACACCAAGCACACTCAACATGGAACACAGTTGACAGGAGATCACATTGTTTCATCCTACTCGGGCACTTATTTTGGCTGGTGCGCAGGCGCAAAGGGTTTACCTCGCGATATATCCGGGTTTTCTCGGAGCTGGTGTATTGATTAGAAAGGAGATGGCTCTCTGGTTTTAGATGAGGTCATTCCGCTTTGAAGGGGCTAGGACCAACTGCGTAGTAAAGGATCTTTGGCCACTGATTAATAATTCAAATGCCTTTTGATTTTTTTTAAATGAAAGAGAAAATATAAAAACAATAAAAATGGTTTATTATTCAATAAAAAAAATCTGTGAATGTGGGGAATGCCAGGCCACCACCGTGGTTCGGATTCCACGTTAAACTGTAGGTCCTTCATTTCATCTCACAATCACCCTACCATTACACATTAGCGTAAGTGCGTATAACCCGAACGGGTAGTAAGACGCGGTGCTAATAATAATAATAATAATAATAATAATAATAATAATAATAATAATATAGTAATAATAATAATAAAATCATTTTAGTATGAAGTAAGTAGTTTTATATAAAAAGTTATTTTTAATCTAAAAAAATTAAGAATTGATTCAGTAGAAATGTTTAGTTTAATTTTCTTCACATAGTTAAGAGTTTCATTTCTTGTTTCAATACATTTCATAAACATCGCAACATTTAGCGGAACTTTTACATAACGATGTAAAAAGTTCTGTACAGGTGCCATTATTTAATACAGATATTCAAAGGACTTGTGAAAAATTACTACCGCGGTAATATTTTATCATCTGCTTTGGTGTCGCAGTTAACTAACGCGTTAAGATTCGTGATGAGCTAGTCTGCTGAGGACGGGGAGATCGATGCTCGAATTTCGGTCGGGTGAACTGGGGGTGTTTTTGCTAAATGGTTTTTCATTCTCCCTCCACGCAAATGTAGGTTCACTTACTTTATATTTGATCTTACCAATTCCTATCTCATTAGCGTAATTAGTACTTAAGCGTATAGCCCAAACGGTTAGTAAGACGTGGTGCTAAACTTTAAAAAAAAACTCTCAACAATAATGTGTATGCAATTCCTTTTAATACCCTTTTCCTTGTTCTATTGATTTAAGAATGACTATATGAAGGTTATCTGGGAAACAGTGAAGTGTTTCCTGGCACTCAAACATATTAATAAATAGTTCGTTCTGTGTGTGCTAGTTGGCCGTGAAAGTCTGAGTTTAGCTTAAAATAGTTAAATGGTGCTTGTCTAAAAAAGAGGGTTGTATCACTTCATCAAATAATGCACTAGAAAAATACTGAACGTTTCTAATGCAGTTAACATTCATACATCTTCTAAACATTTATGTCTTGAAATAAGCCAACAGTTTATTTCTACATTTTGTTGTCAAATTAATACAAACAAAATATACAAGTAATATGCTACTTTATAAACTAAAAAAAAAAAAACGCTTAAAGCATGGAAAATACAATGAAAAGAGATTCCTAAGTATATATTTGGTATCTGCAATACCCCCTTATTTTAAACACTTGAATGATTATAATCAATATTATTTTATACTAATACCCGCCTCGGTGGCATAGTTAGCTAACACACTAGTTTAGTGTTGAGCTAGACTGCTGAGGATGGGGAGACCAAGTTTCGAATCTCGCTTGGTTAAACTGGGTTCCCTAAATGGTTTTCCACTCTCCCTCCACGCAAATGCGAGTTTACGTCCTCTATATCCCAACTTCTCAAATCCTAGCCTATTAGCGTAATTAGTACTTAAGCGTATAAACCGAAAGGGTAGTAGACGTGGCACTAAGTATCAGTATTATTATTTTATATTAATGTGCAATGAGAGTTAACAAATCGGTTTTAAATCAGTTTATAGTAAAATCAAGTCTCAAAGTGAAGCTTATCTCCCTAAACGCGCGTTAGGATTACACAAAAAACTGAATGTTTTGTCCAATTACACTTGTCCAACACCTTCTCGTGTTTGTATGGAAAATAAAATCTTTCTTAATTTTAATAAAGGGGAATAGAAATAAATATTTAAAAAATTTACACTGAAAACTCTTTCAGTATAAGATTATTTTACTATAACAGAACAATAATTACATACAATTAATATTATTGCAGATTTTCTTAAAAAAATATATTTATATCACAGTAAAAGGGTTTAGTAAGGTGAGTAAAATTGTTGACAATACAAAGTATATGAAAAATATATTCTTGACTATACCTAAATATTGTTTTAATAACAGCTATAGTTATTATTATTATTATTATTATTAGCGTCGGATTATACGCACTTACGCTAATGTGTAATGGCAGGGTTATTGTGAGATGTAATGGAGGACCTACAGTTTAACGTGGGATCCGAACCACGGTGGAGGCCTGGCATTCCCCACATTCACAAGATGTCTTGTCAGAGGTGAAGGAAGGGTTTGGTAATCAGATAAATTTGTACCGGGACCGAGGATTGAACCCCGGACCCCAGCACAGAAGTCCGACATCTTACCCCTAGACCACCAGGTCACCCACATATAGTTATTAAGTGTTTAGTATAAAAATTATCTACTAAAATAAAGAAAAAAAAGGTTCTGATTATGTAGTTTAGATAAGTTTGAAACTAAAATTATGATCACTATATAAAAAAAATTAATACAATAATAATATAAATATAAGATTTAACAGAATTATGATTCAAATATGTGTCAAACAAATTTGGACATTGATATACTCCATAATATTTTGGTCACTTTAATTTCGTAATGTACTAGATCGAGCTTTGACATATGTAACTATAGCATTCTTGCTTTATTGGTGAACATTCAGCTGTCTTAATCTTGAAAGTTCCTGCGTGTACGGCCGTCGCACTCCAATGACAATGCAAACTTTACCTAAGCACGATCATAGAAACATGTTTGAAAAAAGAGCATCACATTTCACCAACGAGCATAAATTAAATAATATACTCTTTTACAGAAACATATTAATATGAGGCGTCATTATTATCCAAAGAGAATCATTGTCACCAAGTTATGTCGACTGAATTTGTTTATTTTTAATTGGTATTTCTCTCCTAGATATGCGATAATAGCTAAATATTTGTAAATCTAATGATCCACTTTAAGATAGGCTTTAGTTTGTGTGTTGATTTACTTTTAGTACTTTAGACTTTTTTACTCTACCTTTACAAATTTAATGTTCCAAATGTAATACTACAGCCCTATTTTTATAAAAAGAGCCTTTTATAAAGTAGTTTTTTTGCTGTCAACATCAATAACATTTTATATTTTGTTATTTTTGTTAGCACCGTGCCTTAATATGCGTTTTGAGTTAAACGCTTATGTACTACTAATTACGCTCCTGTGTTTGAGATAAGGGAGGTTTAATGAGTATATAGTGTACCCGCATTTGGAACATATTGAGTTTTTATAGCTCAGGAAATTTTAGAGGCCCCTCCCATTTCCCAACAGTAAATTTTTGAATTCCAAGCTTTCTAAATTTATGGTTATGTAGGATGGTCCTTTTATCAAATTGGCAAATTTAAATTGTATTTCATGCATAAAAGTATATTTTCTTTGCCCGCCTCGGTGGCGTAGTTGGCTAACGTGCTTGTCGCGTTGAGCTCGACCGCCGAGGACGGGGAGATCAAGGTTCGAATCTCGGTCGGGTGAACTGAGGGTGGTTTTTCCTAAATGGTTTTCCACTCTCCTTCCACGCAAATGCGGGTTCACTTCCTCTAATTCAACCTTCCCAATTCCTAATCCATTAGCGTAATTAGTACTTATAGCGTAAAACCCGAACGGTTAGTAAGACGCGGTGCTAAATATTATTATTAATATATTATATTTTCTTTGGATGATGGCAACTTACTCGCATTTCCAAACCCTTCTGTCCCCCTCACCATCTTTAGTTCCAATTTGAAATTTTAAGACTTATTTGGTTATCTTATATGATATTTTAGGTGGCTATCAAAAGTTAACCTAATAACATCGTAAATAACGTTCTATTTTGGTTGTTTACATTTTAAGCGCTACCGTTTCCTGGGCTTCAATTTTTAAATTCCATTTGTTCAAGATTGTAGGAAACGCGAGAAAATACCAAGGTTTTGAAGGTTGTTTTTGGCCAAAATAAATAAAATATCGCTCAAGTAGAAATATAGAGTTTAATTTCCTTCACTTGGTGATATCAACAGTTGTTGTAATATCTTTCATGAGCATAGCAGCATTAGATGATAAACTTTTAAAATGAATTAATGTGAACAATGTATCCCTGTCTAGCGAATAAAACCTCCTTTATTATTAAGTTGCATGGCGACATTTCAAGCGTTTAAATCTACAGAATTTGCATTTAAATAGCTTTGTAAATATTATGAGGGGACCATCCCTCCCTATTTTCCAAACCTTCATTTTCAAATTTAATAATTTAGGCTTTGATATTTTTTGAGTTGGTCTCTACACCCGCCTGACTTATGTCAATCATCTAACACTTTGAGAAATAGTTTAGTCTTTTAGATTTAAGAATTTGAGACCCCTATATCACCAGCCTCCTTAGAAATAACTAATATTTAAAATGGGTTTGTGGTTATTTGAAGTTATCCCTCTACATACCTGACAAATTTAAATTTTCTACCTCATACATGTCACCCATAACCTCTCCCCCACTCACTTCTTCCCAATTTCATGTAGTCTAATTTCGAAATTTAAAATGTTCAGACTTTATAGTTAATTTGAGTGGTCCCTATCTCTGCTTGACGAATTCTAGTTTTATATCACACATAAAAGTAGTTTATCAACTGGTTTTTAAAATGTTAGCCCCCCCCTCCCCTTTTCTATAACTCCCACTTCAAAATCTCAAATTTAAGACTTATTTGGTTATCTGAAGCCGTACTTATACCAGCATGCAAAATTTAGACTTTCCACCATACTTTTTTTAATATACTATTATTATTATTATTATTACTAACATCTGGTCTTACTGCCCATTCGGGTTATACCCTCTTACGCAAATGTGTAATGGTAGGGTGATTGTGAGATGAAATGAAGGACCTACAGTTTAACGTGGAATCCAAACCACGGTGGAAGCCTGGCATTCCCCACATTCACAAGATGTGATTAATACACGTCTGGTCAGTTTTTAATATAAAATCCCCCTATTTTCCTGGGCTTCCATTATATATTTTAACATTTTTGGACTTTTATAGTTATTTGGAATGGTATCTTTGCCTATATGCAGAGTTTTAGTTTTATACCACACTGAGAAGAGGTTGTTTCTAATAGTTTTGTAAGTTTTTAACCAATCAACACACTTTTCCAACCCACTTTGATAATTTTTAAATTATAACATTCATTTGTGTATCTAGAGTTTCATTTATTAGCTGTTTTTCAAATTTTAATTTCTAACCTCATCTCAAAAGTTATTTCTAGCTGTAGCTTTCCGCTCGCCTTTCTCATAGTTTAAATTTAAAACTGTCACTCTCTTTTGTTTATTTAGAATAATCTAACGACTCTAAGCTCTCTACCACACAGATAAGTAGTTGAATGTATTATATTTTGTAAATGATTAGAGGTGACCTGGTGGTCTAGGGGGAAGGTGTCAAACTTCTGTGCTGGCGGCCGGGGTTCAATCCTCGGTCCCAGCACATATTTTTCTAATTTCCAAACCCTTCCTTCACCTCTGACAAGATATCTTGTGAATGTGGGGAATGCCAGGCCTCCACCGTGGTTCGGATTCCACGTTAAACTGTAGGTCCTTCATTTCATCTCACAATCACCCTACCATTACACATTAGCGTAAGTGCGTATAACCCGAACGGGTAGTAAGACGCGGTGGTAATAATAATAATAATAATAAATGTAAATGATGAGCCCGCCCCTTTACCCTACCATTTCAACTCCCACGTATACATTTCGAATATTAAGATTTATTTGGTTATTTTAAAAGGTCATTCCACCTACTTGCCAGATTTAAATATTCCAGCACAGCTACAAGTGGTTTTTATTTTTTATCCCCTTACCTCCTCCTCCACCCTATTTCCCGGAATCCCATTTAAAATTAAAAATGTACAAACTCATAGTAGTTTGACATGTCCCTTTACTTTACTTATACATTTCAGATTTCTACCACACTGGGAATTAGTTATTTCTATTAGTTTTTAAATATTTAAGCTTATTTTTCTAACTATCGTTTAGAAATTTCCATTTTTAAGACTTATTTGGTTATTTGGAGTTGTCCTCCTAAACGACTGTCAAATTCAAATTTGCTAGCACACGTAAAAAGTTTTATTCTGTTTATATCCCCTTCCCTATGTCGCAGGTTCCCACTTATTACACAAAAATGTTCATACTTTTGTAATTATTTGAGTGATCCCATTGGTTGTTTGAAACATTTCAATCTTCTATCACCCTGTAAAGTATTTATTTATATTAGTTTTGGTAGTCTTGAACACACTTTTTTACCAACGAACTTCGGGAACCATCGTGTGGATGCCGTACATAAATTAATTTCATATTAGTATTCTGCGACCCAATAAAACCCCATATTTTAAATTTCATCTTAATATGAGGACATAGAATTTACTGCCCCTTATTTTCCCCTTTACACCTCTTTAGGCAATTAAATTTGATAAACCCTATACATTTATCACCCAATTCTATAAAGAAACATTTATTTTAAATTTCAAGGATCTATGTCCACTGGTTTAAAAAATGCATGGTCTGTGAATTTTGAAAACTTTTGAACCCCCTTTTTCATCTCTTACAATTTGATGAATTTCACAAAATTTGGTCATATCTCTGGTCTAGAGCCAAAAAGGAACTATTACTAAAAATTTCAAATGTCCATGTTTGAAACCATTTAGCTCTTATAACAAAACCACAAACTCCCCCACATCATTTATTGTTTCCACAGGCAAAATTGGCCTTGTAGTTTGGAATTTTAAGCAATATTGTCTCATCCCCGTATATCCACTCTCGTGTTAATATTACTAAATCAATATTTAGTTTAATATAAGAGGGAAAACATAATAGATCCTCATATCTGTGCTTTATACTTCTAATATTTGGATAAAGTATTTTTAAATAGCAGTTGAAATTGACTATTTGATCGAAATTAACTGTAGATAAATGTTTTCAATGGATGATTCTTCTATGATACTAGTTTTGGTATCCACTAAGTGAGAAATAATGTTTCAATAAAGACGAAACTACAAACATGTTTATAGGTTGTATAATATTAATTTGTGTTAATATTATTAAGGGTCATAGGTGACCTGGTGGTCTAGGGGTAAGGTGTCAGACTTCTATGCTGGCGGCCGGGGTTCAATCCTCGGTCCCGGCAAAGATTTATCTGATTACCAAACCCTTCCTTCACCTCTGACAAGACATCTTGTGAACGTGGGGAATGCCAGGCCTCCACCGTAGTTCGGATTCCACGTTAAACTGTAGGTCCTTCATTTCATCTCACAATCACCCTACCATTACACATTAGCATAAGTGCGTATAACCCGAATGGGTAGTAAGACGTGGTGCTAATAATAATAATAATGATTTATATTCTTCCAACAGGTTTCGGAATAAAAATACCATAATCATGGACAAAGTAAAATGAAATTAAAGAACCATGAAGAAAACTTGATACTTAAGTTGTATGAAAATCTATGATAAATTAATGTTATATTCATGATTTTGAAAAAGACAATTAATAAACAAATCAACTTACCAACGTCGCTGTATGGGACACAATACGGAATTAACAAACATCTATTTTAGATTCACTACTCTTAAACAGTTGTAACAAAGTCTCTAATAAAAATACAATAACTTATAACTTGAAGTCTTAGCCTGGTATTTATTTAATCAACACTGGTGAAAGACTCACAAGTAATTTTTATTACACTTCACAGATTTTTTTGGAATAGGCCTACTACAAAAATTCTAAAACTAGAGGTTTAGCCTAGAGGGCAACACAACACAATATTGGGGTTAGATTTATTTTAGAGTCTTGATACACTTAAATTTTCGAATAATGTATATCGATCACTGAGAAACACTCGCTATTTTATTTATCACACGCTTTAAGGTTATATTAGATAAATAATTATTCAAAGATCACCAAAAAACCGTTTATATACTGAGGATAACACGCTCACACACCGAAATAATATTCACAAAAGAGCACACAGATTATTAACTAGCCGAATTAGTATTTAAAAAAGACACTGTACTATTCAAATTTGTAATAAAATTATTAACGGGTAGAATAGACACGCCTAAATACAAATCAATAATACTCAACTATAAAACATTTTGTTCTTCAACTTGTTGATTCACGCACATGGTTTTATTAAATTTATTTTATACGATAATTCAATATTATACTGCATTTTAAAATTGTTGGATTTTGGTTATAAGAATAACCGTTTGGTTAGTTGCTTAATATTGAAGTTT